>JAWWEQ010000010.1:28237369-28273898 GCA_035583055.1 Torymus tubicola | reverse complement strand
AAGAAATACCTATTTTATAACCATCGCCAAAATAAATACCCAGTTATTAGCTATAAAATGTTTTGGATTTCCACCAGAACATCTGAAACAAAGTTTATATTGAAATTAGACGTGTTAATCAACTGAAACCTGGATCAATACGAAAACCAATAAATTATTATACGCTATATTGTATTATAGTATGAAGCAGAGTTTATTTGCATGTAATTTACAGATACTTCCAATATCAAATATAGTACAATAAATAATTCTCGCATTCATATTAATCAATCGTTATATTAAATTTACGATGCAGGCTACATATACTATAATATCGTTTCCTCTCTCGTACACATCTCGTACGTGTGTATTTATACATATGTTATCGTCGATTAGCATTCGTACATCCCAAATAATCCAGGGAGCGTAAATACTGGCGAAGCAGCGAGAACAAACCAAATACGGGTCGCGCTAAATCATTAATTCGACCGCATTCGGCGCGCGGGTAAACAGCCACAATACCCTCGTGCGCTTTCCCGCTGCAATGATTCACTTTCGCCTCGAGCGCATGCGCGCATGCAGACGTTTGCCTCGATAAAATATTCACCGTTTGAGTTTTCGCTCGAAAAGAAAGAGAGACAGACAGACAGACGCGCTAATTTTTAACGAGCATTCGCGCGTACGCGAGCCGGAAAAAAATATACAACTTCCGACTGTCGTGCGTCCATAAAGATCGTATCGGCGCGTAGGTGCACGCGTGTGCGCGCGCGTAGCCATTCGTTGATGTCTTATTATACGCCGGCCGCTGCGTTATTTACGATCGCGCGGGAGAGGCGACTTTATTGCGAGTCTCGAGAATTGCATTATGCGCGCCAGAGAAAGACAGAGAGAGATAGAGAGTGGTGTGTGTGTGTGAGAGAGAGAGAGAGAAGGAGAGAGACAAAGTCGCGCCGTCCAATTACTCGTGTTCTTTCGATGCGCGTTTGCCTGTGTGTACGTGTGTGTCTGTGTATTCGAGAGATATATAAACTGTCGGAAGAAGGATGTGCGAGTCCGCGGCTTTTATGTACTCTCCGTCTCTCTCTACTCCGCGGTGCACTGTGTATAGGTTCTGCGTCGCGGTATCGCGCGCCGGAATCTTCGATTGCTGCTTCGCGATATAGTAGAGACCCGAGGTAAACGATTTGTTAATGTCGAGAGAGGATTCGTGATTTTGGTCGATGTAGTTTTCGAATAACTATATACGAAGTTTATTTATACAGTACTTGAAAATACGGCTAATTTACGGGGTTTTTGTGTAGTTTAGTTTATCGTTTCCGTGAATGTGCAAAACTTAAACGCTATTTTAATATAAATTCAAAAGGTGACTTCAGTTATAATTATAGTAAATTAACTTTTACCAAGTTTAAATAAACAAAATAGCACTGGAAAGTACACTGTATCGCACGAAAGAAACGGCAGACTGCGATGTGTAAAGATAAAAGGTAGAATACGTTAAAACGTTTGTTAATTGCCGGTGCGTTTCGAGTGACACTAAAAGTGCAGCTGGACGTTGCGAAAAAAGGGGACACGTCGTAATTTCTCGGTCGATTTTACAAGTCGTCGGAGTCTCACGACACGCAAACCGTGTATATATTTCTCGGTGACAAATTGTAAGGCGTTAAGAGAGATGTCTTTTTCACGACGTTTAATGATTGCTCGCTATACGTTTGAAATGCAACAACAACAATATTTAGCTTCCTTATGAATCATATCCTTACTATTCCTATGCGAAAAATTAATTACATTTAATTAAAAGTTTATATAAATCACTATACTGTTTTTGTTGCTATTACTATTCTAATTAAAGTAGCTTGAATAATTCAAATAGAGCTAGAGTTATATACCATTACGTCTATGTATTATTTTCTAACATTTACTGAGAAGAAAATGAATCTAACATCCTGAACATTAAATCCAATAACGATAAATGTAAATTAACTTCCTCGTCGCTACAACCGATGCACTCGCCTTAACGACGATTAACTCAGCCCAGCTGCGACCCTCTCTATAAATTAACCTGCACAGCGAACAAATTCCTCGAACAAAGTATCTGTGCTCGTAAACAGCGCAACTCTTCACACGCATATACAGCATATAGGCGGCCATCAGAAAAACGCGCGAAACTCGTTCAAAGCTCATCGCGCGTGGATAAATCGTTATAACTCGCGTTGAAAATGTGAATTCCGCCTCTTCTCGTTCTCGTCTCTCGAAGGTGCCTACATATACCTGCACACGTGGGGCGCTATCGGGGAACGCGAAAACGCTCTTGGCTGCTATCGCAGCGAGGCTCTAGGCCGGTCGGACGCGCGCGTGTGACCTCCGATAGCCGTCGGCTTATTTTCCGCGAATTTTTTCTAGCTGTTGCAGATGGGATGAAAGGAGAGCGCCGCCGCCGATGTGTACTATCAGCGGGAAACGTCGGCGATTCGGTGCTTGCAGTCAGTGATCCTTCGGGAATTAATCGTGTCGGTTGGGTGTGGGTTGATTTTTCTCTGTGATTCGGGAAGGAGTGTCCGATTGATAATGATTCCTTTAAAGAAAATTTAAATCACTACGCCGGAAAAAATATTTCTTTTGTAAATGTTTTTCTATCACTAGTATATATAATTTATTAAAATATACAAATTAAAATAATATTTTTATGTCAAGCAATTTACTCCTACGTCATATTAATTTTGAGAGAAGAATATTTTATATTAAGAGTCTGAAAATGCAGTTTCAAAAATAGAATAATTTACCTTTTCATTATTTTCATCTTACTTTACTTTTCATAATGAAAATGTACAAAACTTCCAACATCATTATTACAAACTATTAAATCATCACTACACATTCATCCTGTGTCAATCTTTCACGATAAGCCACCATTCAAGAGCAAATCAAACCGCGCGCGAAATAATATAAGAAATCCGAGAAGATCTCAGTAGGAAGTCCTACACGTGAGGGAGAAGCAGGCTACGGTCGAACGGTCGCGCGGCGCCTAATCCTATTTTCATTAAATCCGTTAATGGTTAATGGGAGGCAAAGTGGTCAGCGACCGGAACAAGGGCTAAGTCCGTCTTAAATCCCGACGGAGCAGAGGAGAACCCCCTCGCGCGGTCCTTATACTCCGCAAGAACTCCGAGGCTGTAATCCGCCAAAGGATAACTATTGACTTCTATGCTCGCGGCGCGTGCATTGTTGAACCAGCCGCGAGAATCTAAATCTGTGAAACGCGCTTCTCTCTTTGTGTAAGGCTTTCCGCCTGAGCAGGTATGCACCAAGATATCGATAGGTCATTTCACTCGAAGATTCGCGAATACTTGGTAACTATTTATATATACCATTTTGTCGATTGATAAACTTTATTTTATCAGCAATATACTATTTAGGAGTGTATAGCTTGTATTTAGATGATTTGTTTACTAGCGTGGAAAAAAAGAACAAAGTACTGCAACCTCAACTCGTGCGCGCGTAGGGGGATGAATATCGACTAGGTCTAAAACGTAAAGTTAGACGATTCAATCCCAGTTGAGAATCATAGCCTCGAGGGCATGACAAACTTCCCAGTACACTTAATCGTTGCCCGAACCGAACTGTAATATGCAAGGGTGGAAACAATAATAATAAGTCCCCTCTACTCGCCGCCAGCTAGCACCTAGACAAATAGGAGAACAACTGCTGGATTAGCTAAAATTATGCATTAAGATTTATAGGATATACGGTTTAACCTCCTTCTGATGCTTCAACATTTTGAGGACATTTTTCGCAGAGTAGATTTCTTAAAGAATATTTAGGAAAGAAAAAACTATATGTATAAAGTTAAATTAATTCTGGTTTTTATGATGGTGTTTAAGTAGCACATGGGAAATGTACGAGAACAGTTATTGTGGTACTATTTGCATTATTAAACCATATACTACTATTATCAATGTATAACTACTATAATTATTTTGTAATAAAACTTTATGTATAAATTAAATTTTTACTCCGCGTAATATGAAATTGTATTTTCTTTGCTTATATCTCCGTGCATCAACTCGTAAATCGTATGTACTTTAATGACATAATATACCTATTATATGGCAATCATAAAAATTATCTGGTATAAATGTTTAACATTTCAATGAATGTTTCTTATGAATTCATTAGAAAATGTAAAATAAGTGTTTCACATTTAACACGCAGTAGTTTTTTTTAGAGATCAATTACTGTATTCTTCGGTCTTCTTCATCCCGCTCCCGTAGGTATTAACCATTGCGAAATTCGTTTCTTAAAATAACAGTTAGGGGTAACTGTTATGAGTATTAGACGGCACGAAGGAAGGAATCTTCCCTCCTTGCACGCGTCTACCTCTGTATGAAATAATTATTGCGCGGGGATTTGGCTTGTCGGTATTGTGGCAGGATGCAAATAAGAGAAGGACAAAACGCTCGTGGCGGGCGCACAGAGGCGAGAGAGGCAATTTCTGCGCGGCTGTAAATTATAAAATAATCCTACGGTTAATTCCTATCCGTGCTTTACTGCGCTGCTGCTCTTCTCGATTCAGATGTTTAATTGAAGCAATAAACATCGATTTATTACGATTGTCAAATCTAAAGCGCGTCCTATTTCGAATATTAAATCAGTTTTTGCTAATGTCCTTTATGGCTTCGAAATCGGTTTAAATTGTAATAAACGATTGATGAGTAATAATTAAATTCTACTTGAAGTGTGGTTAGATATACATACGTATGTACAGAAATAAAGAAATAATTTTTACGAAACGTGATTCCATAGCTCATCATCAATATATCCAGCAGCATTCGGCACGCGATTCCGAAGTCAGATGAAAAGGCGAATCTTTATTCAAACCCACGAGGAGATTAAAAGATTAGGAGTCGGGCTTTCACGGAAAGCGATTTCTCACGGGCTCGATAAAAAAGAGAAACGCGCGCGCGCCGCAAGAACCGAAGGGCGACGAATCGGAAGCGAATCGTGGGGGTCGACTTTTTTCCTCTTTCTCTCTCTCTCTCTCTCTCTCTCTCTCTCTCTCTCTCTCTTGGCTCGTCAATCTATTATCGGGAACACGAAAACTACATTATACTATTCAAACGATCGGGGAACGCTGTGTGTGTATGTGTGCATGCGCGAGCGGTAAGTTGACATTGTTGTTTCGGTAGGGGCATGAGCCCCCGGGCGAGCGTCGCGCCCGAAATTCCGCGCGAGCCGGGGGTGTATATACATATCGGTGGCGTATGATATTGGAATGAGGGAGTCCTCAGACTGAAAACGAATGTTGAAAGGATGTTGCGGCGTGTTTGACCTTTTGATCGGGAATTTGATTACCAATATAAGCATTTGTAGTTGGTTTTAGGTTGTTTTTTTTTTTAATTTGGACGTATTACAATAAAAATAGATTTATAACGATACTCTGTTATTTAATACTGATAATTATAAAGAATTATAAAGCTTGCCGAATGTGTTCATTATATAATTAATGTAAATTATAGTGAAACTAAACTAATAATATAATAATGAATAGTTATTTTCAATATAATTTTATAGTAAATATAACATTTAATACGTCATGTTGATATTATTACTTTGAGAAAGATAGTCGAATAGGATTTTGCGAGTTATATTATCATGATGTATAATCGGGAGCCCGTCTTCCGGGCGGCGCGCACACGTTTACCAATCAATAATCGCAGATCGCGTCAGTCAAAGTGGGCGTAGACGCTCACTCGGGGATCCAAAGTTTCTGTATAACAAGGGTTCAAACTTATGTGGAGGCGTGCTAAGTAATCGCAATTCGAGAATGTTGAATTGCGATCGACTTTGCCGAATAACGCGAGCAGCTTAGACGCTTAACTTGCCAAATTTACACGAGAACGGAATTGAAATATACGTAACTAGATGTATTTTGTTTATTTAAGTAATAAAATAATTATTTTCTGATTGTGAGTGTTATAAATCTGTATGATAATTCAAGGCAGTTTTACGATTCCTAGTTCTTATATATAAGTTTCGCAAATCCATTGCTGGATATTTTAATCGCAGAGAGAAGCGCGTATGTTTTTCGTTCTTTTATTTCAGTTCCGATTAAATTTTCAGCACGAGAGCCTCTTACAGGAATAATTCCCATCTGATTCATGATGCGAGACGACATTACGGCAATCATGACTTTAAATCAGACGCGCTTTATGAGGCGAAACGCGATTAGGGTCGCAGCTAATTGAAATAAAGAAGGAATGTACGAAACTGAAAATTCCTTTTAATTCATTGATATAGCAATCATATTAAATTAGTTTCTTTTTAACCTCTTACAGTAATGTAAAACTTCTATTTCAATAATAATCAATATCGCATTAACTAAGTTAGATAATATACAGTAATACATTATTGTCTTTAATTTTTTAGATAAATAATGTAGTAATTATGGTATTTTCATATCAGGTAACTTATTATTGCACTTCTATTGTCACTCTTGCATTTTACTAGAACACACTCGAAAACTTAAATTGTCAAACTTCTACTTAATCGAGTAAAATTTTCTAACCTGCAAAAACACAACCTTCCGAATTGCGCGAGCTGCGTTAATCTTACATCTGGAAAAAGCGCGATACCATATATACCTGAGCACTGGCGCCTCGTACATTCTCCTTTCGAGAGAGTAGAGAGTGAGAGAGAGATATAGCACGACGCTCGCCGTTATTAATCCCTGCAAATTTAATGCCCGTCGCGCTGCCGCAGTCTAATTTCAATACGCGCGTCGGGCTCTTGCGCGCGTCCTCCTTTTCCTCGCTTCCGTGCTCGCGCGTACTCGCATAATTGATTCACTAGCGCGCTTTCTTGCGACAAAGTCGTTCGCTCTACGCGCGCTGGCGAGCAAGTGAGAGAGAGAGAGAGAGAAGAGAGGCGCGCGGAATTTTCCCCCGCCGAGATAAATCTTTAGAAGAGAGAGAGAGAGCAAGTAAGAGAGAGCTCGTTGAGAATTCTCTAATTAAATTATGCAAAATAAACGGGCTTTTCGGGGAGTGCGGCCGTGTAAATCATTTTTAGGCGGCGCGAGGTGCTATGCTTTTTTGCTCTTCGCGCGAACGCGAACATATTGCGTGGAGGAGAAGATGGGGGGGAAGAGAGAGATTCGGAAAGGTATTTCTTTTTGATGCATGCTCTGAGGCCTGAATTAGTGGGTACATTCGGTCTTGTTCTTGGTGGGAGATTGAGTAATGGGCAAAGTTCTTGCAATACTTGCTTATTAGCAATGATCATAATTTATTTCTCGTTATTTATTGGTTGTGTTTTGTTTTTCGTTGATCAGTCAATGTTTTCTTGTATGTAATTAATATTATATTAATCTATGTAATAGTTTTTGGAAACCATCACATACTTCAATGTGTTTTAGTTCGATATCTCAATTGAAATGCTCAATATACATGTGCACAAGCCTATAGGCCAGTTATTATAACTCGAATACTTCCTTCCGCACTACAGCAGTAGGCTCTCAAAATTCTGAATTGCACATGATATCGCTCGCAACTTATCGCATCATCCATCTCTCGATCAGGCACGCGGCGCTCGCTCGTCTCCCCAGATTAAGCTCACTACTACTACCACACCTGCGCGGCTCGCTCTCTTTCCGTCCCTCTCGATTGTATCGCCACGGTGTATATACATGTATACACCGGCTTCTGCCGGCAATTTCGGAATAGGGCTCTCTCTCTCTCTCGTGCGCTCGAGGTCCATTAACGGCGCTAACTCTTCGCGAGACGCCGCCGCCACAGCACGGAGATTCAATTTGAATGCTAACCAGAATAGGAAGTTCCGCAGAGTATCCTGTTATTGCCAATTTCGCGATATGCCGCGCGCTTTGCCGATCGTTTAGATTATCATCTCGCTCTTTCTCCTGCTGGCAGTAGCGGCGGTTCCGTCTGTCTTTTATCCGCGGTTATCGCTGGTGTTTCTGCGAATAATTGAACTTTATTAGCTGCTCGTGCGAGCTGTCGAATAATCGCGCTCCCTGTCTCACTCTCTCTTCTTACGTTCTGCTTCTCTTTCGCTTATACCGGTGGGTTGTGCGTGTTGTGCGCAGGCGCGTAAACGGAGAGAGCAGGTTTGCGAAAATTCCGCGAGTGCAGACGGAGCTTTTTCGACTTGTCCATTAATTTTTATTTTATAGCCAGGACTGAACACGGCGGTCGCTTTAAATTAATTTGAATGCAAATTTCGATGATAGCACGAGGTATGGAAAAGTTGATGAATATTTTAATTGAAGCCGCTTTTTGCTCTTATTTTTTCCTTAATTGGCGACTAATTATCGCTATATATCTTCTTTTAGTATTATTATATCGATATTAACGCTCCTCAATCGCATCACTTAAATTATGGAATTCGTGTTTTTCGCAATATGGTTCTGACCAACCGTAAATATTTAATGAATTATTATCTTTCTGATCTTTCTGCAATAATTATTGATCAAAAAGATTTGATTGATTAGTGAATATATAATTTTTTCTTTATTTATGGTAAAGTTATAGACTTTTATAAAATTTACTAAAACATTAATTTATTATTATTATTATTTATTGCTGATCGTTAATTAAACAACTTTTACGCTCAATACCTTACATATTAAAATACGTAAGGTCTGCTGAGTTTCTTTTTTATATTTTCAAAATACAATAAAATAAACGTTTAACAAAATCAGCTAACTTAATCACTGTAACAATCTTATCCTGCTCGCCACCTCAATCAATAAAAAAAACCACTACGTCGTCAGAAATAAGAAACTCACTCAATAAGTCGAGAGCCTTAGCACTCTTTACACAACCTTCGTGCATAATACACACTTGGAAGTAAGGCGTGCGGTATTCCATGAACGACACGGCTCGTTTAATCCCCGGCTTTCGTCCTCGCCCCCGCCCTGCTCGAAAAAAGGGATAGAATCGGAGGGTTGGTGCGGAAGAAGAGTGAAAAAAGAGAGAGCGAGGGTGTCGTTTCCCGCCTTTTTCCGCGCGCACGCTCTCGACGAATTAGCCGCGGTCTGATTTAGCCGGCTGCGGGGGTTCAGAGTTATCGCGTTACGTCGAAAAAGAGCTACTTCCCGCGACTGGTGCGCGTCGGTACCCGTTGGTGGTGTAGCAGTGGAATTGGAGACTATAACAGTTCATGTTCTTTTTGCTTAGTCAAAAAAAGCTTTCTAAATTTGAAAATTATTTTCTCCGAAAATAAGTTTTGTTTTAAATGTATGTCTAATATATGTCTGTTATAATTTTGCATGATGTACAAATCCCAAATGAAACCAGTACCTAACTGTTTATATTTTATAAAAATTCATAAAAGTTATAAAAATACTTTGATCTGGTAATGAAGTCGTATATTTCGTAAACCAGAAAATATCTTATTACTTCGGAGACCATTATACTCGATAAAAAGTCTGCCAAGACCCTCTCCATTTCCCTCAAAGACGTTGTCCCAAACCGCACGACCATCCAGCCACCTCTGGAATTATTAAACCCAAGCTTCAACATCGCAAATCCCTACGATTCAGGCCCAATCAGAGTCTTCGCCTTCGTCATCTCCTCGTCCTCATTAAACTCGCAACAATGAGTTTTGCAGAAATGAAGCGCGGACGGACTCAGTGTCGTCCCCTTGGACCCTCCTCCTCCTTCTCTAGATTTGAAATGGCTAATTCGGCGCGCGAGGAGCTTTCCCCTGAGGAGCTAGCTCTGCGCGCCCACCCGCGAGTCGAAGAAACTACTGGGCTGCTCTGCGCGCCCGACGTCTTAATATAATTCTATTAGAGGTAACTGCGCTGGCCGCCGCCACCGCCGCCCGTTGGATTTAATCACGGAACCAGCGAGCCGTGATGCGATTCCACGCAGTGCTCGCGAAGGAGGCTTCTCGCGATAGCTCGGTGCCAAATTAACCTGACCTCGACCAAGAGGGGGGTGGTCCGCAATTTTCCGACACTTCGGGTTGGGGTGAACGAGAGCTAGCAGTGCATGTGGTTCTTTGGGGAAAAGTCGTTGCTGATAATTAAATGTTCGATTTATTGCTGGCCTGCGAGAGTCTGTAGAATTTGAAGGTCATTCGTGTAGTACGGTGATATTTGGAAATACAATTATTATTATTTTCTAAGACGGCATTGAATCTTCATTTTAAGCTCTATTAATATGACAGAAACATATATTTAACATTTTTTTTTTATTTGTAGCTGAAATTCAAATGGACGTTCTGAGGGAACGACAAGTTAAAGACAATCTAGAGCGTCAGTTGCAAGACGAACAGAAAGTCAGAGGTAAGTACTTTTTACCAAGATAATTATTCATTCAAATAATAAAATGTTAATGGTGTAAGCAATTTTTTTCTCATAATAAATGGCAATCAATAATATTGGGTACATCGTAACAAATATGGTGTAATATATATATATATATATATAACTCCCGCCAAACTTATTTAAAAACTCGTTAATGTAGGTCATACACTTTTCCTCCCCGGGTAAATAACTACTATGCAAGAATCAACCAAACTCTGATCTCTCAAAACTTGCAGACAACAGCAACGATATGAAAGCCTCGAGGAAAATCGCCGAGTCCTTTCCACACACATACACACACTCGCACACAAAGAGCTGGGCGCGCTCGTCTGCCGCATCGACAACTCAACGCCGGCTTGTGATTGGCACGCGCATATATAAGAATCGACGTACTCCTCACGCATACACATAGACAAACTGATTGGCATGAAGCGCGCTAACCCTCGGCAAGAATATGTATACCCACAGTGCAGACATCGCGCAAGACTCGCGAGGCGCTCGTATCGAGCGGGTTTCGGAGGGAGGGTTAACTTGGTAATAAATCAAGAAGCCGTAGAGACATCGCGCGCTATAAAGTTCCTCCAGACCGTAGGTTACATACCCTGCCTCTCTTCGTCTTGCGTATCCTATTATTCTAGCTCGCAACTTCCCACTATCCTCCGCGGGTATTAGTCGTCCCTCCTCTCACTGCAGCAGCAGCTCCTTCGAGTAATGGTGCGCGCGCGCGGGGTGAGGAGGAAGAGAGGAGGCGAGCGCGAAGGCAAAGGCCGCGCGCGCGATCACTCAGCCAAGTTTGTATCGGATGTCAGTCCGTAATAGAATAGTCCTCTTGCGCGTATACGCGTTTATGGCCGCAGCGCGCGTCCCTTTGAGCTGCTGCCGTTTGCGTCTTTCGCGGTCCGCATGTATACTTGTATAGGTGTGTGCGTGAGCGCGGTGGGCGAGCAGCTTCGAGACGAGGAGGAGTTATTTGTTGCACAGTTATGGCTGTATATGTGTTTTGCCAACGAGCTTCTTTCAGATTTCGTGGCTCAGAATTCGGGCTTCTGGGTGCGTCTACTTTTTTTTGGGTCTGACCTTTTGGTTTCCGATTTTAAAATTTCTCATTTCTCGAGTTATGTTTAGAAATCCATTTCTTACTGTCGTGGTCTACCTTCACCAATTTATTGGAAGTATACCTTTATTTTACTACAAAAAAGGACAGTATCCATAAAATACTTGGTTTTCTAAACTAAAAGTTGGTTTGAAAATTGCATCGTTTTTGTGATTTATCAAAGCGTTTTACAACTTCCTAATATCATGAATCAAATAAAACAATCCGCTCCTTTAACAAATTTCCTTGTCGATCCGTACCATCTTCTCCATTCCTCATAAACATATTCCTATCTCTCCTCCTCTGCTTCTGTCTTTTCTTCGTAATCGGACGTTACTCGGGCGCAGCGCATCGAACTTGATGAGTCGGCGGCTCGGACCGTTTCATTATATCGCCCAGCGAGATCGATTCCTCCTCCTCCTTCTCTCCATCCTTCCCTTTATACACAGTTTCATATACACGGTGCATCTGGTCACGATAGCGCCTCGGATTCGCTAAGAATATGCATTACGGTGTGCGCGCGCGAGTGAGAGAGAGAGAGAGAGAGAGTAGCGTCGTTGGAAGAGAGCGAGCTTGGCTTTATATATATTTATGAGATATTCCGCACCTGAGTGTTATGAGCCAGTTTTATTTCAGGTTCTTAACGAATGGATTCGCGGTACAACGTAAAATTTGATGAGACTCAAGGTGATTCGAGTGGAATGAAGGTAGAAGAGGGTGCAAAAATTCATCACGAGCGCGCTGGTAACGTGTGTTAAAATTTTATTGGCGATTTAATGCGGCATAATGCCATGATTCCTTTCAATTTTATCAAATTTCATTTTTTTAATGTTATTATATGAATCATAAGACGTATTTTTCAGCTCTTATTCCTGAACGATTTTAACATATTCATTTTAAAGCATTAATATTATGTAAATTGAGGAAACGTTTTTTTAATATCAATTTTGCAACGTGTTTTCGTTGCCTATTACGTTTATTGAATTACAATAAATTAGAATTTTTTAGAATACATATTCACTATGTATTTTTCAACTCTGTAACAAGTATAATAAACAAAACTCAAAATAAAGATTTAGTTTACTAAATAAATTATGAGTAGGTAAAAAATATTTTTTTTGAACTATAAATTCTCATATCGAGAAGAATAAAGCTTCCGCAAAGAAATGTGTATACCAAAACGAGATTTTTTCTGTACTCCAAAAACGACACGTCAGCTAAAGCACGAAAAAAGACACAGTGACATTTACCGCACTGCAGCCACAGAGCGTGAGATTAAACCGTGAGTTGGCACTCGTGGATTTTCCCCGCAATATACGTCGTAAATAAAATATGGCCGCTGCCGGCAACGTCGACGACGACGACAATGCGCGCGTCAAGCTTCGGATTTCGCGTGTATATACATCGTGTGCGCGCGTGCGCACCGCGGGTGGGGGGATCGATGACGCGCGACTTTTTTCCCCGACGGCGTGCGGGTGGCGCCCGTCTTTTCTCTTTCTCTCTTTTTGCTCCTTCGCGGCATTCATTTTTCAAGGCGACTTCCGAAAATCCACGTCGAACTTTCGGATTCAATGAGGTTTGCGCTGCAGACGGGCGGACAAAGCAAGAGCGCCCGCGTCGAGAGATAAATATGTAAGGAGTCGCCACGAGACTCTGCTTATTAAAAAAAAAAGGAGAGAAAAGAAGGGAAGATAATATCGCGTCATTCTCGCGGAGCTTTGCTCGTTTCCTCATATTGCTCGCTTGTACACGGTTTGGAGATTCGAAGGTGAGCCCAAAGGGTGGAAGTGGATAACATCGTCAAGTGCGTTCAATGGAATTTGATTACGATGGAAATTTACATGGTAAGCTTTGATGAGTGTGGGAAAAGGAGGAAGATGGGAATTACGAAGATTCTTTTATATACTTTCTGCACTTTCTTATTGCGAAGGGTGTTACTCGTTTCGTGATGGTATTAGACAATGCGTACAACCCCAGAGGCAATCAAGATTTTGACGTATAACACGTCATAAATTGAAGTTCATTCCGTGATTTTAAATGATGCATAAGTTTGAAAGTAATCAAGATTTTGACGCGTAACACGTCGTATATTGGAGCTTATTGTTGATCATTATTATTATTTATACATTGATTTTCAATTTTCTGCGAAATTCAAGTATGTGCAACTGATGGACTGCGATTTTTAACTGCTTTTTCTATCGAAATTATTCTCGCATCATTCATTACCGTCTCATTAAATTACAAACCGCAATATCTTTCCCGTTAAATGATCAATCATTAAACAACAAAACGCATTTAAACTTTCTTTCCGTAGAATTTGATTACTCAAAGTTGAATGCTGCTTCGCGACAAACGGTCAAGCGTACAGAACAAACGAAAAGCTTTCTCGAAAATGGAAGGGAGCACCGTGCGATATTTACGCAACGACGCGCAACGACGGACGGTCACCACACACGCGATGATAATAATAGTAATAATAATTGTAAACGATGAAGAATGGCGGTCTGTGTGCCGTAGGGCAAAAGAGAGCGGGAGGAAGGAAAGAGATAGACACGACCGAGCCCCATACGCGTGGGTAACACGAGCCTGGAACAACAGCCGGTCCATTAGTCAAGCAGGTCCGTGTCAATACATGAATACGACGCACGCGCGGCGTCGACGGGCGTAGGACGGATGGACGGGGCCATAGCGACACCGATTCCTTTTTTCCCGATGTCGCGATATCTTTCCTATATACCTACCCTCGGTGCGAGCGCGCAAATACCAAGGATGCGGACGCGTTCTATACGTTTTTTTCCGTCTTGCTCACGACCTATACATATATAAAGCTTGAGTTGTTTGCTCACGGAAAATAACCGCGGAAAAATGAGGACTTATTATTCCTTTTTAACGTTATTACTTTGCTTTTGGGACAATGGAGAGACTTGACAGCGACAGCACACAATTGGCAGATACGTTTTGTTTCGTCACTTTTGTGATTGTCTAGAAAATAAAATCTGTTAAATTTTTACACTGTCAATTTTCTATATTAATATTATTTACTTCATAATTTTTAGAAAATCCAATAGATTCAATAAATTCATTCAGAACTAGATTTCGGAGCAAATAAAACATTTAAATCTTTATAATATAGCCTTCTATTATATAGAAGATATTCGTTATTGCGATTTCCCGGAAATCCATAGAAATCCACACCCGTCACCGCCGAATTTTTCCATCCACCACCGCTGTCACCAAACTCCCCCCCCCCCACCCCCGAAACGTACGGAGCTAATAAGCCCACCGCGGCATGGTGTCGTTTCATTCCTTTAACGTGCCTTCGAGACTTTTTACGTCCCGCACGCGCGCGCGCTTTTGCCGCCTCGGGCGATAAGTAATTCGTGCGATGCTTTTTCTTTCTCGCGCGCGCGCATCAAAGATGATTGATGAGCGGCGACGGAGGACGTCTTCCGAAATATATATACCGTTTCGTTCGTAGCCGCGATCGCAACTAATGACTGAGTCGCGTTGCCGCCGAGAAAAGCCTAATCACGCTAACAAGGGCGTTTCCACTCAGATTTTTCAGCTTCTTCAACGCGAGGAAGTCGTTCTATCTTTTTCTCCTCCTCAGGTTTTGTTCACGAGATTTTACGTTTTCTTTTCGTCCAAGGCGTTACGGTTTGTTTTACGAGTGTGAGAACTGTGAGATGAGCAATCAATCGATGCGCCAGTGGCCTAATAATAGAGAGAGGTTCATCAGTCATTTTGTTTGGCGATACAGCTGGGTAATGGGCAACCTTTTTGCTTTTCTTTGTTGTAAATCGAAATGAAAGTATTAAAGAAAGACGTCGGAATTGATTCTCTAATACGCGAACAAAAACTATTGATTGCATTGTTAAGTTTTTGGGAAAGGAAACATTTTTTTTCTTTATTTTTATGGGGGTTCTAAACAGAACTAGAAAAAAAATGAAGGTCTGGTTAGAACTATTTTTATAAATGTATTTCGAACCATTAAACTCGACTGTAACTATAGCAAAGTTCTAATTGTACTGTATTAAATCTATTTAATATATTATCTGAATTTCATTTCAATGATTATCGTCTTTTTATAATATTGAATTAAAAATTCAATTAAATTTATCTGTAAGCTATAAAATAATTGTAATTTAACTAGTTCAAAACTTCAGTCTATTATATCTCAAATGAAAAAGCCGTATTAAGTAAATTTATACATAAATTGACTTTGTATGACAGATCCAAACAATGATATAACTAACTAAATTATCAAAAGAAGTAGAAATATTTGTTTAATCCTCTAAGCCTATATTAAACTTTTTATTTTGGGGTGCCTGTTAAAAAGTTATCGTTAACTACAATAATCTGCTAATATTTTAAAAGGTTGCCTAAAATTTGCGATTAAATATTGAAAATAAAAAAACTAATTAATGTTCACAAAGCATCTTATGATTCACCAGCACCTTTTCCCAGTTACATCTCGTACTATGCTATTATTCAATTACAAAGAACTAACGATTCGACAGGCAGCGGTCGACCGACGGCGTACCTAATTACCAATAAAAAGCCCGAAAGAAAGCCTCGCCGCGACATTATGCGCGTTTACGCGCGCGTCGTAAAGCTTGCTGCGTTCGCCAAATAGATTAGCTTCCTCTTTCTCTCGCTCTTTACGAGTCCGCGTGTCTTAGCGGCATCGGGCGAAAAAGGCGCACGGGATATTAGCCCGTTTAGCATTGTGCCGCGTAGAGGGTGGCAAACTGTGTGCAGAGATGGGTATATAGATGCGCGGGGGAAGAGACAAGTCCCCTATAACAGCGCGAACAATAAGGCGAGCGCGCACGCGGAGGATGACCTTTATGGCCTTTGTAATCGCAAATCGCGCGCGGCATAGGGCTTATCTCTCGGTTGCGCATCTGCAGGAGCGCGGGGATCTGCCGCTGGGATTCTGTGAGTGAGAGTGTGAGAGAGGCTGAGATTCGGCGAGAAAATGTTTACGAGTTGGCAAAACGCGCGTGCAGAGCGGAGATAGCGCTGCTGATAATTGTTTCAAATGGGCTTGCACCTTGGATGTATGAATGTCGGTAGAAATAGGATTTGCTTTCTATTTTGTTAATACAATCTATTTATGATATAGTACATTATTTCATATTAATGCTTTAATGTGTGGATTTGGAAGTGTATGTAAGGTTTATCAATGCATATAGTTGTATTAACCTTGTTTTATGATTTTACAGTATAGGAGTGCTCTCTATTTATTATCGCGTGTACTCTGATGTTATTGTTAACTGTATCCTTTTAATTCGCATTGCTGCTTTTTATGTATAAGTCTCTATATATTTAGTAATAACGGTGATTTTTTTTACCAGATCAATTCAATTCTTGTTACTCATTGATTATTTGCATATTATTTTACATTCTTACTTCTTTTGACGTCACTATTCTCCAGCAAGTATTAATGTTTGCGTCATTCTATAATAGAGTTTAAGTTTCGACACTTATACGTGTCAATAACCTGTAATTTGTAACACCTTTTCTAATGAATCTATTTTTTGCGCAACATGTACTACATTATTCATTTCTACGAATTTTACATTATAACCAATTAATATAAAATTTAAAAAAGTCCATAAGCTTATTCAACAATACTCTGAAAACCATAAGAAATTTTCAACGTTGCAATAACTATTTATCGTGACCGAGAATCGGAGAATTTTGAAAGACGTTGCCACCGGAGTTGAAACTCTACCCGTGCCATGCACATGCATGCTCTATTCCTCTGAGAGCAAAAGGATAGAGAAAAAGACAAACTCTCTTGATGTGTAATATGGAAGCGAGGCAAACGAGCCGCGGAAGCTTGAGGCGGCCGACAGCTGCCTTTTACCACCGTGTGCGCGCGCTACGCGGTTCACACGAGGCCATGGCCTCTCTGTAATTAGTCGAGCAAGAGAGAGAGAGAGAGAGAGAGAACGGTGTAAGAGCTCTATGTGTGCCGCCGCATAGAGCAAGAAAACTATGCCTAGGTATCCACGTGCGAGTTTTATATCGTTGGACAGCTCGTGTGTATAATGTGTGAACAGATGCTTCGAACACGGAAGTGTCAGGAGATTATGTTATGCATTTAGGAAAGTTCAAATATTCATCGAGACCGTGTAGTGGTAATAGGAATCGCAAGATTTTTTGATTACAGACAAATGTGTAATTTTCATTTGAATCTTTTTTTCTTATAAGGACTGTAATATAGATATTAATTCTTTGATTACTATGGTATGCATAGTTATTGATAAATTTATATAATTTTTTTGAATGAATAATTCCTATACTGAATCAACGATAAAAACCCAAGGTATATGCAATTTCATTTAACCTAAAATTTCAAACATTGTGTATATAAAATAAGAGTATTGATAATTTAATTTTTCTTTATCATGGTCGATCCTAATCATTTTAATAAAAGTAAAGTTAATTAATAAACTAAAAACAAATGAAGTAGGCGAACTGAAACGTCATGAATAAAAGACCCCACGCAGATGCTCTAAAAGGATCCATCAGCAGTGCGTACAGCGGCATCGGCCCGCTCGACTAATTCCTATCATTCAGAACACAAATCAAACATCTCCCCTCCCGCAAAACGCAACCCCAGCCCAGCTTCAGCCGTCGAATCGCGGTGTGTAAAACCCGACAAGCGACATCCGCACCTCTCCATTCATACATACATATGCAGGCGCGAACGTGCGTGTTACAAAATAATCGAAACTCGAGCTTCATCGCGCGTCCGTGTATACCCGCGCAAGATTAATCGTCCGCGAGCGGCAATCGCGCTTGCGCGCAAACACACGTATAACGCGTGGGTGTCGAAAGAGAGAGAGAGAGAGAGAAAGAGAGAGAGGGAGAGAGTCGGTCCCTCGGGTCCCAATTACAGCGACACCCGATCCCGGTATTACCGGGGCGCCTGGTTGATTCGAGGGGCGCGCAAGCGAGAGTGAGAGAATCGCGCGCATAAATCTCGCGAGTGCGGAGAGAGTATAGTGCGTATATGCTTGTATATACACAGTACCCACGTGCATCGGTTTTGACTGTGCAAGCGATGAGCCGCGCGTTGTAAAACGAGAAGCGGCGCTGATTGCTGCGCTGTGGCGATTGCGCACAGGCAGTAGTAGGGATGAGTATGGGTCAGACTAACAAGGAGTTTTCGTTTTGTTGCAAGCGTCGACGTGTTCTTAAGAATTCCTAATAATAATTGATTGGGTTTCATTTGATTTCTTGGATGAATTGTATTTTTTCTATTTTGCTTATAGTTTTATTTTATTGTACGTATTTATAAAGCGTGATGAAAAATAACATGACTATACATATAACGCCAAGTACGAAAGTGATATCTCGAGCAAAAGCTTGTTGTGTCCTATATATACAGTGTAATATAAGAAAAATACGCTAGAAAAACAAGGAGTACCTTTATACGTATATACTTTTCTGCAGCGTACAGCAGTACGCAGCAACGCACATTATCGATGTCACGCAAATTATATCCGTAACCTCGATCCGTTTTTTCTTCTTGCTGCGCGTTTTTATTTATACCGCGTTTTTCAATATTGCGTTTTCATTTTCTCATTATTAATATCTTCGGATTCGCTGCATATTCATTATAATCAATATTGCGTTTTAATATTGAATGATAAGTACTATTTTTTTTAAGAACAATCTGTAATTCCGTACGAAAAACTGTAAGTTATTCTGATTTGAATTCAGATTTGGCTTATTACTTCTGAAAAGCTAAGGAAGCTTCTATTTTTTCTATATGATTACTTTAAGTAATTAACTTGAGATGCGTAGTATATAGAGTTCGATATTTTTAATCATTTATGTTAAAAAATTATTTACATCAATAAATTTCAAGGTAACTAATGAGTTGTATCCGGCATTAAAAATAAAAAATAACTTAATCAATGAATAGAATCAAACAGATACTTTCTAGTAGATATTCTTCTCTTCTCTTCTTAATGCAAACAAATAATAACATTTTAAAGGTAGTTTAGAAAAAGATAAAACTAGAGCCCTTAAAACATGTACCATAACTGTACTCTACATCTACACTTTAAAGTTATTTCGTGATCCTTTTATAGTCACTTACATTCCTCATCCGCGTCTCATACGTTCTTTTCAAACGCTCAAAGACACTTCAACCCAAGCATCTATGTGATCCAGCTCTCAGTCGCGCGGGCTCTGCGTTCGGACTCATTGAATCTCTCGCAAGTATACATATATTCACGCGCCCTTGGACTCGTGCAAGCGCATTAAAGGGGTGTGTGAAAGACGCGAAGGAATCGACAAAGTCAGTCGAGCGCTGGACAAACATTAGAAAGCTTTGGCTTTGGTGCGGAAAAAGGGTTAGAGGCGAAAACACAGTAGCGGCGCCACCCCTCGACTGTGTGTACATCTATATATTGTGTATGTGATGTGTATACATGCATGTGTGTGTGTGTACTGTGACTCTCTTCTCTTTGCGCCACGCGCTCGAGTATTCCGACTCATTGGAAATTGAGGAATAAATACTCAAAGAGAGAGACGCGGTGAGAAGAGAGAGAGAGCTTTGTGAGGAAAAGAAGTAGCAGAGGATAGGAGGGAAAATCGAGAGACGAAGAAAGACGAGAGGAGGGATTTAGGGCGTGAGAGTTGGTTGGTTAGAGAGCTCTCGACCTCGAACCTCTAGCTGTCTTCGTTTATCTATGCTCTGATAAATTTTCGTTTCTAAGTAAATGAATTCACTAATATTTTCTTTTAAATTTAGACATTTTATTTATATTTAAAGTTAGTTGTATCAAAGGCGCTAAAAAGTTTGAATTAAAAAGACTAAAAATAATGACCCACAACTTCTGTTTCCCATTTTGTCAGCTCCTCAAAACCTCCAGACAAAAAACATTCTCGTAAAAATAACCCTAAAAAGCAGCGACACACATACACACAGACTCTCGCATGGTCTGCTAAAGAATTCCGAAATTCAGCAGCAGCGACTGCAAAGAGAGGCGAATTACGTCAAAGCCGCCGTACTCTTTACGTGTATACGTATGGCCGCTGGTCCGCGGCGACTTCTTCGAGTGTAACAACCACACACATGTGTCTATGTGTATGTGTGTATGTGAGTGAGTGAGTGTTTGAGCGTGGCCGACGGCTCGACTGAACTTTTCTTTGAAGAATGTCCCTTTGGTTCTCGTGCTCGCGCGCACTCGCGCAGTAGAAGAAAGCGATGCGATTTTCCGATGCCTTTGCAAAGTCTCCGCTGCAGAAGGGACGGCAATTTTTCGCGCACCCTTGAGTTTCACCCAGCTTTTTTCAAAGATATATATATTTACTGTATAGATATGTTTAACAACGGTTGTCGGATTTAGCAAAGGCCGATGAGGTTACTATTTTTGGTTTTGTGCCATAGTGAATCGTATTATGATTTTCAAAGAGGATAATTTTGTAATTTTGGTGATACCTTTATACTATCAGAATATAAACTCACATATAATACTTAGTAAAAAATCATTTCGCGTTTGATTGAAAAATAAAAGAAAAACACTGATCCATTTAAGATAATAAAAATTCGATTTGATTTCACTTAACTTTATACAAGCCTTACATAAGGCTATGTAGTAGTTGGAAACTTAATTTTCAATATAGCTTCCAATAAATCTCGCTGCAAATTACTAATAATAAAATTTCTTTTCGCGCGTATCCCAATAAAGATAGCATCTCTCTCGGCTACATGCCGACGCGCAGCCATTGAATCTAGTCTGACGGACTTGACGCGATAATAACACCTCGTCCCCCCCCCCCATCAGGCCACGTGCGTGTTTATACACTTCAAACGCTCTACTTGCTTCGCTGGCGCACATCCCACCACTTACGCAGGAAAAGCCCATAGCTATGCTCCCGCTCCTCTCCCTCCTCGCACACCATACAGTCTTCGAGGCGCATCCCGCGAACGCTCAATTTGCTCTCGGATACTACACCTCGGCACGCGCATCCGCGCATTATCCTCTTACACACCTCTGTCCCGAAAAATGTCCGCGCGACAGCAGCTCCTTCTCCTCCCCGGAAAAGACACTATACACACGGACGCAGAGGCACGCACACAGCCATCGCGCGTTATATACATACAAAGTGACCACTTCTCCGGGCGCAGAGAGACGGACAAAGCCCAGCGCATTCCAGTTTCCAGTAGCCGTCGGGGTATAGAGTTACCATTATCGCACGCGCGAGCGAGTACGCGGCCACACCGCAGCAGCAGCAGCAGGGAGAAAAGAGAACCGCCGCCGCTGCGTCGAAGGGAAGGCGGTAGCGGGCGCAGTCGTTGTCGCGGTCACTTTGTGAACTGGCCCGCCCGCTGTTTAATTAAGTCTCACCTGAACTACTCGCCGTACGCGTATGTGTGTGTATATATATATATTCGCGCCTTGCCCTTTCATCATCCCACCCACGTTTTCGCACCCTCCAAGAGACTCGTTTATGCTGGTCGCCCTGTTCTATCCTGCGCTCACGCGCGCGTGTGCTCTTTTCGCCAAGAGAGAGAAAGAGAAAGAGAGAGAGAGAAGAGGGTCGCCGGCAGCAGGGATTTTAATTGTCATTTTTGCGCTCGCACGCTCGATTTCGCGCGTGTGGAGAGAGAGAGAGAAGGGGTTGCGAAAGGTTTGTTGCGAGGCGGCTATGCTCGCGTGCCATTTTCGAGAGGAGAAAGAATGAAGGTAAATTTAGCGTTTGATTGAATTCCTCTCCGATGTTAATGAAGGGTCGGGAATATTTTATTTCGCTAACTTGACGCTGAGCTTTTAGGTGCCGGGTTAACTCGTCGCCATGCCTCTTGAAAAAGATTGTTTGTAAAAAGTTTGTAAAGTAGACGTTAAATGTGTGTTTCTCTTAACATTTAAATAAATATAATCATTTTTTGTAAAAATATTTTAAATAATTAACTTTTTTACTGATATTCAATATGATTATATTTTTTCATAATTTTCTTTTGCTATTGCTCTGGACTGTCCTGTAATCAATATAACCGTATATCAAAGGGGTAATTTTCTCGTTGATTTTTAGTTAGCTAAGCAAGTTGTAATTAGCTTTTGTTTAAAAGTCAACACTGGCCTAGACACCTGATTATAATCTGGCTGTATGTACTTTCAAAAATTAAATCTGCCATTAATTCTGTAAATAGAATACTTAAGTAAGGAGACATTACAAAATAAAATTGCTCCAACTTTACAAACATTATTGCTTCCTGCATTATTGTACAAGCCTAATGGAAGCCAAATTGAAATGTTTAATAGCAATAAGCGTTTCGCAGCATTTCATCGTTACAAAAATGTAAATATCGCGCGAACTTATTCTCGTAAAATTTACATATTCATCTTATTCGGCTGAACGTTTATTCAGTTTATCCAGCCGACCAAATAGACAACCATTCTCGTCCCTTGCATTAAAAATGGAATGAGAAAAAAAAGATCGGAACACGCAATAAGCAAAAGCAAGCCCACATCCTTTCTCTTACAAAATCAACGCTCGCTACACGAATAAAAGCAAAATCGCGAACTCACTCGCTATATACTCGAGCAACGCAGCAGGCAGCAGCCGCCCTCGAGAAAATCGCTGGCATGCTATCAGACGCTTCTTTCTCTCTCTCTCTTTCTCTCTCGCTCTTCTTCTCTCCCCCCGTCGCGCCGTTAAGTTTATTTTTCCAGGCGCCACCCCACGTCGCTGCGGGCGCTGAACCTCCGCGGCGTGCGCTCGCTCGCGCGCGTATGAATTCGCTCGCGCATAACACTGCCAGAGCTTCCGTAATATAATTGTTAATGCTCTAATGCGCCTCCGGCGTCGTTTATGCATTGCGTACGCGCGGAGGCAGAGCCTCTCTCGCATTCTCTTTCGCTCTCTCCTTTATTTTACATCTCGGGTAACTTCGTTCGTTCCTACTCGTGCTGCTTTCTCGCTCGTTCTCCTCGTCCATTGTTTCCGCCCCCTTTCTGCGTTTTACATCTTAATGTCTTCTTCCTTTTTTTCTTCCCTGCTATTAGGCAAGATTTGTGCGTTTGATTATAATATTGTTACGGTAGTTATTGAAAATATGTAAATTAATATTTGTTCATTTGTAATATAGATATATACATAAATAAGCAGCTAATAAAAAATATATTTTCCAAACAATCAGTCCTCCTCTTGCACATTCCTACTTCTCATTGCACGTCAACCGCTATCAATCTTTTCCCCTCCCTCTGTCGTCCGCTGATAACTCTCCGCAAAACCAGCAGCTCCGGAAAAGCAGCTGCCACGTTACGCTCACCCGGGAGGTCTCACTCTCTCGGCACGCGGTATGTCCGGTTGCGGTGCAGAGAGCCGAGCCGCAAGTCAATCACGCCTGCTCTATACGCAGTGGTAATATAGTAGCACGCGTACTCGCTTCTTATTAGCTAGACCACGCGCCGAGCTTGCGGTTGCACGGAGTTGCGTGGAAAAAATTCACTCGTACGCGTTCGACCGGAAGAAGGCGCCGCGGTGTAAACTAATTTTGTATAGGACGAATTTTTCGATTTTCGGAGCAGCGGTCGAGATATAAAGCGTAGGTGAAAATGTGCAAAGGAATTAGGTGGAATATAGTTAGTTTTTCGATGCTTAAGAATTGATGTGAAATTAAAAAAAAAGTCTCGATTTAGTTCACGAGTTTACCAAATTGACATGTACTACAAGAGGTAATTCTATGTAAGTGAGAAAATTTTGTAATTTGATTGAAATTATTCCATATTAATTATAATATATTAACGATAAAGCATATGAATAAAATTTTAATCTAACATTCCCACGGACGTTATTTAAAATGTATTTACATACTAGAACACGTATACGTCAGCATTTGAGTATTTTAAAGACATTATTGTCTTGAGGTATTAATTTCATTTCATTTATTTAGATTATAATAAGAACGAAGATAGTAAAACAGGATAAGTGTTCTTATATTTTTCACGGACCATTGTGAATTTCAATCAGTGTATATTATCTTCGAACAAAATATGTTTAATTACACCGCTATTCTAATAATTAAGTAACTTAACGACTGATACAAGTGGAAGAAAGCGAATATTAAGTGAATTCTAATTTACCCTAAATTAATAAAATGATTTATTCATCGACTTGACAGTCGATTAATTTTAACGGCGCGGTGAAAAATACCTGAACATAGTAAACAAGATCTGTAATCTTGTTAAAGTGAACATGACAAGATAGAGTTATCTATTCATATATTTCACTTTGCGTTAAAAATATTTCGCTTTAATTAATAACGCGCAGAAATTTTTAGAACAATTATTATAATTATATAAATCAGATTTTCGTCTCTCTAAATTTAATTTAAATTAATTGCTCATCATTGCATCCTGCCGGGTTTTCGTTTAAATTTCACGAAATCATTAAACTAGTAATTTATAATATTATTAAGCTAAAATCGATGATGGATTTTACTACAGGGTATAGAATTTTTTTTATCAATCATTTACAGTTATTCCACTAAAATTTATTGTCTGCAATTCATCAATTTAGCATGATATAATAATTCAGAATAAACGTTTTAAAAAATGACATAAATATAAACGCTTGATGTCAATACTAAATATACGAATACTTAATACAAAAAGAAAGTGCCACGTAACGTTTGAAAAAGGAAAAAGCTTAAAAATCACTTTGTGTGCGCTCGGTTTCTCACACGCAGCTTTAATAAGAAACCCCACTTTTTACGACGTTTATACACCACTCTGTCTCTCTCGCGCGTGTAGACTCTGCTTGCACACCTCATGCATATACCGTCACTCGCGCGAAAATCGAAAAAAGCCTCGCGCGCGCGCCAGGGAAAAGCAAAAGGACGACGCGGGTGTATATCTATACGTATAGCCGTATATACACGCTCGGAGGGACAGCGCGGGGCATTCGTCAAAGCGCTAATAGACGCGTGTGCGCGCGCGCGCGAGAGAGAGAGGAGCTTCCCTCTTACGCGCCCCCGGTCATACGCATGCATAATATTTTCTCTGCCCCCTCTCGGTCGTGTCCGTCGTTGAAAAATATATAGAAGAGAACGAGAGAAGAAAACGAGCGAAGCGCGCGCGTATACGTGGCCGACACAACACGGCCCTTCGATCTTCGATATTGCGGTGTGGTGTAGAGGGATGGGGAGCTTCGTGTAGGGGAAGAGGTGAAAGAGAGAGATGCTAATGGCGCGGTTTTCTTTTTCCAGTTTTCTAAGGGACGTAGCAGAGGAAGAGAGGTGAGGTGCTCTCTTATTGTGTGGCTCGTCGTTGGGATCGCTGTAATGGACGGCCCTTATATAGAAATGCATTTTTCTTGTACCTTTTTTTGTGTTAAATGTAGCAAGGATGAATAGGATTTTTTCGTGTATATGCATTCTTATCAGACAAGTAATCAGACGAATTTTTGTAATGAAACATATACACGGTTTATTGAGGGTTTATTTTTATTTATCAATGAAATGATATTTTTTGATCATTAAAAAAGTTAAAGTGAAAAAGATAATATATTTTTATGGAAACATAAATTTCAACTTACACGAAATCCGTATTTTTCAGGGTGTCAACCTAAACCTCATAATTAACACGCAGCAGAAATTCCCCGTACATACAAAGTGATCCCATCCCACGCATCTCCTTCTCGTCTATGTAAAGGTGAACCGCATGGTTAAAACACTCGATAAACAGCACGCATACACATCATAATACACAAACGAGCAATTCTCACATACCTGTGCCCATCGGCGACAAGGTATACACACACATACACACCTAACACAGCTCGCAAGCAACCTTTCAAAGAGTCGGCATGTTTAGCGTGCCAGGCGAGTCGCGCGCCTAATCGTATTTCACGGCAATAATGCGGCTGCTCTCTCCGAACTCACACACTCACTCTCCTCCCCCTCTTGCGTGTATATATAATAATAATAAACAAAGCCTGCGATGGCGCACGTAAGAAATGCGGCACGTATATGTGCTACTACTGCTGCTGCCGCATGCTGCAGTTCCTAAAAGCGTCGCGTACACCCGCGAGATAAAGGACTACATAACGCGCGTGTGTACACGCTGAAATTTTCCTCTGTATGTGCGGCCCGGAATTTAGATGAAATTGCGCGAATTACTTGAGCGCCGAGCGATAAGCGACGCCGGAACAATAGACCTTCGGTAGCGCGTGCGCGGTTTTGATTCTCCGACGCCGTCGTGCCGCGTCGCGGCTGTCTTTTCCAGGCGCGGCGCGGGAAATAGGGGAATTTACGAGCGCCGATGCGTGTGAATACGCGCGCACTCGCGACGAGGACGACGGTGCCGATGGGAGTACAGGCTTTTTTGCCCTGCTGGGGTATTGAGAGGTTCTGGTAACGCGAGAGAATTGATAATTGTGAGGGTTTATAAATTTGGAAAATATCGAAATTGGCATGTGAGCGTGACGTGACTTTGGGTAACACGTTAGATGTTTTACGAACCCAAGATTGGGAAATCGTTCAAATGCTCTCGTGAAACAATTTTTTTTGTAAAATTTTATTGAGAAATACTTACTGTTCGCTATAATTTGCCAGCTACATAAATTTTGCAACAGTTACCGCTTATTAATCTATATAGAACCATGAAAATGGAACTTTTCTTGCTTTGAAATAAATACAATATGAAAATAACTGTGTGATAATTACTATAACTCGTCTGTATGTTGAAGAATTAAATATTTTTACAATTAGCTTGTTGTCACGAAATCAGTAAAAACTGTAGTTCCTTACCTAGTCACATGTAATTTCAACTACATTATCCACCTTTACTTTACACTACCGCCTAACAACCATACCGTACAACTCCGAAACCGAATAGCAGTCTGTAATTACCAAACCGCGTCGCCTGCGTTCGCGCGACTATCGCTTTAGTAAAAAAAAGTCGCATAACATGTGCCATCGACAAAAGCTCCGGAGTGGAAGTGCGTTAGCCGTTTCATGTCACGTGGTTTAACAACTAGTTACCTACCGCGCTGGCTTCTATGAACTTTACTTATTCAGCCGGCTTTTGAAACGTACGCGCTCGCGCGTGTGCACTTGGAAATCGCCTTTTTACAACTCGACACCTACTTTACGCATGCTCTCGGTGAGATAATTAAATTTCGCGTGTCGTGACTATAATTAAATACATTAGCACGAGTCGCCGAGTTAGGGAAGAAGCAAAAAGTACGAATACACGCGAACGTTGTAATTGTAGATAAGGGCAGACTTTGGTAAACATAAAACAACTGCACTGATTAGAAAAAAGTTCCGTGACAGTCCTATACAAATTACAGTACAATCTCTACAATTCCTATGGCTTTCTTCCCCAATTGTAGTTTGTACAGATATATAAATTTTTCATTAACATATATGAAGTAACTAACTTCACTCACAGAACTAAAATATCGTCGTAAGCTCGCAATCATCGAGGGCCCAATCACCCCCTCCCTCCAGCACTACCATCTAATCCAGTTCTCACGAAAAGACTCCCGCACGCACCCGACGCTCTCTGTTCTACGCATCATCGATGTAGCAAATGCCGACGGACAGCCGGCCATTAAGCGACGAATTTATAGACCGACGATGACTGCGGTCTATATCCGCAGCTTGCGCTCCAACATGCACACATACGCACGCATGCCCGTACGTTATACGCTCTTGCAATTTGGCATGGCGAGAACGGCGTGTCCACAGCCTCTGGCCGTGTTAATGGGTCGTAGGCGCTAACGATTATGTTTCGGTTGTAATCATTGGGCCGATTGCCGCGCCGATCGCGCTGCTCGCTAATAAAGCCCGATGGCCGGGCGTTCCCTCGCGCGCGCACCCGCGATGACGATGATGGCGGCGGCAGTAGCAGCAGCGCGGGTTGTAATCGCTTGATCCCGCGATGACGCGCGACGTCGTCGTGCATTTGCTTGTTGTCCGCGCACTCGATGATCGCGTCCACCCCCGCCTGCGCGCCTGATGGCACAGTGTAACGGCGCGCAGGCGTTCTTTGTCCGTTTTCGATTAGCCCTCCCCCCAAACCCTCGCGGTGGCGATGGTGCGCGAGATTAGCGCGCGTGCGGGCTTGATTCGGTAGTTTTGAATTTGGCGAACATTTTGAATGCGTTAACAGGTTTAGAGTTGAATATATAGAGGTGATAGTGAGTATTAATAATAGGCGATGGGTATTGCACGATGCTGATAGCGGTAGATAATCGAAAGACGATTTTGTTGTTCCAATAATTATATTTTTGTTACATTAGATTTAATGCAATAATTCATTAGTATTTAATGCATTTAATTATAAACATGAGAAATTCTTCAATCTTTCGTTTCATATAACTTATGATGTCAATAATTTGTAATTGTTATGCGTAAACGTTTGCATGTTGTGATGGGTCGTGCGGGATCGAACGTGTATCAACCAATCAAATCACTGTGAAATTGTTATTGTCTGAATCGCAATTCACGTATATCCATTCGTACAATGGAAACGTTAAAAGCCCCTTTTAATGACGTAACTTTGAAATGGATAAATCAAAACGACGGTACCTAAAATCGCAGTTACAGCCGACTGCGACATGTCATGATTCGTTTATGGATGTTGAAAACATTGAGTAACGTCATTGCGACAGTACTGCATTCAGCGTTTACATTCATTGTTATTGCCCATGGAAGTTTCGTAAGTGTTATGACGATTTATGTAATGAATTTAAATTGACATAAACCAATACAAATTATAAATAAATTGTGCACGATGAAATATTTATGAATTCAACGAGACGTAAAGCTATCGGATTCTGATGAGAATTTCAGTTGTTTTATCGCAGTCACACATGCATTGCGACAAACAATAAAAATTTTTATACGTATTCACACCGAACCACATTAAAATAACAGGGATACGTTCCATTCGAAAAATTCAATAAATCTGTACTCTGATAATCTTTTTTTTTTTTTAAACATTGTTATTTTTATTTCATCATGAACACAGATTGATTTATACACACTATAATTTCCACGTATGTATATAATTAAATAACTTGGTTATCTCTTTCATTATGTTTTTCCTTTATTAAAAAATTGTCCAATACAATCTAGTTAATAGCAAAAGAATCAATATTTATTCTAAGAAAATAAACCGAAGCATCTCTTTGCAAACCGAAAGCTCTCCAGCGCGTAATATCCGACCAGCACTCGCGCAACCCGCTCGCGCTCTCATTATTAATAACCTGGAAGTGAAAAGAGTACAGCAGCAGGAGCAGTGCACAGACCGAGAGAGAGAGACACACACACACACGACGCTAGCTTACACGCGCGCGCGCGAATAATCCCGGAGCGAGGGGGAGGAAAGAGAGCGAGAGCAATGACTGCCATAGCGTAGGCGGCAATGCACGCGTGTGTATATGTGTGACACACTAGGCGCGTAACGAAGCATCGTAAAACGGAGCCGGGGAAGTGCCCCGACGTAACGCCGAAGCTAAAAGGGCATAACGATAACTGTGCAGCTGTTAATGGACTCGTCGTTGGGCCGGTTAACCGGGACGATAATGCGACGCAGGCGTGCGCGCGCCCGGTGTACGGCTGTGCGGTACTGCTACTGCACTGTTGTTGCGCGAGGATGATCCTTCGGTATAAAAACGAGTGGATATGCCGCGGGATATAGTGCTGGACGATTTACACGAGCGACGACACGTTGCAGTGTTCCTTTTTAGCGTCTATTTTATTTAATCAGTATATGTACTGGTGTAACGAATTCGCATTTGGATAATGTTACTTTGCAATCGTAAAGATGACGAAAACTTTCTGTAAAAGGGGTATAATATATTATGTTGATTCATATATTCATCCACAAGTTTAATGGTAGTAGATAGTATTATAATTAATCAGATATAGTTTTGGACAAAATTTGCCTTTCCCGTTTTTTTTAAAACTATTTCCAAATATTTCATTCTAACCTAACCTTCCTAAATCTTCTTGAAAATACATCCGTTTCTTTACTGTCACTATTATCACAACAGTCCGATACTCCCTGTGCTATGAATCCATCTATTTACATACCACCTATCACATTTCCTCAATGGCCGAATTAATAAATCTTAGTTTTTCTCGTTCTGGCGCCCGCTCAAACATTCAATTAGTCTCCCCTGCCTCTAACAAGATAATCAGCCTTGCATTACCTCAACGCGACCACCTCCTGTCGACGCATACCATCAGCGAAGGTCGCGCGCGCGAAATCCCCGGCATCTCTCTGGAAATCCCGAAAGGCCGCTGCTGCCGCCTCCTCAAGACGTTTCGCGGTTTCTCGCGGCCCTATAAGACGTCTCTCCTCGTAATTACGGCGAGCTAGTATAGAGGGCTTTTCCCGAAGTGCCCGAGAGATCTCGAGGGCAGCAACAACAGCAGTACAGCCTCCCCCAAGGGGCTTACGGCGGGAGAATGTTCTTGCCGCGCGCCCTCCTTCCCTCTATACCTTTACGTTTCCTCTCTACGAAGACGACGACCGCGAACGGATTATGCTTTATGACGTAATCGCGTCGAATGCGCGCGAGCCTTCGTTGCTTCTGAATTTTGAATAATTCTGGATTGGTATTGCGCACGAGGGTTGGCCGTGGCTCGTTGTTCGTCTTCGGGGCGAACGCGTGTGGCATGAAATTTTCAATTATCATTAATTCGGGAGACGCTGCACTTGCGTGTGTTGGGGGACGGCCGGAGTACGAGTGTACAAGTTTGCGGCGTGCCGTCTTGGAAGGAGCTGCTGTTGTTGTTGTGGGTGTGTGTTCTGGTTTAGTAATTATGATGTGACGACGGGGAGACGTTACACGGCGCACGTGATGATTACTGCGCGGAATTGTGTGAATGTATTAGTGATGTTTAACGGGGGAAAAGTTATATAGGTATGCCGAGCGAAAGAAGCAATGCGTTTGAGATAATAATCATAAAATGTAAAAGCGATAATAAATTTTATAAGAACAGTTATTATCGCATATAAACAACTTAAATTTTTTACTCAAACAGTAAATTTTCTTAATAGTAAATATGAAAAATTCGTATTAATATTAATATGATTTTAGAAATGACTGTACCGACTTAATTGGCTTTACATTTCCAGTAACTATAAAACGATGACATTGCAATTACATTTCATGTGTATACGTAATAGCACGAGGAATATGAAATATCAACATACCTTGTGCATACATTTCATTCGTTGCAACTAAGAGTAGTTAAAATTGAAAAGAATAAAGGACAGATGAGAAGTCAGATACAATAGCTTTTCATTTCTTATAGTCTTAACAAAAACAATAAAATAATATACATAGCGGTTAGAAAAACTCCACCTTTATATTTCAGTGTAACTTCTATCCTTCACAACCAATAAACAGTCTAAATACGAAAAATAGCTACTTTCTTTATACATAAGGCGACCCCCGCAACAAATTATCCAAACCACACCCAACACAAGCTTCTCACCACTCAAGACCTAAACGCCGTCCTTGCGCGAGCATTATCTCCCGTTTGAATAATGCAATTACGGCTTTGCTCCTCTACACAGTTAGCTCTCGAGGGCGTCTCTCTCGCACTTTTGTCGCAATCGACGGCGGTCGTTGTAATGGCGACTATTAACGGGCGTAACGAGCCGACTTGGCACCTGAGCCACGGCATCGCGCGCCGAAATGCTCCGTGGCAATTACAGTTCTGAAGTCGTCCTTGTGTATCGACTCGCGGGGTTTGCGAGCGTTAAGTATTGTTTCGGAAATTTCAAGCCAAGGGTGTAAAGGGTTTGCCTCTGCTTTACGAGTCGATTATAGAAGTAATGATGCTGGTAAGGAGTAGGTTTGTTTGTTAATGTAATCGATTGATGTTGGCAAGGAAAATTAAATAAAAGTAAATTCATAAATTGTAATATAATATTATTTATTAGTAATATAGGGTTGTCTTACAAGCTGTACACTTTTCTTCAAGGCTAATGTAGCGCCTATTTATAGAACATGTGACTATAAATATTGTCTATGTTATTAGCAGAAAATTTATAAATATGTCAATTTGAGTTAGTATAATTATAATGCAGAAGTATACATAAAAGTGCGGTAACCTTCGACGAAGTAATAATAAAGTATGCGAAGTATATTTTCACCCGTATAAGTGCGTCATCAGCAGACTCAATCTATTTTACGCTCTTGTTTTACCCGTATTCGCAATTTTTTCAAAACTAATCAATTCTTAAAAATCGATACTTACCCTGTAAAACATTTTATCATATAGCTGCGACTTTTTTTTCTTTAAAAAGAAAAAAATATGACTCAACGTTTTAAAATTATCGTCAATGTCTCTCATCGCAAAACGCATCAATATTCTATAAAACTGTCCCGAACGACTGTAGAACATTTGCATACGAGACGCATACTATCGTGTACGTACACATACAAGAGCCATCGACTTTAGGGCGCGTCCCCTCGTCTTACGTGTGGCGAGCGAGCGAGCGCCATGTGGGCACCTTCTGCGAAATAGATTAGTAGGGTACGGATGCCTATCTCTCTCTCTCATTCTCTCTCTCACTCCTACCATACACAATTTGCTGTATTCGCGGACGACGACGATTCTCTTGCGAAACCGAGACCGCAGCGGCCGTCCATTGTACACCGCTGCGGCCGAACTTCGTCTAATTGCGGGAATAATTGATTCCCGCACCGGGGCTAATCCTCCGTGCCCGCATTTGAATATCTCATATGTATGTAAGTGTGTATGTCGAATATTGTTTACCGTTTCGCGGGTTCAGTAATACATATGAAATGTTTGTCTAATGGAGGTTGATCTTTTGCGTATAGCACGGGAGTTCAGCAGTAATTGCGTTTGAATAAACTGTTTTCAATAGCTATTAGTAAACAATGATTCATATTTTTAAAATCAACCCGTAAAATCTATTTTTATTTTGCAAAATTATAATAAATATTTAAAATTACATAAAATAGTGTTTTATATAACAAATATTGCAAACAAATATAAAAATATAGATAAAGAATCAGATTCGCTAAATTATCATTAAATAAATAATATATACACCAGTTTTATTAACTAAATAATGTTATTCTCTTACAAGTACTTATACAATCAATAAAAGAAGTTAAATTGTGATCCCTTACGCCCATTTGATAGGTAATATCAGTATTCTATAAAAACAAGCAATAACACTATACTCCACATCTCATATATAGCTACATAATAAAACGGACATAACGATGGCATTCTTCCATTCTTAACGCGTCGCGATCTGCCCAAGCCTTTTTCTCGTTTCTCCTCTAGGAATGTTCCACCGATCGATTATCATCGTGGTCCTGCATATCGATAACACACACCCACAGCACACTGCAACGGAATATATCTATACACATTCGCACACGTATCCACACATATACACGCGCACAGGGCAGAAAGCTCGTTCGCAGATAGCGCACGTATGCACAGGCGCGCTCGCGTTCAGGCAGTGTAGCCGCGAACTAATGACATCGTCTCGTATAATACTCGTGCCTCGAATATCGTCGCGCCGATATTGCCGCGAGATTAATGCTTCATCGGCACTCGGTTGCTGCCCCCCTCCCTTCCCTTCTACCCACCCTCTACGATAGTTTCTGCCCAGGACAACAAGTACATACGCCGCCCGAGTCCCTACGGCGTCCTGTGATCAAGCGTTCGCGATACTCTTTGCCAGAGCGCAGCTCTCACTATCGCGTGGGTATGCGTGTATATAAGTGTAACGGAAATTCGCTGTCTGATATCGTAAATGCTGGTGGAATTACCAGTATGGAAGTATGCGGTATCGCGTGAAACTTATAAAAGAAGGATATAGATTTTGTAGTATGCAATACTTGTAATGTGTGATAATAAGATGAAACAGTTATTGATATATGTGCAAATCTCACAAAGTCTGCGAAAAACTTCGAAAAATGGATCCCAAAATTTGTTTTCGTCTATACTTTCTAAATTTGCTTTTCTTGTTGGTTAGGGTGTTTAGAAAAGATATCTGTTGTTGAACAAAGTCCATCGAAGGATATCATTTTTCTGGGACCAACAATTAATTGTTTAAAAATGATTAAAAATAGCTCTAATTTAGTTCTAAATTATTCCACCAAAAACAACTTGATAAGAAATTCGGAAAATAAAACTAAAGAGTGAGAGCCTTCCAAATATTTTTTCAGAATTAGAAAATGTTGATTCATTCAAAAGTTATGTGAGTTTGAAAATGAGCTTAAAATACACAATAATTCATAAAATCGGTCTGAAAAGCTCAACGATTTTCCCAACTATTGACCATGTGTATTTTTTAATTCTGAAAAAAGTTCTGCAAAGCTCACGCTCTTTAGTTTTATTTTCCGAATTTCATATTAAGTTCTTTTTGGTAGAAAAATTTAGAGCTAAACTAGAGCTATTTTAAATTATTTTTAAACAATTGATTATTGGACCCAGAAAAATGATACCCTTCGATGGACTTTATTCAATCACTGATATTTCTCCTAGACACCCTAAACAACAAGAAAAACCAAATTTGGAAGGTGTTTTTTTTCTTATTGTTACTCAACCCGCTTCCCATAATTCCAATAATAGTTTTAGTATCTATAATAGTTCTTTCTAATTACACGTTTTACAGATATACTGTCTGTCAACAAATACTATATACGTCTTTTATATCTTCTACAATTAAATATTCTTTAAATTCATTTAGTAATTTAATACTAATAATGTGAAGACCAATATCAATTAATATTTATTTACTTTGTCTGATCAGTTTTTACCATAACTACTTTAATTGTAATGAGTTTTCAAAGTTTCATATTTTAAATATTTTGTTCGTTTTAGGCTTACATTTAAAAAGTTTGAGGAAACTTAAAAAGCTATATTGAACTGTAAATATAGAAAACTTATATTAATTATTTAAATCATTTACTATATTCAAATACAAAAAGCTTAATATACGTATATGAGTACAACTTTTCCAATTACTGCACAATTAACGTTGGTTAGCGTTCTTCCCCAAACATCCAGAGTCCTGAACCAACTACTAAACGCGATCTCGTAATCGCAACAAAACCACTCACATTAATCCCGACCGCGAATTCCCTTTGAATTTTCTATCCCTAAAAACCTCTTCTCGTTCATTCACTCACTCTCACTCTCTCTCTCTCTCTCTCTCTCTCTCTTCGTCTCTTTTTCCACGCACGCTCGATCCTCTCCTCTTCTGCACTCACTCTCGATGCACACACAATGCACATTATGAGCCGTCGGCGCGTCCACGGCTTGTTTAGATCGGCGAGCCCTCACACCATACGCTCTCTCTCCCACACACACTCTCGCGCACCCTCTTCCAAAACCATTTCCCAGCAGCCGCCTGGCCATCCCGCTCCACCCACCCACCCTCGTTCTCTCTCTGTAGGCCGGGTTATTGTTCAAGTTAATTGATGCGTTATGTTTGATGCCGCCGTGATAGCCATTGTGCGCGCGCGGGGTGTCCACTGATAACTGAGTTACCGACTGCGGCGCCGCGCTGCTGCCGTTGAGAGAGAGAGAGAGAGAGAGAGAGAGTGCACTCAGACCTAATTATCTCGAGCCCGCCGCGCGGCTGCCGCATTGCGTTGTGCGCTGCGCAACCGTTGCATTTGGCAGCGGTATATGCTCGTATCCGCTCGCGCAACGCCGCAAATGCACTCTGCTGCTGTTCCTGTTGCTGTCTCTCGGGCTCTCCGTGCGTGTACGGCTATATGTGAGAGGAAAATTTGATTCTACTCGCACCTTCCCCACCTGCGGATGGACTTTACTGTCTTTCGGCTTTCGCTCTGTAGATGTCGTGGGCGCCGAGGAATACACTCGAATTTCCGATACATGTCAATAGCATTTCTTAATACTTTCAGCTGCTTTTTTTATTACTTTTTATAGAGTATAGTAATAACATAACTAACAATTGATATTAAACAAAAATATTTCAATTGAAAAAGTTCAATAAGAATCTTAAAAAGTATGTCTGTAATTTGTGATTCATTCACGGAAAAAAAATTTCCACTAAAAATTAGTATTTTCTTCACTAATCCTGAGACATACTCGATATGTGAGGATTTTT
>JAWWEQ010000010.1:28119044-28237269 GCA_035583055.1 Torymus tubicola | reverse complement strand
TCAAAAGCATAAAATAAATTTTATCGTTGTGTATATAAATATTTAATTTTCTTTGTGTTAGAAAAATAATTTTTAAACAATTTTTAAATAATTTTTAAATATACTTTGTATCAAAATTTAGTCTTAGTCACGTGAAAAATTAGTAAACTGCTCACGAAAATTTACTATAGTAGTTTACCAAATTTTAATAGAATTCTTAATAAAATCTAATTTAAAGTCTATTAATATTTACGTATTTTTAAATTTACTATACTTTTTATCAATTTTTAATAGAATTTGAGTATGTCTCAGGATTAGTAGACAAAATAGTAATTTTTCATAAATTTTATCGTGAATTTTAGTGGAAAATTTTTTTCCGTGTTACAATCTCTATATAATAAAGTAATCAACTTTTCGTTCATTCATAAAAAATTGAAAAAAAATGTTAAAATTTCCGGCTTTTGCTTTTGTTGTCATCTATACAAAGATGAAAGTCAGCTACCCAGCAACAATATTCTGCTGAACGCACAAAAAATCACGTCGAGAGGTGTGCGTACAAAATCTACCAACGGCAAACAGCAGGGCGTGCAAAGAGCAGCCGGAGAAGAGGCCAGGGGTCACTCTTCTTTCTTTTCCCCTTTCACAGAAAGGCTCTCGCGCAGGAGACAAGATTAGTCAGGCCTTCCAATTAAGGAGACCGCTTGCCCTCTCTCTCTCTTTCTCTCTCTCTCTCTCTCGTTCTCTCACTCGTGCGGCGCGTCGTAAATCCGGCTTCTTTACGCGCCAAACGAACGGAAGCTCGCCACGATAAATTCTCGAATTCAATTCGCGCGTGCGATAAAGTTGCGCAAAGGATCTTTCTTCTTCTTTCTCCCTCTCCTCCCTCTTTCTCCCTCTCTCTCTTTTCGTTCTGTCTGAGTTTTCGGGCGCCGCACGCGGCTTCTGCGCCGGCGCATAAAATCGGAGTTTGATTTAAGACCGTTAGATCGCTTGCGGTTTCACGCGAATAGCAGACGCGCTGTGGCGATTTTATGATTTTTTTCGATATTATCGTTCATTATGCGGATGGAACTCCAAGTTCGCTTGAGATGGCTGCAGAGAGAATGGTAAATGTGTTTTTCTTTTGTTTCAAGCTGTTGCTTCAGACTCGTATAGATACAGCGAATGCGAGATAAATTTAAGGGCTGCTTTGTTAGTCGGCTCCTATAAAATAACGTGAGCGTCAGTTAAAAGCCAATGTGGTCTGAAAATTTCAATATATTTTGGTAATATGATTTCGATAAGTTCGGTATGAATATTTTTATATGTTCATAAAATACTATACGTCACGTCAAAATAACTAATTCTTTTTACAAAAACTTCACATACCCAAATTATAACTCCTTAACGCTATTTATCCGTATGATAATGATAATTATTGAATAAAATTTTCTTTTAAAAAAGCTTCATACACCTTCGAGCAATTACACAAGATAAATTCAATTTCGCTTCACCCTGTCCTCCAGCCATGTAATTTCGTTGCCAAAAAAGCTGATTCTGTACACATACCGCAACATCGCATGCAACTTATCACGATCAGTCGTACATATAATTTAATTTCCAAAACCACCAGTCGCACAAAACGAAAAAAAATAAATACGAAGCGTTACTTAAACACCACATCGAGGGCGCACGAAATTCTGATTCTATCTCGGGCGAAAAAATTCCCTCGCTCAGCAACGAACGGGACGAAATAATCTCCACGCGTGCGTTTATATACGGACACAAAGGAAGAAGGACGCGTGCTACCAGCAACGAGAGAACGAAAGAAAGAGAAAAAACGGAAAATATAACGCACAATAAAAAGGAAAAGAGAACGTCAATTCGACGAGGAACGCTAGGCGCTTGCTCGCTCTCTCCTTCCGCGTCATTGCGCGGCCAATACTTCTGAAGCGATAAAAGCCACTGCCACCCCCGTCCCTCCGCGCTCCTCTCTTTCTGTACACATATCGCAGAAAATTACATTTTGTTGGTTGTAAAGGGAGCCTCGTAAAAATTGCGGACGTGAGAAAGAGGACGAGAGAGGACTCGCGCTTCTCTCTCTCTCTCTCGCGTTTTCACATTTATACCCACACGTACGTGCGCGGGCGGGCGATGAAATTGCAGCCAGCAGAGAAAGAGAGAGAGAGAGCTGCCACCTATCCACCGGCCATCAACATTGCTCCGTGCTCGCTCGCTTGATAGACCCTTTGTAAAACGTCATCCTAGGGGCTTTTATGCCCCGGCTGCTGACACGTCGCAACTACTGTGTTGTGCCACCGCCGCCGCTGCTGCTGCTGCTGCTGCGCGAAATAAACGACGCGCACGCGTGGGATGATGACGCGAGAAGATGCGCGTGGAGGGGCACTTTGCATGCATGCACGCATGCATACATGCATGTGTCCGCTTTTTACTTCCTTCTCTCTCTCTCTCTCGCTCGCGCGATTTTTTACCCTCGTACGGCTTCTGATTCCAGCACTTTCTGCACACACGGCCAGCGAGTGCCCCCTTCCCTCTGCGGTTTTATGGTTTTCGAGCTTTTGGTTTCTCGTCTGTAGCTTGTCCTTTTTTTTTAACCGAAAGGATTCGAAGAGTAATTGCACCGCGCACGATTGGCGTTGCAAGTGAGCGTACCACAGTGGGTTGTTTACCTTGGCATCACGGGGTTCGGGAGAGATTGATAGGGTATTAATTTTTTCGCGTTCCCGAGCGAGACGCGCTAAGTGCTTTACAATTGGTTGGTGTAGTTTTGCTTGTAGTTGCGGTGGTGTGGGACGTGTACCTGCGTTGGATTTCATGCCACGCGAGGGTAAATAAAAGTTTACAGCGTGTTATGGTACTCGTTTATCTGTTATTACGCGATTATTGACGAGAGGAAGTACGTAGGATTGGTACTGGATAAAGTGGATTACGAAATAACGAGCGAAAATTACAGTGTTCATTATAATTTCAGTATTTTAATGAGGATACATTGTCCGATCAGATTTTGGTTACTTCTCTCCTTTTTATTCGAAGAAATGGTAAAAAGATTTTAGTCTACAACAGATAAATAATCAGTTTTAATGTAAACCTAACGCAAGAGTCATTTGAAATTGAAGCAACTTTGCAAAGTTCCGGTCAGAGCATTTAAATCAAATATCGTCCAGCTATCTAACCATCACTGTTGCGGAACCGAAACCCAATACCTTACGTGCAATCCGTGTCTACGGGGTCAAGTTTGCCCCTGTCTCACTCCCACTCGCTTGCAAATCCAGCGACCGCAGGGCAGAGTGAGAGAGAGAGAGAACTCCTCCCCAAAGCCCTGTAATTAAACTCGGCCCGCGTGCGCGCGTCTTAGATGCAAAACGCATTTGGCGCTTCGTCTTTGTCCTCTCGATTTCCGGACGGTGGTGGCGTGGCGGTGCAGGCAGTTTCGTGTCCTCTCTCTCTCTCACTCCCTCTCGTCTGTGAGTTTCACCTTAGAAGTCGAGCGGGGTGTTGATGGTCCCGAATTGCAATCCCGGTTGGTTCACACAGAGCTTGTAGGTGGTGGAGAGTGAGTGAGAGACTGAGCGTCTGATGGTCAGTCTCGAGTTGGAGGATCGAGTTTCGAGAACCTTCGCCCGGGAAAGAGGAACCGAGAGATGAGTCGAAAGGGAGAGAAGGTCCAGGATCGAGAGGAGGAGGAGAAGACGACGCCTATGAACGCTGCGCACGTTATCGGATTTCCGTATCAAACGTCGTCGTTGTCGTCGCAGTCGTTGTGATTCGAGGAAACGGCTGAGGCGTTTATTTGATCGATGTAGTCTCGGTCTCTTATCTCCTTGGTTCTATGGTATTAAATACGTGTGTTCAAATAACTGGTATCGATACTTTTAAAATCAAGTTTAGCTTGTAGGTGTCTGATCAATTTACCTTGATTCCAATTAATTTGGAAAGTTCAAAGTAATAAAACAACTATTTTTCTCTGATTTCGTATGTTTTAAATACACCAAAAAAATTAAGTGCGTTTATTCTTTTGCTTTAAATCAATCACTGACATGGAAATAACAATTAAAATACAAGCAATTATGTGATCCTGTTGTAATTAAATTTTCTAAAAAAAGGCTAAATGAAATACTCCCTCGCGCATTCCCCCTTTTAAATAACACGTACCAGCCAAAGACTGCAGCGGCGTAAACAATTTTTGCCCGTCGAATCGAATCACCGGGACACTGTCTCTCTCTCTCTCTCTCTCTCTCTCCTTAGTCGCCCGCTTGCTTGCTTGCTTGCTTACTTGCCTGCGAACGTGTCTCGGTCTTGGAAGTGCGGAATTAAAGGGGTAACGGGAGAGGGGCGCCGACACACAGCAGCCACCCTCCGGTAATTGTCGGCAAATATTAATAACTGCGGCCGTCTACAAAGCGCGAGAGAAGGGTATGTACCTACCTCGACAGAGAGAAAGCGAGAACAAATACATAATGCTTCGATGCTCGCGAAAGCGAGGGGGTGGGAGTGAAGAAGGCGTGATTGAAATTGCGCGACGACCTCGCTTTGACACAATTACGCGTGCCCGTGTATATATAGGAGGGAACGGCTGAAATTCGACATATCGAGGTAGGGAAGGTGAAGTGGAAGGGCGAAGGAATTCGACGAAATCGTGACGGAAGCCCGACAAGCAAGAGAAAGAAGCCCCGAAGAAGAACGAGAGAGAGAGAGAGAGAGAGAGAGAGAGAGATTTTCTGCCGGACTTATTCATCGCTGCGTCTTTCCCATAAGATTCGCACGGGGAGTGCAACTGTCGTCACCGATGTATGCTTTGTCCGTCCGTCCGTTCCAATTGCAGCGATCGGCGCACGATGAAGAATGAAATTGACATCCTGTTTTGCTCGCCTCTGTTAGGCTGAAAAGTAAATTATAATGTTATATCGGAACTTGAGCCTCATAACTTTGTGCAACCAAGTTAACATTACTTCCTATATTTGCGTGTGTACAAGTGTTTCAATATACTCTAAAGGCAGACAAAGTATATATATACTTCGAATTAATTATGGATGCAATTTGATCTCACAGCTACTCGTTGAGCAGAAATACCACCTACGCATATCGTATATCGCGTATACCGCAAATACCCGCTCATCTATTGAATCAAATTCCTATTAATCATCAAATTATACAACTCCGACGACAGCCGCGTCGCGCCACTTTATACTATATGACCAATGAAAGAAAATGTCGTATCGCTTTCTTAATTCCCTTCCTTTACCCCCCTTGGACTGCGCTACTTAGGAAAATGAAGAAATACATCATCCGCGCGGGCAGGCGGGCGTCGTCGAATTGGCAGGCGTGTGCGCGGATATTTCAATATTTGCGCTCGTTATTTCGAGCACACACATACGTATACACAGCGGAGTTATAAGGCGTAACGAACGTCTAGCGGCCATTACCTTATTGCCCTCGCGTCCCCCAAGGGCTCGTTCGACTCTCGTATAGGTATATACGTAACACGTGACGCGTCGACAAAAGGCGTCTCGATGTCTTAACACCTCGTTTCTTTTGCTGTCCTCGCGAGTTCCCCTTCGTTTCTGTATGCTCTCTTGTCGATCTTGATGATATTTATTAATGCGTTTTTAGTATCAGGTTCCTGAAACTATTGCTCGAATGAGTTAGGGTGTATTTATAATTCAATAAGAACTAATCGAACTATATGAGGTCTGGAATTGGTAATAGAGATATACTCTAAAAAATTATTTAAGAAATATAAGACTCGAATGATCTCTCATAGCATTTATTATTTTTTACGCTACTTTTTTTATACAAAATAATTTTATTTACTATATATTTTGATATTTAGAATAAGCACCGGTAGAACATCGCAACATTTACGATTGTTATAAAAATCGATGAACTGAGACAATTGCCAATATTCTTTAATGTCTATTTCTACATAAACGATGAATTTGATCTCGTAAGCACATCTCAATCGTACAACTATGATTATACTATAACATTCTCCGCTCATAACGAGTAGTATTTCCAATTCCCATACACCACTCGAGAGTCCAGCATTAAACAATCTAATCAGCTGCGAGCACGTATTATACATATACACAGAGAACCGTCGTCGCGACAATGCTCGAGGTCCCGGAGCCTTTATTAACCATAAAGGACGAGCACCGCGTCGCTCATTACACGCTCATCCGCTCCTTTCATCCAGGCGCGCGCGCACGCGTCTCCATTAGCGCGCATTACAATCGATAATACCTCGCTGCTTGCGTCGTTGTCGTCGTCGTCGCGCCCACGCGTCGTCGCACGTCTCTCTCTGTTTCTCCCCCTTATCGCATGGCGCGCGATGAGTTTGTCAAGACGGCGGGGCAATAATATAGTGTCGAGGGCCATTATGCCGTTTACGCGCGAACGAGCGCCTACGTCTTTTTCGAGGTATGTCGCCGTAGTAGAGAACGAAAAGCAAGAAGATAGAGTTGCTTATAGTGGGAGATACAGGGAAGTGTAATCGTGCGGATTATTGGGGCGTTAATAGTTTGAGGGAGACGGTGGGCGAGAAGAATTGAGTGGATTCTACTGCACTGTGTGTAATTTTAAATTGAAATTGATGATAAACATTTAGTATAGTATCAGATGATTTAAAATTTCGTATATTCTAAAGAATCGTAAATATCAGAAGCTGTGAAAATCTTCAATTGAAATATATTTATCAAAATACATTGTATATATTTTAGCAAACATTATTTAGAAAATCGTAATGAACATCGATTTTTTAAATTATTTCTCAAACTATTCACCTCTTAAATAAAGTAAAAAATACACAATATAAAATGGATAGTGGCGATTATGAATATACCCTTATATCAAATATAAATTCACAAAACCCGAATCTCGAGACACGCGAAGACGGATTGTCACGAGCTGCGGATCTCTCGTGGTGATCTCTTTCTCCCCGGCTCCCCGATCCGAATGCAACTCGAGAGACCTTCGATTTGCATTAGTAACGGCCTGTCTCTGACACGGGCCATATCCCTCAATTAACTCCGCGCCGTCGACATCGTAGTCACAGACGACGCGCGCGTGTGAGTGCACTCCTCACCGATTTGGAGCCGCTGAAACGCGATACTCGACCGTCGATGATGGCCGGCCGATCGGGGAGGTCGCCCGTCTTCCACCTGCCACCACTTTGTGCGTATGCGTTATACACGTATCTGTGTGTATGCATATACGATGAGGTTCCTCTTCCTCAGGTCTCAACTATTTTTTATGTACGTGTATGATGCTTCTTCCTCTGCATGCTCGCGATTGCTTTTTTCTTTTGTTTGTCGCCGGACCCACTTCCTCTCGATACTCGTTTATTATTTTAGAAGAGTTTTGCATTTGTTTCGACACTGAATTCAAATGTACCGAGTATATGTTAAACAGTTTGATTATTTCACTACTTCTTAGTAAGCTACTACATTTAAATAATTTTATGGCGTTATTTTTGATGCAAGTAATAACTATATATTATTAGAAATTGGTTTAATATGTAGAAAGATGCGTTCAACTTGGAAGGCACCAAATTTTTTTTAAATATAGATACACTCAGTTTACCAAGTAAAATCTCCATTTATATTATTTATTTTCGATTAAACGATCGACTTGCATTCATGCGCAATGTATATTAAAATCATTCAATCCGCATCTTTCGTCGTGTATTATCATACCACTCTTACTTTTTGAGCAGTACGCATGAAAAGGACATTCGAATACGAAGCGACAGTCTTAAACAGCGGAGGTTTTCGCTTCGGTAGAGAGCGAAGATCCGAGCTCGAGATCTAACGCGACGAGTCGCTCAATTAGAATGAGAGAAAATCCGTCTTTTTGTTTTCTCCTCTCGATCTCGTCGCTCGATAAGCCTTGGTATATGCTCGTTATGTATGCAACATACGAACTTCTCGAGTCCCTTTCTTCGGAATCTCGATTTGGAAAACATTTCGGCTATCTGTCATAATTTTTTTACCAATAATGAGGAATTTTTATTTTTACATGTCACCGTCTAACATGTGCGTCAATTAAATTGCCGATGCGTAGAGGAAAGGAGTCGTAGAAACAGGTATAAAGGGTACAGGAAACAAGATGTTTAATCGTGAATAAAAAGTTCAGTATTCTCTTAAATTCTGTTACTTTCTTGTGCCTTATTTAAATATCGAATAATTTCATCTACCAAACATTTTCAAATACACTATTAAAATTTTTTAAATTAACATTGTAACTGATTTCAAAATCTAAAAATATCTGAGGTATAAAATCATTCTAAATAAATAGTATTTACACAATATTTAAGCATTTGGCAAAACTTTTTTTCTTAAAATATTGTTTAAAATGTGAAATAATAAAACTTTTATATTGGATAAAATCTTGCTTGGTTGTTCAAAGTAATTTAAACATAGCAATACTCTATGGCTAACATTCGGAATACATCTGAACTTACAGCTACTTAAAATCACGAACAAGTAATGTAATCCGCCTCGTTTCAACTTAAACTTCAGCCAACCCCAATCTCCATCTCCTTTATTCTCTGCAAAACAGAACTCGGAACCGTCCTCGCGCCAAAGTACTTATGAAAAGAGACAATCGACAGAGGCGAAAGGGTTACGTGTCCCTTTGCTGGATGTTTAATGCGGCAATCTCTGCGGGGCGTTATAAAGTGCGGCGCAAACGTGCGAGAAAGGGAATGGCCGAGTACCATCCCCCATTATGCTGTATAAACCGAGAAAAACACGGAGAGGGAGAGAGAGTCCGATTGAAGTCGACGAGAAAGAAAATGTTTCGTTTCTCCGCACCCTCGGTGCAAGCGCGCTCGGCTACTTCCGGTAGAGGGTATATATATACAAGCGTATACACCACTGGGCCATTGTGCGAGCGCGTTTAGTGGCACTCGAGGTAAATGGAATAGAAATGATGGGGACGAGACATTTGCGAGTCGGTGTTTGGTTGTGTTATTGTGGTTGTATGTGAGTAAACCTTTGTGGTGTGTTTGGGTAGGTCAAAGGTAATTTTAGAGTACATGTCATTTTGATCTGCTGCTTTCTGTAATAAATTAACTTTTCATGATTTTTTACTTTTATAATGATTCAACAGTATAACTATTTTTAGGGCATATTATTTATGGGAAGATGTAAAATAATTAGCACATATATCAAGAAATTCTGTTGATACATTTCAATCTATCAATTAAGTTTGTTAATTAAACATTACAAATATGAAAATTGAGAAGCAAGTGTAAAACTTCTTTCTTCAAAAACTGTCAAATAGCCATATACTGTTTATATAAGTGTTAAAACATATTTGATTTATCCAAGTGAATTTAAAAAATAATTTAACATTGTTACGTTATCCACGGTAAACCTACAGTACCCCCCAGAAAATGTACTACAGACTAAAAAAGAGGCCCAACTTTACAATGAAATTAGACCGGTCGAGTAAAATATGAAATAAAACGCATGCAAATCCCCAATTACGCATTTACGATCGCTCTGTGTAATTTTCGCAATATTTCAGGACTAAAATTGCCCCTTAACTTTCAGAACGAACCGAAAATTGCAAAATAACCGCGGGACAAAATCATTCATCATGCGCTCTCGCGTACCTATACGTTGTATCCTATATAGCAACGATTTCCCGCGCGCACGCTCGCGCGTCAATTACGGACAAAGCTACGGCCGCGGCTGCCGGTCTAAACGGCGTCAGCTCGGCCGTTCCGCAATAACCGATTATAAAATGCCAAAGATATAAAACTCCATGACCGCTGCTGTACGTACGTACGTACATATACGTACGCGCCGTTACTTTTCCCACCTCGTTTTTTTTTACTCGTTCTCGCTCGCGTTCGCGCGTGCATATATATATCGAATATCTGTAAATCTCTTCGAGTGGAATTTTATTCGCGTTACATGGTGGGATTTTTGAGAGAGCGAGTTTTCAGTCTATAAATCTAAGGACTGGAGAATGCTCGCACGCGCTTGTGCGTCTGTAACGTAAACTGTTCAAACGCACCCTGTCGATGCGCGCGGGGATATTTATTTAAATGTGTGTCGCGAAAAAGCATATTTCTTCCTATACGCTTTTATCAGTGCTCTAAATGTATTGTTGGGTGAGTTTTTTTCAGGATACTAAATTGAGATGAATGCATCACAAATTTTTATTCAAGTATGTATCTGTAAAGGGTTTCACAAACGAGAATTGTCTTCTACTCATATTATTAATAATATGCAGTAGGCTCATACTGTCGTACATATTTCAATTGATTTTAAAGCCTTGATATTTATTATTATTATTCATGATTGACAGTACTAAATTCGTCATAAATACCTCAAAAATCCCATCAATGCATGGCAATTCAAAAGCGAAAGAAACACGCGCGCATACAATCAGGTAAAACACTCATGAACCATCCAATCGACAGCACCACTTGCTCCCCCCTCCACATATACCTGCATACCAACATCCTCGAAACTCGTTCCCCCCGCTATCTTCTGCATATACGCATAAACTTCACACCTCGAAGACGCGCAGCTCGCTTGTGCGTATTCACTCGGTCGCCAGTAACTCATACCGGCAAAGTGAAATTCCCTTCGCCTCCTTTCATCGGGAAACGAAACGCGCGCGTACCAAAGAAAACGCCATTAAATATTGCAGAACCCGCGCGAACGGCAGGAAGAATGACGTTCTTTGCATACTCCCGGATTAAAAGCCAAACAGGGAGAGAGAAAGAGAGAGAGACAGAGCGAAGTCTCTTTGCCGCATGTGGAGAAGGAAGGGAAGAAAAGATCCACGGTCGCGTTTTGAAAGGAAATTTATGGGAATTAATATCGGATCCCGGGGGAGAAGACGACGACGACGACGACGAGGAGGAGGAGGAGGACGAACAGCGTACACGCGCACTCGCGGAATGCGACTTTTCGGCATATATGAGGGGAACTTTAAGAATTTAATTCCTATCCGCCGCGAGTTTGCCAAGCCACCGAGCTTTCTTTTCTTTATATGAGTCTTTTTAAATTTTCTTTTCCTTTCGCTCGTTACTGATTATATTGCTATTACTGTATTACATCGCAAGCTCTGTGTTTGCTTTCAAAGCTTTGAATCATTGATCAGATTAGACTTGGTTTTACACAATACGAAAATAGACGTCTTCAATGATATCTCTTCAATTAATACATTCGTAAAAATACGTATATACAAGTAAAGTTGGACATTGCTCGGTATTTATCTTTCCCGCACTATAACCGCTTTTCCGCAGCATTTCTCCCCGATTACAATCACAACAACACGGTCCGGCACGCATATACGTAATCTCTCTCCTCTCCACGACACACCAATCGATCATCTCTCGTCCATATACCCCAGCGATGACAGAAAAAGTTACCCCGGCAGACGAGGAGAGCCCGAAACGAAAAAACAATTTAGCTGCACACATACAACCAGAAACTCACACGTGTATACGGAACGAAGAAATGTTCGGGCGACGACGTATATAAAACAGCGCGCGTGAGGAAAGAATCACCATTAAACGGCCGTATGTCTCCCCGGGGGTAGAGAGCCGAACCTCCGTCGCGATATTCCAGCCATAAGCGCCCAGCCGATAAGCTAAAACACTCGGCGGGATCCCCCCTTTTTGCTCGTCTCTTTCTCTCGGTCGGCGTTGTTCCTTTTTTTTTATTTACCCGAGGACAGGGCGGAAAATGAAATATCATCGTCGCCCGTGTCTTTTTGTGAATACGATGAGTTTTAGCGGTGGGGCGGGAACACGGCGATAGTTTTGCTTCTAACGCGCGCGAGGGGTCAGTCGGATTTCCCCTATTGCGGGCGGCATGTGTGTGTGCCTTTTTCGTATATATACGAGGGACAGTAGACGTGGGTAATAGAACGATCGGTCAGATAATTGGGATCGACTGGCAGACGAGTGTTTTCGTAAACGCTTTAGGCGATCGATATAATTGATTGATGCAAAGTTGATACCTTTTTATGAAAATAGTTTTAGTTAAATAGTTTCTTAATTTGAGGAGTTAATGTTACGAAAGAGTATAAATTTACGTATAAAATATAATATTCCTATATGGTTAAATATGATTAGCGAATGCTAAAATGTATTTTTAATCAAATTAGTTTTTCAATAATTCTTCAAAAGTTAATGATATGGCGTGACATTAAAATTTTAATCAATTGTTATTTTTGTTATCTCTAAATTAAAAATAACAAGATTTAATCTTATTTTTCTATTAGTATTAAAATTATTTATTAAATCCAAAAACAGTATAGACTCAGAGTTCTAAAAACTAATGTTCGTTATTACATATTGCGTTTACGCTTTACCACTCAACTTTTTTGATCGAATATACGCAAAATTTCGCAAGCTAGCGTTTTATACTGCAACACAGCGAATATGATAATAAGTTATTTCCTCAAAAATAACGTTTCAAATAATAATGGGTTTGCGGCGAATATTTCAACTCGTTCTTCATTGATTCCGTTCTTCCCATAAAAACATATAACTCGCGCGCGCGCGCAAAGAAAAATAAAATGGAACCTAAGACCATATAGATGGTTATCGACGTAATCGCGGTTGGGCCTCGCCAAAATATAAGTTGACTCACTCCCTCCCTCTCCTTTATATTTCCTCTTTCGCTTTCTCTCTCTCTCTCTTTCTCTCTCGCGGTGCGTCGAATCTAATACGGGGTTATATTTTTTTAAGAAAAAGGGAGAAAGGAAAAAAAAAACAAACCGCCTTCTTGTCTCGAGCGACGAAACAAAAACGGGGAGGAGGGCGACAAATAAGAATATACGTTGCCCAGTGTAGAAGAAAGCAAGCGCAAAAGCGAGAGAGAGAGAGAGAGCGAGAGAGAAAGGAAAGAAGATGGCGATTCGAAGCGTCGAACCGCGTCGAAAATACTCCTCCGGGGGTTGGATCGAAAGAGAGAGAGAGAGAGAGAGAGAAAGAGATCGAGAGGAAATCCGATCGTTCCCGGGCGAAACATCCGCTTTTTTAAGAGAGCAAAAATCGAATGCCCGCGCACATGAGAGAGATACGGGAGGGTGAGAGTAGCGGGAGAGAATAAAAAGTACAAAACGACGACGCGGATACGCAGACGCGTAACTTTTGCCTCTTCTTTTTCATTCTGGGTGGAAGAAGCACGACAGAAGAGCAAAAGAGAATATGATTTTATGTATCAGTTGAAACTCAAAGTATTAAAGTTTTTGATCTTCCTTTAAATGACTAAAACGTAAAAGAAACTTCTCAAGTTTATTAATTCATGCAGTGACATATATTACTTATTGTTCAAGAAATTAATTTAATGATTGCATTCTTTCATACTTTATCCGTCAAAAGCAAATAAATTAACAGTCTGTGCCTAAGAATAGATACCAAAGACTTGAAACGATAAATCGTAAAAATGAGCATTAAATTATAATAATATCGGTATTAATAACGAGAGCGATAAGAAGCCGAAAAATAAACAGGGAGAGAGAAAGAAGAAGCCGAACGTTAACGCGTGCTCACTCGCGCACGGGGGGTAATAACAGAGAAAACTCGCGTCGTCGATGGGCTACGTAATCCCGATATCTGTTGGTTTTCGGGCAATAAAACACGCGTTTCGCTCGCGCGCGCGCAAGAGAGCGGGAGTCGGAGAACGGCCGCACGCCGCTCTGCCGCATGCTGATAAAGAAAAATGTCCCGAGATACGGAATCCCCCGCGAGAGCTCTTTCATCGACGCGGCAAGCGCCCCTTCTCTTTTTTTCGGAAATTTTTTTCGTCTTTCATTTTTGCGCTTATCTTCGGCCCGTTTTACCCACCCCCCTGATGGAATGGAACAACAAGCACGCGACCGCCGCGAAAGACAGATATATTTCTTTATGAAGCGAGTCAGAATCTTCCTTTGGTTTTTGCGGTTGTATCGGTGTTTTATTAAAGTTGCCACAGAACGTAATGTACATTAGTTTTAAAAAAATTAAAAGATTTTCAAAATCAGTTCTTTCGTGTTAATTTGTACTCAAAATTTGAAATAGTAGAATCAGATTAAAAAGGAAAAAAAACATTGTTTGAGATACTATTTCGTAAGAAAACAATAACACTACTGGACAATAAAAATAATATGCAACCCTACATAAATTATTCACAACAATAAAAGTAAAAATTAAAATTAAATAATTAGGTTGACGTTTTATGGTGCCGTAAAGGTGAAAAAGTCGGTCGGTCCGCCAGTCGCGGAGACGAGGAAAATGCCGGTGAAGATTTCTTGTTTAACAGTTTATTGAGCACAAAGGCAATTTTACAACGCGCCGGTGTACATATAATGCGGCTGAGCGGCGCTCGTACGAGTATAGAGGACTAAACGTCCAAGGATTACAAAAACGTGATCCCGCGGCATTAGCCTTGCCTGTGCAAATGCTACCAGGTCTGACAATGATGGCCGACGTCATTCTCTCTATGTTGCTTTAAGTATGTAAATTACTTTTGTTATGTTTATTGATGTATTTGCATTTTTTTTAAAGAGTCTTGGTTCTTTTAAAAACGCATTATTTGTGTCGCATTTAGTACATTTTTTGTTTTAATAAATAATAATATAATCGCCTTCCTTGGATATAATATTTTTACAAGAACTGTCACTACAATAAATTACATTAATGGCGTCAGTAAATTTTCATGATATCTTGTATCCAATGCTTACGTAAAAAATAATATGCGATTAACAAATCGTCAAACCAAAAAAAAAAAAAAAATAACAAAAAATTTGAGTAATCTTTACGGCAACAATAAATAATCTTTCTCAACTGTATATAATATAAAGATGACGAAACGTCGAATATCTCTGACACGCACATATAATCTACACAAAAAATGCATTTACAAGCTGAAAACAAGCGGCACTGCTTTTATCCATCTCACGCCTTTAAATCCGGACCGTACCGTACTTTCTCTCCCCCGACAGACACATAAAAGGAGAAGCGTGCAGCGCCTAACCAAAATAACAATCTTTTCCCTCAATTTCACTCCAACACTCGCGAACACGTATTACCCGCGCGCATCTCCAAAAGCAAAAAAAATGCGGACCGCGCCTGTAACGAAATATACGCACACGCGCAACTCGGCCGTTTAAAGATGCGAAAGAGAGGGGGAGAAAGAGAGAGAGAGGAGAGAGAGAGGTAGTAACCAGATCTCGAGCCTCTCGAGTGACCCGTGGCGCGCGGGGAGTAAATATTTTCATATTACTTTACGCGCGTAATTCAAGCGCCGCCGACGTGCGTACCTATATGTACATATAAGCAAGTACGAGGCCAGGCCACATCCGTCGTGTATATATATGAGGGGGACCACACGCGAGCGCAGATATGTGAATGCATCGGCTTTTTCCAGCCGATTAGGCCCGCTGCCGCTCGGTGCGCTGTACGAGTTGCTTTTTTCGCGGCTCCCCGTTTTTCACGAGCCGCCGACTCGACTGCGCTGTGCTCCTTTGTCGATTGCAAAGAGCTGCGCGTGCGTGCGTGATGCATATATGCGTGGGTATGTCGATCTTGAAGAAAAATGGGTTTACGATCAGAGATTTATGAGATTTTGGCTGTTCTTTTGGGATTCACACATAGTGTTTGTTTTATTTCTTTTGGTTCAAACTTTCTCGTGAAGTATTTCACTTAAGGTTCGCGATATTTAATTTTAACGATAAAGCTATATATTTTTCTATAAAAAAATCAAGTCCCGATCGAATGTAGCATAAATTTATATATGAAACTCATTCAATCTTCAGCTGCGAATAGATTCCTCTCCATAAAAGTAAAATAAAAGGCAAACGACCGAGCACTGTGCGGATTTTCGGAGGCTTGGGAAAAAAAGCGAGGGAAGGATAGAAAGAAATCGAAGCGAGGATAATCCGGAATCGAAGCGCGAGAAAGGGCAAGAGGGGGTGAGCGCGGACGCCGGGATAACTCGCTCGCGCGCGGTTAGGCTGACCCTCACGAGATGTTTCCACTGGCAAAGTGGATTCCGATTTCTATTTCCATACCGCGCTATTTTCCGCGTCGGCCTGTTTCGCTGCCCCCCCGGAGAAATTGATATTCGATGTAGCCGCGGAGAGCACATTTTTCCATTTTCTCGAATGTGTTTGCGCCCCACACGTCGGGTGTGGACGAAAAAAAAGAAAAAAAAACAAACTGTATATGCCGAGATGTAGGCCGAAGGACATTGGAAAAGTAAGCGAGAGAAGATGGAAGTTAAGTATTAGGGGACTTGGTGTAGCTGTTGTTCTCGATCAAATTTGAATTTAAAGTAGTACCTTGTGTTTCTCTTTACAAAGGAATGGAATATTAAGTAAAACATTTCTATAAAATTAGAAAAAAAATCCTTTAAAATAATAAATAATGCGTAAATAATAATATATATAGAAAATCGCACTATAGATCGCATCCCAGTCAAAGAAAAAAAGAAACTCTAAAATACCAATATTCCTATACGCATCGTACGATCATGCGTGCGCGCAAAGAAGGCAAAACAATAGCCTTCGAGAGAGCAAAAAGAACTTTCTTTCTCTTTTGGAGCGAGACCACCCTCCTCTCTCTCTCTTTCTCTCTCCACCAGCTGATGAAACCACATATTCCCAAAGCGAGCCGTAGAGTCTCGGGGCATCGGGGCAAATCCGCCAAATACCTTAATCCCTTAATCGGCTGAAAATAAAGGGATTAAACAAGAAAAAGGCGATATTCGAAAACGCTCTCTCTCTCGCACTCTCTCCTCTTCGTCGTCCTCCACCTCCTCCTCCTCCTTCTCTTCCTCGCCGCCGCCGTCGAACTAACTCGGGCCCTTGGCGAGCGCGCGCCCCGAGGAATTAGCATTCGCACAGGATATACGCTCTAACTACTATCGACGTTCCTCCAACTATAATCATCGAAGTAGATGCGAGAGAGGGAGAGCGAGAGAGAGAGCGAGAGAGGGAGAGCGAGAGAGAGCGAGAGAGAGCGAGAGAGAGGGCGAGAGAGTTAAGTGTAATATTATTCAGCAGACGGCTTTGTATGGATATACGTATCGCGGGAGATTCTCCGTAGGTGCGCGCAGATGCTGCTCACTCGCTCTCCGTTCGCTTGTTCGTCCCTCTGTGTATATGTGTGTTTTGGTTATATATAAGCGTTCCAGTGCTCTACCTTCGTATATATATATACACACACCCGCGAAAAGATGCCACGCTTGTACACATGGACGAAGGCGACGCGGACTTTGCCTTTACTCTGACACCAATAATATTTCGAATACGATGCATATGCGCGGCAGCGACCAAGCGAGCGAGCTCGGGAAGTGTTTTCTATGTGCTAGTAGGTGCACGGAAAATTTGTTTATTATTAACGATGTGAGAGTTAAGAACGATTTATTAGCAGTCTTTCGTTTAAATTTTTAAAGCGCTTTATGTTGTCATTTTATTTATTTAAAGTGATACTTATGTTGTTTTCTGATTCAATATTTAATGGTTGAAATTAATATTTATAAATTTTCATTTTCCAAAATTTCATGTTTTGAAAATTATTTTTAAAAAATTTCTATTTCTTTTCTAATAGACTGTGAATCTAGTATCACTACACGAATCTACTTACACAGCAATTTCTCGCAAAATCAATTTAGCAACCATCGACATTTTAATTCAAAGCATACGCCCGACCTATTTTCTCAGTCTATTCACGACGACCAATACCTACGTATATATAGTACCCCACCCACTTACCCGTATTTCAAAAATTGCCCTAAAATATTCAAAATCAATTCTCCTCATAATCCATTCACGTAACGGAGCCACGCATCCATTACAGTCGTAATATACATACAAGCCACATAGACGTATATACGTCAGTACACTCTTAGACCCGGCTGCCGCCATATTCCAAATGCCCCGGCGCAACCCGCGCACAAGAGAGAGAGCGAGAGAGAGATTAGGGTTCGCTAGTTATAGTTTCGCCCGCGGACTATGAATCGTAATGACGCGCTTACGACGCCGCGCGCAAGACGAACTGCGGCGAGGTATGGAGAGAAGGGGCCGTACCTACGGAAGTTGCGAGCACGAGACCGCAATGCCTCATCGGCCGTTGTTTGCACAGAGAGAGATGGTCATATGTTGCTGGTCGTGCGGGGTATATGGTGTAACGCCGGTTGCGCGAGGATGAGCTGTTATTGGGGGTGTGCACGGTGAAGGAGTGTGTTGCGGTTTTTAAGAAGGCGAGGGCGTACGTTGGCGGGAATGTTTTTTGCGGTGGGAAGATGATTGTTTGCTTTAGTGAACTTGATATGTATATTTTTGCGGAAATATCATTTTTATTGCAAAATAAAACATTTTTTTTATATATTTCGAACTATAAATTTGATTATTTTTTACTTTGGCGTACGTTATTCAAACTCGTTAACTTTATAGCTTACAAAATACTTAAAACATATATAATAGTTAGAAACTCAGTCAAGATGTACCGATGAGGTATAAATTTCGCTCACCTTTTTTCAAGTTAAGATGGTTATAGTATTTAGCCTCCTCGACTATTTAAACAGTTTGCATAAAATTAGTCTAACAATAGAGTTCCGATAATCTTCGGCCCGGTTACCCTTTTGCCCTCATCTCTCCCAAAAACGCCTCTATTATCAAGTCCCGAAAAATTGCTCTCTAGGAGTTATAAATCATCGGGCCGGCCGTGTGTTTACCCCGTCGTGCTCCATTTAAATCTCTAATCATAACACTTGCACCGTAATAAAATGAAAATTTCGCCTATTCCGCATATTATATGCAGCCGTGCGCGCTGTTGCGCTGCTGCAACCAAGAGAAGAGAAAAGCCTCGACTTTGGAGAGCCGTAAAGCCGAACCTATGCCTCACTAATTACTCTCATTGGCCTTAATGTTTTTGTTTCCGGCAAAAATATTATGCGCGGGCGCAAAGCCTCGTATACTATATTATATGCGAGTGGTCAAATTATATACATCCTCTCTCTCTCTCGCTCTCTCTCGCTCTCTCTGTGCGCACAACCTCATGGTGGCTGCTTCCTTCCTCCCTCCCGAAATATAAACGCGCGTGCGCGCATAAGGTGCAAATATTATACTCGGCTGCGCGGCGGCGAATGCAAATCGCGTACGAAGAGAGAACGTCCGCTCTCTCGAGCGGAATAATGAATCTCGGGCCGCGCGTGATTCCGAGCGTATAGCGAGCGAACGAGAGCGTTTCTATAACGAAGTCGAAGAAAACGACAACAAACTGAAGGCGCGCGTGTGCACGTACAGAAGAGAGCACGAGGGAGATGTTATTAATTTTCGAGAGTGCGGCAAACCCGGTCATCCTTTGCCGGTGTATAGCCCCGCCGCCCGGGGCGTCGACGGAGTTGCTGCAGGTGCGGCGAATGGTCAATATAAACTCAAAATGTAAATCACATTGCCCAGGAGAGAGCAAGAGCCCCTTTGCTACATGCTCCTCTATCTCATCCCGTCTTTCTCTATTAGACGTCGTCGACTTTCTCGGCGCGTGGTGTATGGGGTGGCCCGGAAATCTTGCCTCGGCAATTCAGTTTCTTTGATTATGCACATTGCTTTGCAGTCCATTTCATTTCATAACGGCGTGATTGTTCTGACAAATAACTTTGGAGTGTTATACGTATAACTACAACAAGTCGATATACATATTTACACGTGAAATGATATGTGAAGACTTTGTAAACCGTTAAAAGTTTGAATGTAATCAAATTTTCTGAATTATTTATGTAAAATTAAAGATTTTTTTATATCAGTATTCTAGTTCTATTCTTATTTTAATCCATCAATGAATTTTATTAGAAGAGTCTGATCAACTTACGGTTTTGGCCACTTTAATTACTTTTAATTAAGCCTTGTGAATATCTCAAATTGATCTTTTATAGAGATGCAGACAAAAATAATCACGTGTGCAACACGCGTTGAATCATACTTATGAAAGTGCATCTACATTTGAATTTACCTTATACTTCAATATCGATCAGCGTATATTATTGCTCAAAATGACTAAAACTATCGTCGCGTGATGAAGTAATCGATAAAAAGTTCGATCGGCTGATTTGCGCCAGCCGCTTATTTGCGACACTTACCAGCTCAATCTTTTTCTCTCCCTGTGTATACCGTGTCCAGTTTTATATACACACGAGCCTCATTAACGCCGACCGCCGACGGTCAACGTGGCGAAAGGATTATACCATCCGTGACCGGGATGACGTAATTCGTTCGCTCGCTCGCGCGCACTATACGCCCTCCTTGAAAAAGGAAAACGAACGTGCAGCAAACTTGGCAAAAGGCTCACCACTCGCGAGAAAAAGTCAGCAAGTCTCGTTGGATCCTGGCCATTTCCATATCGCGCGTGCTAGGTATATGTATATATATCGTGTCGACAACGACGACGATACGGGAGACGTCGACGTGGGGAGTCCGAACGAGAAAGAGAGAGAGAGAGAGAGAGAGAGAGAGAGAAGGGAAGCCGATGCGATCAAGAGTCGCCACGCGGCGGCGGCTTTCTGAGCGAGCGCGCACCGGTAGCTGATGTATTTTGACGCGCGCGACCGATGCCAGACGCTCCGACTGCATTATCTAATGGGCCGCCGCCGTTGTCGACGTCGAACCAGACAACGACAACGACGACTCGATTTTGTGCTCTTCTTTGGGCGTAATCCGCTTTGGTTGCTCCTTTGTCATTTGCTTTGTCTGCTCTCGTGACATATAAGAATTATATATAAATGAAGTGAACAGTTGGTTTTTCTAATTCACAACATTTTTATTATTTGTATGTATCGACACAATATATATGCGGTTATCGTAAAGCTGTTGCGTTTAAAGAAAAACAATATACAATTGATAATATATAAAATTTTTTTATATGTAAATGGTAAGGGTGTAGGAATACCGTAAAAGCTAGATAATTCAGTAGAATAAGCCTTGCCTGGTAAGACAATTAGCATGGACCCATAACAACCCATTTAAGGGTATACTTAGCATATGTAAATAATATTTTCGTTTAGAAAACTTTACATACAACATGGTAGGCTGTATAGATTTTACGCAATCTAAACAAAACTATTACTCCCAAAATCAATAAAATTTCGCTGGAAAATTTATTCAAAGCTCCGATCCAATCAAATACTTGCCTGCTAAAATTCTAACTGAAAATTTAACCAAAGAAACTCGCAAAAAATCATCGGTGTTGTGTCCGCACGACATGCAAATGCGAAAACAAACAGCCGAACGAACGCCTGGGTCCTGCATGCACACTGAGAACCACTGACGTAATGACTCCGCGTGGCGCGCAGCACTGTACAGCGGTCGGCTCTCTTTTGCACGCGCGCCGAGAAGTTACACGGGCAGTTACATTCAAGGCGAACTTGCGCAAAAACTGCGCCGAGGAAACCTCGGGGCGACCGCGCGAGTTTCGCGAACCTCGGCGAAAAAAATCTCTCTCTCTCCCTCTCGCTCTCTCATGTATATGCGCTTCCTCTCCCGAGTTCTTTGCCCTTTTTTCGTGCCGACGCTGTGCCCTGGCTGCTATACAGCCACGGCGATTTTTCATAATGCCGCGTTTTAACAAAGGCCCACGGAGGCACTGCTGTGTTTCTCTCTCGGCCTCTGTGTTTGTGTCTGTGTTTGTGTCTCGTTAATCGGCGAGTTTTTTGATATCTAGATCGAGAAGGAGCCGAGGCTTTTGTATTGTCTGTAATGAGGAAAAATGCTGGATCTGCTGATGCTCGTTTTTGCGAGTTCAACTATAGCGAACAGTGTATTTACAGACTGGTTTTTAGAGAATATTGATCGTACAATAATGACATAGAAATGATGTACTTTGTAATACGAGTAAATCTGCAAGCATATCTGATCAATAAAATTGAAAAAAGTATTGAAAACTTGTAATGATTTATTGAGTTACTATAAAAAATATAACTGCGAATAGTAAAAAGGTTAAGATAGATGAAAAAATAAAGTTAATTTTAAATTAAAAAATTTTTTAAAGAATAGGAATTTTTCCAAAAGTGTCAACTAGTGAGGATACTATATTCACATAACAATCTTTTAACTTGCACATTTAATAACGAAAGAATACATTTTAAGTACAACAAGATATATACGAGATAACTGCATTTTTCTATTCAAATAGCATAATACAACCTTAACTTAAAATGAAGTGTAAGAAAAAAGTAATATTCAGTATATTTCCAGAAAATAATCATTCACTAATAGATACTTAAGTATGAGCAATAAACATTTCAGACACAGTACATCTTTATCGGCTATTTAGCATGAGAAGTTGAACGCTGACAGCTATTTCTCTCTATGATATACCACTCAGAAGTATTCTTTTCATTCTCCGCTCGTTATGAAAATTCTTTCCAATTACAATACACGTTTTCCTGAGACATTAGCCAACTAATAATACATTGTCATAGAATTTCCAGCGCAAATGAATCAGCCGCACAAGGACAACTATATTCTTACAAATCAACGAGTCGCATATTTTTCTAATCACGTATAATTTGATATCGCAGCGTGTCACAATCGAGAATAAACTAGCGTAGAGCTAATAACAAGCCAGTCCATAAAATGCCAAGAGAGACCTCTGAAAAATGAAAAAAGAAAATAGGCGCTCCTCCAACGTCAACTTATATACTCCACTCTCGAGAAACTTCCATCGTCACATGCACACGCCACTGTACTTTCCGCCCATACAACTCGCAACATGAATCGGAGGCAAAAACGAGACTAAATGAACATCTCCTGCACATACATATACAGGAAAGCTAGCAAAGGAACGTGCAGAAGCGAAACTTTCAACGTGGGCCTCGATCGGGCACTGCAGAGCCCTTGCGATCGACAGCCGCACTCTCCTCTCTTCTTTCTCTCTGCCTTTCTCCCTCTCGCAGCAAGAAGGAGAGCGAGGAGAGTTGAGGTCTCGCGACTGCTCGCGTGAGTGTGTGTGTATACGCGTATCCTTTAGTATGCAACGTATGCAGTCGGCGCTCGAGCTCTTCTCGCGCGCGGTCGTTATAATATATACCGCGTGCGCTCGCTTGCTCGCGGGAAGGAGTGGTTTGCCGCGACCAATGGCGAGTGCTCCGGCTAATTCTAGGGTGCCGCGGCCGCGCCATCTTTGCATCATAATGCCGCGTTGCGCGAGTCCGCGTCGCCTCCCACCTCCTCCTCCTTCCTCCTCCTCGGCTGCGCTGTGCGCGCGTATATATAGTGGCAGTACCTCTCTTTCTCTCTTTGCGCGTGCCGAGGAGTATACGCGAGACAGAGAAAGAGAGAGAGAGCGGTAGCGCTGCACACCTTGCGTTGTCCTTCTCGCTCCACCCCCTCCGCTTTTCTTGCAGCAGTTGTAGGTAGTACTCCGTGTACTCCGTCTCGCTCGCTCGCGTGCAGTATAACGTATAAGGAGTCTCTCTCTTTTAGCCAGGTATAAGTATTGCGGACTATCGCCGGACGATCTCGCGACTCTGAATCATTCCGAGCTTTTTCCTCCTTCTGTTTATTTTTCCGCACCCGCGTGCTCGAATCTTTACGGCGCATAAAAGTGGAACGGTTATCTTCAACTCCCATGGTCGTTGTTTTTTAATCTTCCGATTTTTAAGTAGGAGCACTTTTATCTCTTCTGCAGTTGATGATTTAATGTTTCGGTCTACTATTTTAACGTATGTTGCCAGGATCCACTGGCCTAGAATAATAGCAATAGTCATTAAATTTTACATGACTGGTTTAATGAAAAACTAGTCTTCAATATTAGATTTCTATAACTGGAATATTATATTATTACAATTTTTATTTAAAATATATATATATTCTCTAATTGAAATGGTTCTACGTCAAAGATTTAGGCAACAGGCGGAATAGTTGGCGAATTCCGCACAAGAAGCTTCCGTAATTCCCCAATCAAACTGGTACCTTCTCAAAGTACACATTCGCACAAGAGGCAAGGAGGCCCCTTTCGCGAAAGGGCGAAGTGTGGGGGAGGGGGGCACACTATAACGCCCGGGAACCGAGAAAGTGCGCCGCGCGCACGCGGATTGTCTGCGCCTTGTCTGCCGGGAATCAATCACGCGCCAGTGGAGCTCAACTCGAACCTCCTCCCACCCTTCGTATCATCGACGCCTCCTTCGCGCTCTCGACGAGATGTCTCCCCCGGTCGGCTAATCACCCACTTGCTTGCGATTTCGATTCCGCTCTTCTCTCTCGAGGCCCGAAATTCCTTCTCCCCCTCTCTCTCGTTCCGTGTACCTGCGTGACGAAGATGTTCGCGTGCGCGCAGACCCGTCGATCGTTTGGAAATTAAAGATGCTTTTTATCAGTTTTGACACCGGCAAATCGAGATCGATCTCGCGTGATAAACGCCGCTGGGACGATCGTGGCAAATTAAATTGAAATTGCGTTTTGCGAAAGAGAGAGCGTGTAATTTGGCTCGATAACTATAATCGGGCGAGATGATTATCTTTATTATTTGCGCATTAATTAAGGTCTGCGTCTGTGTATACTAGTTTTTTGAGATTCCATTGTTTTGCGTGCTAAATTATCAATGTAAGAGGAATGTTTTTAACCTTCATGTTATTGATCTACTAAGGCTATATGAAAATGAACAGAAAAATCTTAGTAATATTAGAAAGTATTTACAAATAAATCAATACATTTTTATTATTCTGAATGTACTAGCTGAATAGAAATAATGGAGCAGGCATTATGATAAATAGATTAACAATCCAGTATGTAGTTAAAAGCTTAACAATTATCTACAGTTTATCTTAAAAATTGGCTTGTATATCATAGATTATAAGACATTTAGATAAGAGAATAAGTATCCAGATAACACATTGGATGAATATAATTCAAGCGCAGTCATGTACTGTACTACACTAATATTCGTATTTAAGCTTTGGCTTTTTATCGACTATTTCGACGTGGCCTTTGAAATAACAAACATATAGAATAAAACCAAGTTTACAGTCTACTTCAACTTCATTGTTCAAAATTGCATAGAGCTGAATCTATAAGAGAAAAATATACGGAAGCAAATGAATGAGATCCACTTAAAATTCAACGTATGCAAAATCTCCAGTACATTCACCTCGGTTTCGCCATCACCTCCCGAGCCCATCTCCCACGAAATGGGACTGTCACGAGCCGTCGGCGGCGGCATGCTACAACTATACACCATAGCAAACCCGTAGAAACGACAAACGGTTACGTCATAGTACGAGAAGTCCCTGTGCGAAGCCTTCCATTCCGCCAAGTGCATATCTCGCGCGCGCGCTTGGGAATGAACAGCATCCCGGTGCACGCCATCTCGTCCTCTTTCTCTCTATCTCCCGTAATCCAACTCGCGCGTGCGCCCCGGGCGACGTGCAACAGCAGCAGCAGCACCTACGCCGCTACTCTCTCCTGTCAGGAGAGGCAATCTCGCGTACGCGTATATACGCCGGAGTGAGAGAGAGAGAAAGAGCTACCGCAGCGCGTCACGCAATTTTAAATCATTTTGTCCCCTCCCCTTCTTTCTCTGTATATATTATAAAGGGCCGGAGAAAAATGCGGAAAGGGAGAGAGAGAGAGAGAGAGAGTGAGGAGCATCAGCAAAAACCGGCAGTGTGAGAACCGACTGAAAACTCTATAATACGCCAGTAGTGGCAGCGGTTGCTCGCTCGAAGACGCGAAATTTAGCGATGCGCGGAGCTGCCCGTTCTTTTGTACGCTCGGCAATTACATTTATGCATTGTGCAATTACATTTTACGCTGCTGCAGCGCCGAGGCAATTACGCGTATGGTGCGCTGCATACTCTACCGAGGACAGCGTTATTAGCGATTACGCTTTATGCATGACACATGTGCGGTATTGAGAAAATAAGGTTGGAGGCTGCCTCTCTCTCTCTCTCTCTCTCTAAGGAGGTCTTTACATGTTTATCAATAAAGCGTCTCTAACGGCATCTGCGACTATAAATAAGTAAAAAGTGTCCGTTAAAATTACTGTGCAAGACAGATGAAATCGGCGATAAGGAAAAAAGAGATAATAAATATATTGCACACAGCGTCAATATGGGCGATATCGTGAAAAGTAAAAATTGCCGGAGACGAAAAGACGGGAGCGATTTAACATGCGCCAGTACTTATAGCGAGAGAGGAAGAATAAGAAGAAAAGGCGCAACAACAGCAAAGAGGAGGAGGAGGAGGGAGAGAGAGAGAGAAGAGGCAGGCGCACAATGGCGGCTCGCAATGATGGAAAATAATTAAAACACAGAGCGAGAGAAGGAGCGCCCGTCAAAGAAGCCGCCGGGGGCAGCCAATCGAGCCGATACTGATCGACGTGCACGCGGCGGCAGCGGCCGTCATGCGTGCGAGAGTGAGATAGGAGGCGACCGCACGGCGGCGCCGGCGTATATATGCAAATGCAGGGGGGGCTCGGCGCTCGTATATAACGCAATTTCCACGATTGTTGGAACGATTACCGCATGACGTTTCGATTGGCCGCCGCTCGCTCATTGTTCGGGGATGTGTATATTATATGCTATATGCGTTGATGAAAAATTAATGGATTAGATTAACGCGATTGAATGTAACAACAATGCCGCGCGGTGTTCGAAAATATATAAGTAATTGGTGTTTGATTTGTAGAGACGGACGATTATCCATGCCGTTCGCGTAATTGCCGGTGAATGGTTTATCGAGATGTTCGGATTAATTTTAATTAGGCGCACAAGTCGAGGTTTTCCGTTGTATATACTTGTGAATTATTACGTTCACGCTGCATGATCGATATATGTCTAATTGGACTGTTTTGGTAAGAGCTGAGTATTGTTTTCGCGTTTCGTTGGAAAATAAAGTATTTAAGTAGTTTGCGTTTACATTGATCAGCGTTTATCTTTAGTGCGAAACATTTAGCATCATGGTATTAGAATGAGAATACAGCGGACGATCACCATTCATTTTGTACAAGTCATCTCACGCTTCAATCAAGTTAAGAAAACCGGCTTTCATTCAGCTCCGCTTCGTTTTTCTTCATTTCGGTCATTTTAGTCCCAGAGCCACGTATGCATAGTAGTAGTAGCAGGAGCAGCGGCCGATGAAAAATAAAAGTCGATAAATAGTGTAACATTGCTGTATTTTATACGAGATCAAGGCTGAGGTAGCATCCAGATTCCTATCATTATACCATTATTATCGTCTTGTACATCTGGGAACTTTCCGGCTATAAAATTAATGGAAAACGCTGCTCACTTTTACATGTCTATTAATGCCAACGTAGTTTTATTCGGACGGTGTATAGTAACGTGATCCACATCTTTGATTACTTTATGAGTCCGATATTCATTTCTTCGGAATTAATAAAAATCAATATTGCATCGTAGAATGTTGTAAAACAGTGTTATTATGTACACCTAGAAAATTATTAAACAGATAAAATACTTTATATGAAAGTATAGTGCAAAATCATTTCTCTCTATATATTAAAACTAGATAATTTATATAATTTCGGATCAGATCAAAGCATTCTATTGATATTTAAAATAATGATTTAAACATTAATTTCTTCCACTACTTTTGACCACTCGATTGCTGCACTTCACCCATAACTCACCTTCAGCACTGACTCTCCTACTTTTCGAAAATTTCCGTACTTCTTACTTTAACCATCAGTAACCTCAGAGCCATTGAGCGTCGATCTGTCGCCTCGATACGCCGAGGTGCGAGAGATAAACAATAAGGCAGCCTGACAAGAGGTGGGTGAGAAGGAGGTGGGCGAGAAGGGGGAGGTGGAGCAGACGCAGCCATGACTGACCGGCGAACAATGCGAGCGGCGACGCGCGAGAGCGATTCTCTCTCTCTCTCTCTCTCTCGCCCTCCGTATAATCGGACTGCATTGTTGCCGCAGCCGAGCGGAATATCGGCATGTAGTGCCCGAAGCGTCGGAGCTCCCGTTGCCGTTATTGTGTACTGTATATATATATCAAGTAGTAGTGATTCGGTCGTCGGCGGAAAAGACACTGTCATGAGTGATCTGCGATGTTGTTGGATTCGTAGCGAATTGCTACGATTGTCATGGCGAGAGTTCGATTGGCACGGTTCTGGCTTTTGTCGAGACTTTTGAGTAAAAGGGGGAAGGTGACGGAAAAAAGGTTGACAACCGGCTGGCGAAACTGAAAGCGAAGCGACCTTGGAGACAGGGGATAAATAGATTTTTATTGTGAATAGGTGTGGTAACAGTATTGTTGATCGTTTAAATTGTTTGGGTAACTAAAGAGACTATAGGGCCTAAAATGATAAATTAATATGGTATGATGGATAATATTATAGGTAGGGGCAAGAGAGAGGAGAGAGAGAGAGAGTTGAGTACATTAGCTATATAGGGACTATACATATAATTTATAGGTAATTGACAGACTTGTTCCTATAGTTAACCTGTCTTGGTAATCCCTGTAATGTTATTTGATAAAGTACTACTATAACACTGCAAACAAAAGTTAGGAAACAAATATCAAACCACACCGTTTCTATATATTATCGTTAAACATATTACACTGATATAATTCCGAATTCCGCAAAAGATTACTCGACTGATGAAACTAATTTTTCTCCAGTCAATTATAGGTACTCAGGTACTCCCGCCAATTCCAGACTCCATTAATCATTCCAAATCAAGTAGTACAACGACACCATCAAGTGCAAAATAAATGGCGTTCCCAGTCACTTACTCAATACTCTATACATACAAATACGTAATACACTCGTGAATGAGACAACGATGATTGGCAAGTCGATCGACCGATCGATCGATCAATCCCACGAGGGCTTTGTGCTCGCAAAATTTCAACGGTAGCACACGTCCGCCGCCGCCGGAGAATCGAACTGCTGCCGTCGGGGGTCCGGCTGCGCGAGGAGCCCCCCTGCGGTAGCACCGAAAGGACGATTGTCGAGAATAAGAGTGAGAGAGAGAGAGAGAGGTAGTCGGAGGGGGGCTTCGCCACCTACTGCGGCGACGAGGGAATTTAACGAGACTTCTTCACAGGTGTCAAGAGACGCAGGTGTGGTTGGTAGCATTGAGAGGGGTTTATATAAGAGAAAGAGGGCTGCTGTCATCACTTGTCGGATTTAGTTAAGGAGACAGGAGATTTTGATTAGTGTTTGATTGTATGGCGACAGTATGATCTCATATAGCTTGCGGACTTCTTTTATGATTAAGAGATTAAATAGTTTACGTCGTTTAAACTAATATACTTTAAAAGTGTATTATCTATATTGATAAAAATATTTAATGTTGTATATACTATTATGATTCAATTATTTAATTATTTAATTATAGAGTTTATGTAAAGCCATTATTATGAAAGAGTGCTAATAACAATATAATTTTGTAAATTTGTAGAAATGTTCTATAAAAAATTATTAACATGTGCATGCTTTTTTGTTATAGTTGTCTATCAAAAACGTTTCAAGAAGGAGCGACGAGTGAGAAAACAGATACAAGATCAATTGGATCTTGAAATGAAACGACGTGCGCAATTAGAAGATGCAGTCAAAGCCACGGGAGCTACGCCCGAGCAAGTCAGAGCAATCACAGGTAAAATTTATTATCAACACATTTTGGAATAAAATAGTTATTGAGCTAATATTGTGATAATGCTGTTTCTCAATGCAAGCTATAGTCGTTCTCTGCAAAGATATTATATTAAAATATGAAAACAAATCAATTGTCTCCATCATACAATTTTCCACATCAGACTACCTCACGAGTAGTACTTGCACTATCAAAATATTTATCTCAAATCCGCGCTACCAACATTCTTGTCATATTCCTCGTCCGCTCTAATTACCACGTCTCTCTTTCTCTCCCCCACTCGCCTCCTCCCACATTATTTCGGGGCAAACGCTTGCGTCTCATTTCGCTCGCCCTTCTTAGCTTCTCTCTCTCGTCAGCCTTCTCTCTCTCTCTCTCACTCTCTTGTGCGCTCACTCCCTCCTGTCACTACCAAAACTCAAACACGAAACCCTTTAAGTGAAATCTCTTATTCCGATATAACGTTTCGCGAGCTCGCGCAAGCGCTAGCGTTTTCGCTGCCGCTGCCGCCGTCGCTCGTGCTGATTAACCCTGTCAGCCCCAGAGAGTCGCGATATTAATTTTAAATCAAACGCGAGCGAGCGAGGAGCGAGAGAGGGAGAGAAAGAGAGAGAGTAAGAGCGGGAGGGAAGAGAGGTCTGCCAAATGTACAGCGGGCCCCGAAAACGTCTTAAACTTATCTGCTTATTAACTTTGTTCTTCGTCCTGTTCTCCCTTTCGCTTACGCCCGTTCGTCTTGTGCCCTTTTCGCCCCGGAGGAGAGAAGTCAGGAGTGGCAGTAGGTTCTTTGCGTTGACATAATTCGAGGGCTTTATAAACACTTTGCCAGCTGCGGGACTTTTGCCCTGCTACTTGTCGCTGCTATTTAATCACAATGTTTGGATTTCTATCACTGCTAGAGAAAACTGCTGATTATTAGTGGATAGTATAAAATGAACAATTGGTTAAAAAGAATTCCGTTACGCAATTTTATATTATTTGACAAAATATATTCAAGTTTAAATGTATTATTTCAAATAATATAAACTTACTCAAATTTTCAGTATATTTATAAACATCCGAATTGTACGAGATAATACTAATAGAATAAAATTTTGAGAGTACCATATTTTTATGGTACTTTGCATCTTTACTTCGCGATAAACAAAATAGTTTGTCACGTTATGGCAGAAACATAACGGTTATCGTTTGAATTTTAAAAATGTTACTCGGTACAGCATGTAATTACTATATAGTCTTGATTCAAATCTCCGCTGTAAACGTCAGCAACCGAGGCAGTTACTTATGAGATGGAGCTTTAACAGTGAAGAGAGCACTAACCGTCACAATTTCAAGGAACGTACAGTATTGTGCGTGTTAAGTTTTACTAAATGTTTCTGTAAATTTGCGGGAAACTGAAATTTAAATAACTGTAAATAACGTATGCAGTGCAAAATGCAAGCATGTATAAATTAAATTGTTGACTCGCTGTATAATTTTTCACTTTAAATTTGCTTCCAAGGGTAAACTAACTGTGTGGCAAAACATGCAAAATTACTATTGTTGGCTGGTAGTATACTTTTGTTCTTAAATTCATTCAAAAACTTAAAAGCTAGACGGCGTAAAACGTAAATGCAAACACACGGAAATTAAAAATTCTTCACATTACTCTTTCTCAAATGGGGAATAATCTAAATAAGTAGTTTTTAACGTTGACTTACGAATACTTTTATATTTCCTCATTCTTTTTTTCCTTTTTAAAAATGTTGTCAATTATAATATTCACCCATATCCATTATTTTCATCTCATAATGAATAACTCTATATGGAAATAACAACTTCAAAACACTGAAAACACTATGCAGTAGTATCTGTTCGCGAAAAAAGCTTAGAATTGTAAAAGGTAGAATATACGGAACGTTGTATAATTCATAAGGCAAACCTTCCAAAACACCTGATCCTCTTTCTTTTTCTCTCCGCAATCCAAAACAATAAGCCCATGCAGCTCTGCAAAATCCCAACGATTAAAAGCGCAAATTACCCGTCATTACAGAAAGCGTGACCATCGAGTCATCGCGAACGAGCGTGGAGCCGCCGGACGACTCGCCGCCGCACCCGTCCTCGGGTGGTCAGCCCGCGGCGACACCCCAGTCCTCCTCGTCCCAGTCTTCGTCGACGCATCGTGACCAACAGCAACAGCAGCAGCAGCGTGAAAAGAATCAGCAACAGCAGCAGCAGCAGCAAGCTGTCGCGGCGGCAGCGGTGGCCGCAGCGGCAGCCCAGGCAGCCCAGCAGTACCGGGACGCGTCTCAGCCAAGTGTGCGCTCGTCGTCGCAGCCACAGCAGCCACAGCAGCAGCAACAGGCGCAGAGCCAGCAGCAGCAACAGCAGCAGCAGCCGCCGACGCCGGAGAAGCCCGGCTGGGGCTACAGCGGCCTCGATCTCATCGGCAGCCAGGCCTCCGCCTTCTGGCAGAACTACCAAGGTCGGTAGGGCACGTGCGTATACATATATAGTGTATCATGTATATTTGTCTGTCAGCGTGGAATGCGTGCACGAGGATATGTGTGTGTATGTGTGTGTGTGTGTGTGTGTGTGAAATTAAAATTGGCACGATTCGACTGTGAAATGACTTTCGAGTTGCCGATTCATCCTGCTAGGGAGTTTCTTCGGTGTTTTCGATGCGATTGACAGTAGGTACTAATGGTTCTTGGTTTACTTATGTTTTTATTGCGTAAATTTTAAATTTAACGTCTATTTTTTACTGTTCGTGTATAAATTCATGATAGTGTTCAATTTATTAATATTATTGACGTTATTTAAAATAAAAAATGTGACAAAAATCTTTATCTTTTTTAAGTGACTAGCTACATTCAACGTGCTTTTGCGTATTGCTTTTCATTATTTCATTTATTTATTTCTTCTTTTTTGTGGTATGAGCAAGATCAAATTACTTTAAGACTTCATACCACTTAATCACTTTCAAAAAATCGATATTTTTTTTTAATGGATTTCGAAAGGAAAACATATCAAAACTGCTGTGTAAAAATTTCAAAATGATCTGATCACTATAAGTGTTTGTTTTGTCGATTTTAGTTTGACGTTGGGTCGCCACTTTAAACTCTAAACTCGTTTTTCTCAAAACCACTTTTCTTCGGTTGGCGTGCACGATTTCTGAAAAAGTATTCAATCGAATATTTCCAAATTTTTACCACGTTTCTGTCTCATGTATGGCTATCGCCGGAACTAGGATTACGTTAAAATTTCAATTGTAACTATATTTATTAACCGAAAAAAGAAGCAAAAAAACACGATATTTCGAAACAATTTTTTTGATCAGGCGGCATTTTGTTATTTTTGCATGAAACTTAATTATCCTAGTCCCGGCGGTAGCCATGGTCCTACTGAATCTAAATTTTTTGAATTTTGACTTTCCGATGATTTTTCGCTTCAAAATCATGGACGTCATCAACATCCGTTTTCTAGAAACGCTCAACGGTTGTTACAGTTGTTCATAAATAAATAATGTAAAATTTAAAAAAAAATTGTTTCATATACTTTAAGAGTGTCTTTATTAAACCCAAAAAGATTTATATATATTTATATATTTAAAAAAAATTCATAAATATAGCTTAAATTTTAAGCGTGTAAAGTGGTATGAACCCTTAAATATTTATAAACGTGATAATTCAATTATATTAAATTTTCCCGCCTATTATGTACATACCAACCTAATGTTTACAAATTCAATTAAAATAGTCTTATGTTGTGATGACAGGTTTAAACTATCACTTTTTTAAAAGAAGATGAGTTAAATCGTATATTTCCAAAATCACGTTACAGCCTTTTTGATCCTGGAATACCCGTTAAAACTTTAATCACACCTAAGGCCTTGGCTTATGTACAAAAATGCGACGTATAATTTCCGCTCTCCTAATAAACATTGAAAAATACTACCCAGTAGCAGGGAAAAATAAATCGTCAGCTAATTCACTTACTCCCCTTGCCTTATTCCTCGCTTCGAATTTATACCTCACTTGGCGCGACACGAGGCAGCATAATCACCTCTCTTTCTCTCTCCCGAACGTACTCGCACCTCGTCGCCGAAAATCTACTCTCGTCTCAAGAGAGATGGAGCGAAATTCGAAAACAGTAGCAGCAGGAGCAGCAGCTACCCACGCGGCCCCAGAATCCATTTGCAATAAACAACGAAGATTTAGAGGGGGAGAGCGGAGAAGATCATCGCGTCCGAGATGCGGTGGTGGTGGCGGTGGCGGTGGGCACTTACGAGGCCGCGGGGGGAAAGAGCTCATTCGCCGTATAGTCGCCGTCTTCGAGTCATGCATTCTATAAGAGCAGCAGCAGCGGTTCTCGCGCGCTCGCATGAGGGCCTTTGTTGTCCCCCCGTGTGTTTTACAATAGGGAAGGGGAAAGTGCCACGGGATTCAGAAGAGAGTCGTGCATATGCTGTTATTTCTTATTTGCAATGTCATCTGCATGCATGTATCAGACGCAAAAACGAAACTATTTTAATAATAGTTTGATATAACCTTGAGAACTTCTGTCTTACCACTTTAACCTTTTTAAAAAATCGCCACAATGGTCTACTATTTAAAACGAGTTAAGAAAAGTAGGTGATATCAATAACTCTGTACCTTCGAGTAAGCTTTTAGACAATAGCAAGCGAAAGTCTACTATGTTAAAATAAGAAAACAGCATTAAAAACTTAAATACAATGGATTTCAAAATAATAATAAGAAAATAAAATTTTGAAAAAAATATCTAAGACTCGCGATAAATCGTACCTTTTGCTCAGTATTCAGTAAGAAAAACATATTCAGTAAAAAAACATATTTGAATCGACATAATAAACAAATTTAAATTATTTCTTCAATAAATTATTCGAAAAGTGTCGTAAAACAAATAACTTTGTACAAATTATATGCAAAAGCAAATAAAGTAGCAAAAAAGCTAACTACTAACTGTACAGCTATAACACATACTAGACTGTAAAACCTGCTCGAAACGCACATATAACAAAATATTCTGAAAATTACTGCACACTCTTGTATAATAAACACACGTACAATGCCACACTTAAACGAAAATTGCAGAATTCACACGAGGAATTAAAAAGAAAAAGGGTACCACGTTACTTTTCCTAAACATACCTACTATGACCGTTATGCAGAAGGCGCAATACAACACAGCGCGTACCTCCAATTTTTTCCGCAAAAGCCGTAACGGTACTTGCCTCCTTTTCCGTCTCGCCGTTATATACAGAGCACGATGCGACGACGGCAACGACGAAACTTGGCCCCAAAGATATTCGGGCCGCGTGCGGAGAACCGCTGGCAGTAATGCAGACTTTATACACATATCTCTGGCGGCACCGAAGGAGCTGTCGTAATTTCCCCGGCGACCGCCGTGGCTTTCGGTGGCGTTACCTGTCGGTCGCTGCAGCAGCTGCTGCTGCTCTTTCTCCCCTTCCTCGCTCTTACTCTTTCTCCTTCTCTCGCCCGCACTTTCCTCGTGAAGTCTCTTTCTCCTCCTCTTTCTCTCTACACTCAACTTTTCTGCTTCTGCGCTTCTTCTTCTTCTTCGCTTTACTCCTCGTTGTCTCGCCCGCTTCATTTTTGCGGTTGGAGTGCAAGAATTTTGTGGAGGCTCCTGAGTTTGTGAACTAAAAGGCGATTATTTGTTTTCTCACAGAAACAATGGTAAACAAAGAACTGCTGGATTTTTTTTTATTTACTTATAACAAGTTTACGAAATTCCTTCTTAAATTCTATATTATTCTAGAGTCTACTAGGTAGTTGTATAGTTTTTTTTATCTTGAAGCTGTATAGTTGTAGTTTATTTTTTCACTGAAAAGTATCGTCTTGAACTAGAAATAAAGAACAATAATTTATGATCGGTATTGTACAACATGAATATCAATTCTATAGACGATTAAAAATGATGATTTATGAGCAAATCTTGATACTTTGTATTTTTATCAATTGTTTATTTGTCATTGTTCTTAAAAAGTTAAACATAATGAAACCAATAATGGCTCTTATCCGAACATCTTTCCCAACAAGACAGAATCGCGTGTACGTACGGCCTACAAGAAGTAAATTCTTAATTCCCATTTGCCTCTTCCTCCGTCTAACTATCCCATTCCCTTTTTCACAATCCATCGCTCTCATCTCGTCTTTCCCCCTTCGTCTCCCTTTCCATCCTCCTCGCGGCCCTTAATATTGCACTTACTCTTTCTTTCCCATCGCTATTCTCTCTCTTTCTCTCTCGCTCACTCGCTTTCGACGTCTTGATAGGTAGACGGCTTCTCGTTTCCCTCGCGTACGTTCGACACAGACACATACACGCGCGCGTATAAGAGCGGCTTCTCTCCCGGCGTGCTTTAATATTCAGACTTATATGCAATAATTTTGCAGCGACCGTAACCTCTTCCTCTCCTGGCGTCTGCTTGTTACACACCCTCGTGATATCAGTTCATATGAACGATCTCGTTTTTATAACGCGCGGCAGCCGCTGCCTTCACTACCGCTTCTTGTTCTCCTTCTCGCGCCGTCTTCTTTTATTGCGATGAGAACAGTGGATTAAGTTGTTGGTTTTTGAGAATAAACTGAGGAAGAAGTTGCACGAATGTGAAATACGAGATGATCATTATTATGATGTAAAATAAACAATATTAAAAATTATCACTAAAATTCGAAGAATTTTAATTATCTTAAATTCGAAAACATTTAATTCGCATTTATTCAATGAGGCAATAACGTCACCACGTAATTATGCGAGACAATCCTCCCTTGTCACTGTAGTAAAAAAATTCCAAACTTATACATACATTTAAGGAGCGCGCAAAACGAAGACACGGAAAGTTATCCAAGTGAGAGCGCACATTATCTTCAAAGCTTAAAAGCAGAAAATATGAAATCGAGTCGACTTATTTCCAACATGCTGAGAAGAGAGCAACGAGATTATGCGAGAAAGAAAGAAAAAGAGACCCGCAAGCGCAAAATAAAGAAAGTTGCGGAAGTCGCGCGGAGGGATGAGGAGAATATAAGAGCAAAACAGAGTATCATTACTATGCCTACGGAAATTTGAAATTATAAGATGCAGGAGAGCTCGTAGCTAATTTTTCATTCTCGGCTTTCTAACTTGCGTGTGTCGATTTTCCTTTTTATTGTTTTCATATCGTCACCTTCCAGTGATACCTTCATTAAGAATCTTGATATATTTTATTGATTTTCTATAAAAATTCATCAAATGACACTCTATATCTTCAGTAAACGAAAACCGTTAACGAAACGTTGCTACAGCAAACACTCGAAACAATGCGCAATTTCTTTTGTGTCAGTTAAAAGAAACATCTACCAGATAATTTTTTCCACTTCCTTCGGGCAACAAGCCACACTCGGCGTACGCGTCCGCTGCAGCCTAGCATACCACTGTCTCCTCTCCGACTCCTCTGCTCTCTTTCGATTCATACAATTTCACGCTCCGCTTGGCTCCGCTCTCACCAAAAGAAAAGAAGCAGCCGCGGCGGCGCCCCCGCTTTACATAAAGATCGGCGCATTAAAAACGCCGCCAAAATCTCGCGTGCAATTACTGCCGCGCTCGATATCATACTCGAATTGCCTGCCTCCGCATATTGCCCTCCCTGTGTATATCTACATACACACACACATCGTAATCTCAGACGAGTGGGTGGGTATGATGATGCTGGTGTGTATCGGGGCGAAGGCGTGTAGCCCGTACTCGAGGGCCCTGGAGAACGATTTCGCACGTCTTATTCCATTTTCTTCGCTTGAAATGCATGAAATTCAGTTAAGTGTTGTGCTTCTCGAGTCGAAAGAGAAGATGTCGCGTCGGGGTTTTCATCGCGTTATGCGTCTTAAGCTAGTGCACGGAGAGAGTGGGAAAGCGAACGAGCCTTTTGCTCCGTTTGATTATTATGGAAAGTCTGCGAAATGTATTTCGTATACTGTAATAAGATTAGGAGGAGTGGGGGCATCAAGTATTTCCTGTCACTGACGCGCGTAACCATCAAAATATTGTAATATAAAGTTATAATCATTTGTCACAGTCGTCCTTTCGTCGAGAACAAGGCGAGTGAATGAAATGAATAAGTCAGGTAAAAAATATGCGACATTCGGAACTTTAACACATGGACCCGGGAATTCTAATCTGGTACTCCACTAACTGAACTGATGTCGCAAGTCTTACTCTGTACGGATATATAGTTGCACAGCATATAATCATAATTCTCATATTTATGTTCACTTGCTAAGTAATTAATTAAAAATACGTCATTTTTAATTAGTTTTAACGATGTGTTATTTTTGCGCAAAAAAGATAATTCGTTTACATTTTTATGTATTACACATAACGTAGTGTCATCGTACGTCATCATTCCTAAGTAGCTAATTAACCGATATTTATGCAGACTCATCAAAAACACCGCAGAACAACAGCATATCGAGAACAAAATAATCGAAAGAACGAATCGTTGAAAAATCATCGGGGTGCCGACGAATCCGCGGCAAACGGAAATGAATTCGCGCTCTAGAAATCGAAATTGCTCGCGATCGAAATGAGAACCGAGAGCGAAGAAGACGAAGAAGCCGCGCACCGACTTACAGAAGAAGAAGACGAAAGAGAAGACGAGACGGGCAGACCACTCGTCGTCCCTCATCCTTTCTCCCTTTATTTTCTCGAATTTTTAATCCAAAGTAATTTAAATCCCGGCGATTCGCATTCAGGCCCAAAAGGACGACTTGCCTTCTCTCTCTCTCTCTCTCTCTCTCTCTCTGTTACACACACACACATACGCGAACGCTCGCGTCAGCCGGCCGCCGTCGCTCGCTTGCTCCTTTCCGCGTGGCATCCGCGCGTGTAAAGCCCCGCGCGCCGCATTGTGTCGGAGTTAATTACGCGCGCCCGCGCCATAAACGCCGAGTCATAGTCCCGTGTGCGTGCGCGCGCGCGGCGTTCGCGGTGCTACCGTCCGACTCGGAGAAAAGAAAGAGGGAGTATATAGCAAAAGGAGCAGCGTGCGTCGACGAGCCGCTGTTGTTGCTGTTGCTGCTGCTGTTGCTACCTTTGTGCATCGTTTTTTTCTTTTTTCCTTTCTCGCTCCTCGATTCGTAAAGGGACTACGATGCACAATGGCAATCGTTTAAGGACGGGGCCGATCGCCGATGAAAAGCCAGGCCGAGGTCGAAATTGTTTCCATTGTCCGGGCGATTTGTCAGGGTGCAGTGTAAGACGAGTAGCGAAACTATTAGCCGCGGCCGATTTCTCGCGAGCTGAAGGATGAGAGGGTGAGAAAAAGAAGCGACGCGGATCAAAAAGAACAAGAGGGAGGAGGAGGTTGCGTATGAATTCCAGGCGCGCTCGTCGGTTTATCCGCGCTGCTTTAAAGTCATCCAGAGGCTTTTTGCGATCTGTCAAAAAGGGATTGTGTGTAAAGATAGGCGGCTGGTGAAGTGGCTGCTCTTTTTTTAGGAGCTGAATTTTATTCGCTGCCGTATTTCGATATACTTGTGTAGTTGAGTATGAGTGAACGAGAAGCAAATAGACGAGAAACAATTTTGTTCTGTATTAGTATAATATGAAAATTACAATGAGGAAAACAAAAATTGATAAAATTAAATATTTCAAATCTTTAACCTAATTCATAATATTGTCTTTCGAATATCTTTTCAATGGCGCAGAATCAAATCATTTACGGAGAATTAAAATTACTATTATAATTTCAACATACTCCTAAAAAAAACTCTGTACCATTTCACTTAAAATTACCATTTTCAAAACAAAAGAATAACACGGCGATGTGCTCGCCTTTCCGTGCCACCCTATACAAAAAATCCCTCAAGACCCTTCGTCAGCGATACAACCGGCTGGGCTTACACAGGACGCCTAATCTCTCTCCCACTCGCACCCATACAGCGCTGCTTGGGTGCGAGAAAGTTTAACCAAATCTGCACGCGGCGCGAGAGCTGTTGCGCGGAGCAGTTAAATTGTCATTTGGATATCAAAGGGATGCGCGCGAGAACGGATAAGAGCGAAGCGAGACGCGCGGGAGGTAATTTGGCCGCGCAAACATAGAGCCCGGGAAACCGCCCTCGCGGCTATTGTTGCCCGAGGCGTAATGGAATCTCAGGGCTGCGTTTGCGAAGGTTGCACGGTCCAGAGATGGACGCCGACTAATAGCCCAGCAGCGGGATGTGTATAATGGAACTTCGACACGGTCTTGCGCTCTTTGATTTGCGTAAAAGTTTTGTATAGTTTCCGAAAAGTATATAGAGAAAGTGTCGAGAGTGGTCACGTTTTTAGCGTTTCGATAAATGTATTTCATCTGTTCAAAAGAATGGTATAGGTAAATTGATATTTTCTTTGTTTTTTATGTCGTACCTTTAACAGATTTTAATTATTGATAAAAATTGAATAGAAAATCCTAATTTAGATAGTGTGATTAAAGAAAATTTTGTTTTAATCTATTTCTTGCGTTCAATTTAATAATTCAACTAAATGTTCGACAACGTCATGACGTTATACCTGCAGGTATACTTATAAAAATTGTTCATTTTAAAAATGACAGATTTACATTTTACCCCTTCGACTGAAACTCTCGAAAAGTCACTTCAGCATCGATTGGAGACATTATCGTCAAAACAACTGCCACCCCGTAGCGTACGAACACGGATGCACTCATACATACATTCTACTCCCCATCCGGCCCTTCTCTTCGCGCCGTATATAAACCTCAAACTCTCTGCGTCTCTGGCGCACGTGCTTGCCATCCGTCTCTGTCGCTTCTTTTTGACGCGCCGTCCGTCCCGGTTATGGTTCCTCTCTCTCTCTCTCTCCCCCCCTCTCGTCGACGAAGCGCCCGCAGTTAACCCAGGGACTTAATGGCCTTGGCAATTGGATTTTACCATTGCTCTTTGCCTAAGGAGGCGCCATTTCACGCTTCCCGATTCGATCTGTCCTCGCCTCCGGCGCTTCTCTCACTCTGTCTCGCTCTTCCGTCTTTGTCTCTCTCTCTTTCTCACTCTGCGTATACCATCCGCGCCCCTTTATGCATGCGTACGCGAATACGCAATTTGTAGAGTATACGCGTGACAAAAGGAGTGACTGCATCGTCGTTTATTTTTCTTTGTGATAAGGTATATCATAGATTTGTAGTAGAGTTGACCATGTAACTGTTATTGTACTTATCAATGTATTTATTGTCTTTTTTCAAGTACTTTATAATATACGTAAGTTCGATCGTATACGTAGGATAGATTACATGCCTAGATATTTTTAAGTTATACCATGCTTCAAATTGATCGTAGAGATATAAATTCCTTTACAGAAATAATGAACCGTCAAGAAGGTTTATTTTTACCTGACAGTCTTTATTTCTAATTTTTACTTTATGCATAAATATGACAAGACTGATACTTTTTGCATTCAACATTTCTTTAATGTGTAAACAGGTCTATAAGTTAGTCAAAAATGGAACCTCAAATTCCATCCAGTCCAACAGCTGACTAATTTCAACGAAAAAGTCACAATCTAATTCACTCACCGAATTAATGCATCAACGCGGAAAAAGTCTACCCCAATGCTTCCCAGCTCATACACCCGTGAAGAAGAAAAAGCGACGAAAAGCAACCCCATGAAATCGGATGCCCGCGCGATTAGCCTCATGCGCGCGCGCTCGTAATACCATTAAAGGGACGCGTTTTCCAGGTTTTCACCTCGCGAACGAGTAATCCTTCAGGCTGGCATTCAGTGAGCGCTAATTACCGCATCGCTTCACTCACACCCTTTTCGTCTCCTCTACAGGCAAAACGAGCGAGTGTGTTTCGCGACGCGGATGGCTGGAGATGGTCAGTGGGCATCGCCGGCGCGTAAGGGATGAGTGTTTTCGTCCGGTGATTGCGGATCGTCCGCGATGATTGCCATTCGAGTGCGTTCAGGAGTGTCTATGCTCGGAATGGTTGGATGTTGGATTGTTTAATAATTGGTTTGAGAACAGATGGTGTGGATGCTGAAGAATGTATTAGACTGGGATGATTATTTTGTCTTAATTCAATTTTAGTATTTTTTATTGAAATCGCAAAGTATTTTATTAATGGTTTATTGTATGTTTTTTGTTGCAGAATCTCTGGCAGAGTTTGAGCTGGAGAGAAAACAGCGCCAGCACTCAACAGCTGAGAGGGATCAGGTCAAGTCTCCTCTTCAAGGTTCGTTAATATTTTCAAATTACGCTCTGAATCAGCATTAACAAGATTTCGAGAAAAATGATTACCTTATTCGATTACCATCATTGAAAATATTCACGCATTATCAGACTTCGAAAGCCGTCGTCAAAGTTTAGTTTGTCAAACTCGAGCAAATAGTTATAAAACACATGTATTGTAATTTTGAATTATTTCAAATGCAATATATGCTATACTATTGTGTAAAACTATGTCGATATTATTAATAAAATGTAATATTTATTAAGAATTAATAATGATTATTGAATAAAATCTTTTTTTGAAAAATGAAAAATTGATTTGTTTTTTGCCATTACATTTAGTTTAAATAGTTAATAAATTTTTATTTTTATTCTCTTTTATATTGTCTCTAAACACTTTATTATTTCACTAGATTATATATCTTTTCGTTTCTTATAATTATTTCGATAGAATAGCTGTATTTACTAACACTACTTTTTATTTTCGAATTGTACTTATTTCTAGTTTTATGCAATTTACAATACAGCTTGACCAATTCTATTAAAAATCGAAATAATTTTCTCTTTTTAAATACTTTAAAAAGCTTATAAGTTTAAAAATAAACTCAGAATATAAAATTCCATATACAACTTTAAGATTTCATATTTATAACATCCTAAACGGTATAAATAAATATAATGTTATATTCTAAAGATTAACAACGAGAACTTGCTTGTGACTTGGTGTCCGCACAAAACATGTCTTCGTACGAACAAAAACTAGCCTTCCTTCGTCGCTAAATCGCTAGTTTTCCTTCACTATGCGACTTTTCGCACTGCCTAGCGATGGGCCGCACGAAAAACATCCTCAGCGTCAGCTTCTTAGAGCCAAAATCCAAGTTCGATCTTTAATTATAAACTCGTGCAACTTGCCGCGCGTTTCTTGCGCTCTACGAGAAGTTCGCGCGCGCTCGCGCCCTTATCGAGTTTTCGCTGGAGCCTCGGACAAAAAGTGCGCCTCCTGCGATCATTCCGCAAGTGGTGCGAGGGGAAAGTTTGCACAGCCTTTTCTTCGAGTTTCCGCAAAGTGGCAGGGAGACTTTTTTGCGGGCTGTGATTTTCGTGAAATTTCAATCAAATGGAGATCGCGCACGAGTTTCGCACGAGCGAGCAAGGCAAGAAATTTCGCGAGGTAACTATAAGGAGTTTAATGTTGGATGGTCGAAAGTTTTGATGGATCTTGCTGTTTCCGCGTGAACAATATTGGATTTTTTTTAATATAATATACTATGAGTACTGATGTTATTAAAAGCATGCAAGAAAGATATTCCTTTATACCATAGACAAATATTACCTTTTTCAATGTTTTTATTAAACTTTTATTTTCGCGATCTACTTTACGGAATCAATTGATTGGATCAATACTATCGATTGCCATTTTACCTCGTCAGTAGAGCTATAATTTTTTTCCATAATCATCATGATTCCCTCTGAAATCTCAGCATAGCCACTCGACAAAATTAAAAGATCCACTTCGCTATTTACACAAACACATTGTACTCCGACAGAAGCAACCGTTCGAGCCATTACCAAGCGTGTAATCGTAAGCCGGCATTCTTACGAAAGTTGACACGCGTGAAAGAAGCTCGATACGCCCAATAATAATCACCGACACCCGGGTACACGTTTAGAGGGCTAAGATCAAGAGAGGGGGGGAGGGGGACCAGAAAGATAGAAAAAAAAGACGCGATAATTGCCACGGCGCGCGCGACCAAAAGTGCTGGCCCATCTTCGTCGATTAACCTTCGATTTTCGAGTCACGAAACGATTAAAACCGGCCGGCAGTCCATATAGCGACGACGACTTTTCCAATCACAAGCGACAGTTCGTTGTAAAAAGTCGAGAGCGAGCGAGATAAAGAAAGAGAGGAAGAGAAGAGCGGCCACTCAAAGGATGGGCGGGTATAGGAATGAATGACTCGTCGCGTGTGCTGGCCTCGATTCATCTTCGGGGTCTAGTTTCTTTGGGAGATGCTTGTCTGCGTCGAGATAACCCATATACTCTTTTTTCTTTTGCTTATCTGTATAGCACTCTTAACTCGTACATTTATATGAACCTTTTAATCCACGTTTAAGAGAATTGATTGAATGCAGGATAGTCTTATTTACTCAGAAAATTAATATTTAAAAAATATCGTAAACTATTGTAAAGATATTTATTTTAGATAAAGAATGGCTATAACAATCTCTTATCAACCAACAGTTTGTTAGTTTTGACTTGTTAAAATATGAAATCAATAAAGCTGAGTCTATTGGTTGAAAATATTCTTTACAATTATAAATTTTAGGTAATTGCATATTGACGGAGTTCTAAATTAGAAATTTATCTTTCATGTAATTTTCATATTATAACTATATTAATGCTGTTTTATATTCATTTACTACTTTTAATTTTCCGATTACATTTACAACACTATTAATCCTAAAAAATCAAATTTTATTTTCGTCTGATCTTATAAGGAAACATCGATTTAATTATACTAGCAAACTCTAAGAAGCGCCTCAATATCTTGTCCCCCGACTAACCATCCCTTTTATGCTAGAATAATGTAAGCAGCCGCGGGAGAAATAAAAGCGAAACAGCCACTGAACGAAAAAAAATCCTCTCTGCTTCGCCTGTTCCAGAGTCACGAGCGGGTTACTACAAGAACTCGGTCCTCTTCACGAGTGCGACTTAGAAGAGATCGCACTCGGCGGACGCGCGATAAGCGGCGCGCGCGCACACCGACTCTACTGCCACCGCCTGTACGAGAATATGAGCGAGCGAGGAAAGGGAGGAGAGAAACCGGCGGAAACGAGAAAAATCGGTGGCAAGAAAAACCGGAATTCGCTCTCGATGATCGACGCCGGAAGCGACGAGAGGGATAGGACGAAGAGGAGGAGGCGGAGAAGGAGAGAAAGACATATCAAGAACGAAGAAGAGAGCATGAGAGGAAGTGATCGGCCTTCGGCGTCAAGATCTATCCTCCCGCGTTAGAGGGGATGGGCTATCACACACAGACACGCAGACGTAACGTAGCTTAGGTATACATAAATACACACACATATTATACATATATATAAAGAAGACAGAAGGGGTGTCGCTCTTTTAGACGGGAAACCGCGCGAATCAAGTATACATAAGTGAAAATATTATAAATACGTATAAATATACATGCAAGATATATTAAGAGAGTAAGTGACGGCGGGTGTATTCGCGCACGCAGAGGGAGAAAGAGCGGGAGCTGTAGTAGAGAACGAAAGAAGCATGAGACATTGCAAAATCGCTCGCGTGCGCGAAATAATGCGTATATATGTATCGAGAATGCGAGCGAGTACGAATGAGCGAAAGAACGAAGAGAGATATTTATAAAGACTGCTTCATCGAGAGTGTGTATGTGAGCGCGCGTATTATATCTGTGTGTCTGTATACTTGTGCGAACTCCTAGTGCTGTTCTGTATAAGATAAATAAGATGTGTAACGTAACGAAGAAGGAAAGGAGGAGAAATCGATTGAAGATACGCAGAATCGACTATACGTTCTATAAGTGATCGAACAAAATAGTTAGTCCATTGTAGTTTTTAAGGCATAGAATATAAAAACAAAAAAATAATAATAAAGCGAGACTCGGCTCGTTCGCCCATTCGACGAACTGGCGCGCCGCCGCGTCGCCTATCTATCTCCAATACATTGCTACCGTCATCCTCATCTTTAATATTATTCTCATTATTATTATTATTATTATATTATTTTATTATTATCATCAGAGCATCATCATCATCATCATTCTCATCTGCATGAACATTGATTATATCTTCGCAATGTATGTCAATCGCGTGTGATCCGGGGACGGCGAGCGTATCGATGGGCGGACGAGGCGCGAATCCGGGAATGTCAGAAAAAAATCTATATTATAAATATGAGCGCGTAACGCGCGCGTCCTCAATTCGAGTCGTAATTTTGCAACGAGATGTGTAAACATGAACTGCACGAAGAAGTGTGAACACGAACGGGACGAGGAAGGTGTGGAAGCGTATTATATGTATAAGCCCTTGTGTTACTACTACCTCGTGCATCTCGTTCGGAAGAACGGTCGGAGACAAAAAACTTTTATAGACTAGCGTGTGATTTTTTAAAGCCGCAACGCTCGGATTATATAAAATATAAATATATATAGAATAAAGATAGATGGTGAGGGAGGGAGAGATGAAAAGTAGCGACGAGATATGCGTAAGGAGGCGAAGATGAAAGCTACACGAATGCGCGGTAGAACAATATACTGAGGAAAATCGTGAGCTCTTCCGACAACAGGGCGTATTTCGATTAGTTCCGATAGCAGCTTTCTACGATCGAGAATGAGAGGGAGGGAGGGAAGAAGAGAATCGTGTGTATCATATTCTGCGATGAAAACGAATGTGCGACGAGAGGAAAGTGGTTAGGCGTCTTTTTAGCGAATAATAAAGAGCATCGGACGACGCGTATGTAATAGCGACGATTGAAAATCCCTTGAGAGAAAGGGCGTTTTCAAGCTAACAATTTATTTATATATAAATAACGACAAAAATTGACAAAAATAACTCTCAAGTTATTCACGAGGAGTAAGTCTAATCTATGTGCGCGTGTGAACACGACCGCGCGCCTTTCATTCGACTCGATCGACGAGGGCTTTTCTTTTCGTGCATATGCAATTCTGTATAGCCGCGATTATTCGGATTCGATGATTGAAGCACCACAACTTGCAGAACTTAAGTGTGTAGAGAATTGTCTTAAGAATAATATCTTTTTCTACGATGAAATTATGATTAAATAAAGTTTATTAATTAATGAAAGAACTTTTTCTTGGAAAAGCATATATTTTATTTTATTTAGTTTTCGTTTTTTGGTGATTTTGTAATGCTACGTTTGTATTTTTTTCTCACATACACAGTTTGAAGTGTGTTTCTCCACAACGGTGTTAAAAAAAAAAGAATTGTCACCGGCATTGCAACGGCAAAAATGCAGAAGGAAAGAAAACTTTAGGCGTCGGTCGATTCGAGGCGCCGAAGCTTAATCTCTAAGATCCGTGTACAAAGTCTTTTAGTCGTAAGGAAAACAAAAATAAGACATACTTGTGTTGTAAAGTTCACATAATCATAGCGTATGTCTAGGTATCGGCTAAGCCCGGCTAGAGCAAAAAAAGTTATTAAGTAGAACTCGAGAATTTAATCACCGATAGCTGATCCATATTTGCCATCGCCATTCTATCACACTTACACATACATACTCATACCATCTGCATACACATACCCTATACATACCAGATAAATACATAGACACGCGAAGGTGAGAATAGAGGAGATCGAGACACGCACTCTCACGCGGCGTATTATTCCCACTCACGGGCGTCCCCTTTTCCTTTTCTTTGCAATGAAAAACACACACACACACACACACACACACACACCATATACATGACAGCACATAACGCAAGAAAAAAAATTACATACGAAATGAGAGAAGAACATCGTGCGCGCTACTGCGCTCGATCGCCGGCAATCGCGTGACGCAAAATCATATCGCCTCGCGCGACGCCTTTTTACTCCCCGCCCTCTTTGCACACCTTTTCTGCGCACGACTCTTTCCGCGTCGCACGTATCTCCTTCACGGTTTTTTTCTTCTTTTCCATCAGACTTTCGCATACATCCACCTCCAACTGGTAATGGAAGACCAGACTTCATGAATCTGCGTGCACTTTTGTAACCGCGCGGTCGATGCGAAGATCGGAAAGACACATTGGGATGATTGTCCTCTCATCGTTGTAAAATAATAAAGCGCAAGGCGATTGTCGGCGAGCAATAAAGGACTTCTTTTTTTCTTTTCGCAATTTAAACGCGAACTAGCGTCGAAAGATCATCAAATCTACCCATGTAATTCAGCATATTACTACCTATGAATAAATAATAGTTGTTATTGTAAATAAGTATTTTCACTTATTAATATATATGTAAAACCTTACCTTATCCTTTGTCATTTTTCTCATATACATTCCTTAAGTTACTAAACAATTCATATTTTCTTATTTTAAAGAAACACTAGTTCGGGTAAGTAATATGGTAAGTAAATAATTATGATGCTACATTGTAAAATGAAATTGCAAGAAAGTATATAACTCACATTACTTCTTCTTTTTTAATGCACTTTGATCAACTATTTTATACTACAAGAATTTGAAAGATTAGTTTGAGAATATCTTATTTAACAAATTTTGATACTTTTTGTTTACGTCCTAAATTAAATGATTTATTAGCTTTTCCATAAGGTAATATAGATAGATGATATGGATGTATAGAAAAATACCAGAATATATGATGTAATAATTTTTGAGTGATTATTTAATCAGGCCTTTGTACAGGAAGTATATACTATGTCTATGGGTATCACTACGTCAAAGATTGTCACAACTACTAGGTTCAATAATTAAATAATAGATAAATTAACAAGCGACTAAGCTATGGCATATGAAAACAATGTACCCAAAGATTAAAAACTCAATTTCATTTTTCTAATATAATAAAAACTTATGACAAGTATAAAGATAAATTATCCGATAAATTCAGTCGAGCGAGAAAACGAAATCCGCAAACAAATCCAAGATTATCGGCCGCGCAACATACATCCGCGACCATAAAACACGGGTATACGCACACAACAAGCGAGTCTCGGGAAAAGTGAACGAATATACACACATATATATATAAACGTACACGGGGGTGGCTCGCCTGCCAGTGGCGCATTCAGCGACTCTTATCAATTTGCAGTAGCGTAACGACACGCGGCACGCGACGCAACGTCATTGGCCTGCGACGACCCCGCCCACTCTATATATACCTCTTGCTCGCTCTTCGACCATGATATTTTCATAAACAACGATTACGCGCGATAAGGGTTGTGCGGGGAAAGAGAGAAAAAGTGAGAGACAGAGCCTTTAGAAGTTCAAAGAAGGTCTTAATCGCATCTAGCAAAAAAAGAGCAGTAACGGGATGATAAAATTATTATTTCGTTGATGGAGGGAGATTAAAATTTAATTACCCCGTCGAGCACGCGCTTTTTGTGCTTTTGAGGAATAGTTCATGTTTGTCATTGTTATTAGTTGTTGTTCTATGTAAGAGGCAGGAATGGCTTGTCATAGTAGAATGTGTATATATCTAGGAATAGAAAAACGCTGTCAAGGCTAAATTTAATGGTAAAGTAATAATTTTAAAGTAATTATCTCATTAAAACTGAAATTGCTTTCTCAATTTTATTTTAATTGGCTCCGATTATGTTTCATTTAATATAACGATTAATTCGTTAACAGGTGTATACACATACGTAAATGTAAAATATTTGATTTATTGGTAAGTAAATGAAATCGCTTTTTAACCAATTAGGTTAAACCTCTTTTGAAAATAGTTATAAGTATTTTCTTACCTTTTTTTATTTTTCCAATCCCGTGGTTATCGTCACATTAAAAGATATAGATATAATCTATGATGGTAATAAAATGCAATAAAGACTATCATATTATTAATACGAAAAATAATTTTTCTTTTCAAGTTTTTTCACACGCTGTTTCTTTTAACAACACACATAATATATTTTTAAATGAATAACTTTAGGAGTTTATATAATAATAAAAAAAGTTAATTTTTGTTTAATTATATATTCACCAATAAGTCTAATAAAATTATAAAACCAAAACAATTAAATACACATTGATTTCTTCCGTAAACTATTGATTATCCTAAACAAATCCCACATTTTTTCTATTCCAAACAAGCATCGCTCTAAAATCACAACGTAGCTCAACGAATTCTCTCCACGTCCCACACCAACCACTAAATACCAGCTCGATCCGTCACCTCCCTCGCGCTCATTCCCTATTCCAGAGCACTGTACGACCGAGGAATCGGTGGCACTTCGATCCCTGCTCTCCTTTTCGCGCGTGCGACTTACAAATTCGCTTCCATATACCATACACATAGAGAGCCACGAAGCCATTCGTCGCGCCCCTTCACTTCGTCGCGCGCTGCAAAAATGTAAAACGCGATTCAACGACTCGGCGGTGGTGGTAGTGGCGCGCGCGCCGTCAGCATATTTGTGCGCGAGGAAAAAAATGAACGTTTCTATGCAAATGAGGGGCTCGACGCTCGTCGTCGTCCCCTGCGCGCTCGCCGGATCTAAACTCCCTCTCTTTCTCTCTCTTTCACTCGTGTTTTTCGCTGCCAGTGCCTCGGCGGTGATGATGGCTCGTGTCGTGTCGTCGCGATTGTATGCGGACGTGTCGGAGATAACGCGGGTTCGAACTCCTGACCGATTGAGGCCTTCGTGGTTCTCAAGCGGGTTTGTGTTTGGGCAAAGATAGTTACGTGTAATTATTAGACTAGTTGACATTTCTTTAGTATTTGAATGATATTTCAGTATTGCATGAATTAAGCATTTTGATAAATTGAGATATTTTAATTGGACAGCTTGTACAATTTCTGAACTAATTGTAAAAATATGTCATGAGATTTCGTATATTTGATTTCTGCACCGTAAAACTTATTCTTAAAAATACTAAAATGAACTAATAACTCGGAGACATTGGGAAATCGATATTTAAGTAAAAATATTTCGCGCATAAATAGCAGATGTTGCAAAAAGAATAATAAAAATGTATCGAATATGTAAATCCCATCAAATCGTAATTTTCTCAAATTTTATTCCTTCTCTCGGAGCGACTTTTAAAACTTCTTTGAGCTCTCTTTTCGCCGTCTTTTTTCCCCGCTCGAATCATAAAGATAACCGAATTGCGAGCAGGCTCTTCTCCCTTTATATTCGGAGGACACATTGCCCGACAATCATCATTTCCGCATTTGCATAATTATCAAATAAAACGCCCGCTGCGAGCTAGGGACGCTACTGGCCCGAGCGTCGGGAGAAAGAAACGTTTAAGTGCCTCCGAGACCTTTTTTAAAAGCTTCTCCCCGCGAAGTTAATCGATTTTTTGCCGTTTTATTGCCGTGTTTCATTACCATTTTGTCTTTCAGATTCAAGACCACTGTTGTGACTTGAATAATTTATGTTTTCGACGATGATCATTACGAATTATGAAGTTTCACTACAAATTGCATCTTATTATAACATTCTAGGTGTAACATTTAAGCTTATTTTATAAAATTACGAGTAGTTTTTTAAATCTTGATTGATATACGTTAAGAAAGTATATTCTATAAACATTTTACAATAATAAAATGAATTTATTTTCTATGTTTTGGTATATCTATTAAAACCCTACATAAAGTATATTTATAAATTGTAGTACATTTTTTGTTTTAATTTACTATCTTGCTTTTACTTTTTGCTATAACTCTAAATAGAATTAAAATTAAACGCTGAGTAATTTTATATTTGCATACCTCAAAATAAATTAAAGTCGATTTGACGTTCTGCAATGAATTCCAATTGCGTCAAATCAAATCTCGAATAACTGTCAGCTTAAAAGAAAGAGACAGAGGGAGAGAGAAAGATAAGCAATTCCATTGACGATCGCGCCAACTCGCTCGAGAGGAAGCAAGTAAGCCGTCGTTTTTCCACGTCCTCTCTTAAAGTGCGTATATATATACACGGGCGCCTTAATCGTCGCCATCGTGCTAATTAGACACGGTAGCAGCAGCCGTGCAGCTCGCTTGTAATTTCCATCCGCTTCAATCACTCGACGTTATTCCTTTTAATTACGCAAGCAAACGTTCGCGATAGAGAGAGAGAGAAGACTCGACGACGACGTCCTCTTGGGAAAACGTCGCAGAAAACAAGGCGGACGCAAGGAGGTCGAGGGGCGGGGAATTATTTGTTTTAGCCGACGCAAGTCTTATACAGCGTTCGTCGTCGCGAGATGCGCTCTCCCCCGAGAGCCGTCGATGTATTTTTCTTCGCGCCTTCGCGTGCCCCGCACGCTCCTTTGGCTCCTTCTACTTTTTTTTATTCTGCCTTCAAGATGTCACCGCGGCTAATGAGGGGAGTTAAGCGAGTCGACGCGCTCGCTCGGTAGTAGGAGGGGAAGGAGAAAAAGTCCCCGCACTCGCCTGTGTTTCGGTAATTACGTTAAGCATTTGCGGAGCGACATTTATTAAGTAATAAAAATTTCTCCTAGAGTGACACACTCGAGAGAGTCGCGACGGCTGTGTACGTGCTCGTAATGTTTGCTCTTCGTTCATTTTTTCTGGATGAGTAGAATAGGTAAAAGGGTGTATAATACGTATATATTAGCAAGAATACTAAATGGTATCAGTTTCTTAAAAGTTATATTTAATAACTTCCACAAGTGGATTTCTAAAAATTAATAATACAAATATAATAATATAAATATAATGAGTCACCGTAAGTATTTTATTGGTTTACCCGATGAACGATGAACAAATAGAACATCCTTATTGCTAATTTTTTTCCCGCGAATATTGAATATCTAAAATGTTATTTCAATTGTATTTTGGTTTACATAATATTTATCTGGAAATGCCTCTAATATAAACAATTATCTCTGCAGAATTACTAATTTTTAATAATATTTGAAATAAATAATAATAATAATAATAAAGTTGAAATAATTCTGCATATTAGCAACGACACAATTTATTAATCATTATCCACTATAATCTTTTTGATATTTTTCGCAGAATACAGCTTAAATACAGCATCTTAATAAATTCCAGAAACATTGTTGGTCAGAAAACGTGTTTCGCGACGAAATTATTTTAAAAATGTTTTAAATAATGTAATTAGGCTTGTTAATAAAAAAGCAAGCAAAGACATTTGCTACGCGAAAATTATCTCGAGATTATCGAGAGGTTAAATCATCTTCTTAAAAATGCATTAAAAAAATTGTATCTCATGCGCTCATAAGCAAATTACTTAACTTAATAATTTCCAAGAGGGCAGTAAAAGGAGAAGCGAAATACTTGGAGGAACATGAAAGCATTCATAAAGGAATGAAAACTGAAGCAAAAGTGCATCTCCGCGCGGTATGTATATACTATACATGTAAAGTACAAGAAAAGTGGACGCGTTGTGTACACGTATATATATAGGAGACGGGGGTGAGCGCGCGTATAAAGAAGCAAAAGAACGGGGCACTCGACAAATTGAGGCGAGAAGGAGAAAGAAGAATGGAACGTCCCGAATCCCTCATGAATGCGAAACCAGTAATCAAAGTGTCCGATCGGACGAGATGAATCGCTTTATGCACGACGCGCTTTTTCATATCTCTCTTTCTCTCTCTTTCTCTCGTCTCGCGTCCCCCCTTTTTCTTTTATTTTCTCTCTTATAACTTTCGTTCTCCATACGATCCACCACCTCTCTTTTCTTCTCTTTCCTCATTTTTCTCCCCTTTCGCGTCTTGCATCTATGGCCTATCTACCGTGCGACCGGTTAGAAAATTCCATTCGGAGTAATTGGAAAGGTTTTAAAATCCAATCAAAGGCTTGATTATTTCTGAATCTTTAATGAAACAAAGTATATTACTATTGAGAGTGAGTTGCTAGATTTTATAACTAAAGTATCGCTGTCAGACTTGATTAAAATAATCGTTTCCATATCGTTATATATTTTTCTAAAAAAAAAAAAATAATTTATAAAATGGAAAAATTATATTACACTGCTATTTACATTAATTTTTTTTATTTATATTAATAGAATTACACAATTCCACATTCCTTTAAAAAATATTGATACAAATATAAGTTTAATTCGTTTCTAATAAGCTTTAACAGTATATCATTAGAAGAAAATAATGATCATTACCTTTAGTCAGCTACCTGTTTTACATTTAATTATTCCCGTCTTTAACAATATCTTATTGTGAATAATTAGTGCAAAATTAACTTATCTTAATTTATTTGTCTTACTCCATAGAATTTTCCATCCTATCTTCTGATCTATGTTTTTCAACATCAATTAATTATAAATCGATTGGTAAACATTTCTATAACACTAATTTTTGAATTTTTCCTCCAGCGCGAAATTACATCGAATTAAATGGCGTCTAGGCTCGTCTCGTGAAGAAAATTATCGTTCAGAAAAGCTCCGTACACTTCATCCCATCAACGACCTAGCACTACGCTTGGCAAAACAAGAAAAGCAATTCTCTCTCTCTCTCTCTTTGAACCAAGTACATATATAAACGCGCTTATTTCTCGGTATAAGACCTCGGCAGCAACAGCAGCAGCAGCAGCGTATGTAATTATTTAATCGGCCGATTAGCTCCGACTCACGCGCGCCGGTTTCGACAAAGCAAGAGAGGCGCTCGGCTGCTCGGAGAGTCGGACATAATTCATTCTGGAAAAGGAGAAATCGCGCGTGTATATATACGAACCACCTTCCGATTGCCGCATGTATCCACTTATGTGTGTACGTGAGCGCGTACGTATATATACGATATCGTGCGTTGAGCGCGATTAGTTTGTCGCCGATGGGCAGAGCAGGGGGGGCTACTCACTTCGGAACCGGATTGATTTCCATTAAAAGGACGATTCGCGGGAGCGTAAGGTAGCGCACCTGACAGCGCAGAGACGAAGAGTGGATGGAGAGAAGCGAGGGGGAAAGAGAGGTTTTATGGACACTTTGGAGAGGAATAGCTGAGATTACCCCCGCGTATACCGCGATTATAAATATTTTTAACGGACGCTTGTATTCCGATCTTGTGTTCAAGTGTAGTAGCAGCTTTGAACATTTGTGTATTATTATTTTAATTTTTACGGGAGTATATGTTGTTTTCCTGTTTTGTCAATATAATTCAACTTTTTGGCTATAATTACAAAAATATGTTTTTGCAGAGAAATACTTTGCTCCAACCGCGTCTGCTCCTACTTAACTATATATAGAAATGTAAATAAAAATTCTATCATATTTTGACTCTAGCATCTTCATCATTTTGTGTTGTATAAGTCTAATTTGACTCACAAATATAATATGTGTACGTGTGTTATGGATTTGGTTTGGTACATAAAAAATAAAGATTAAGGCGAAAAAAATATGCGACGATCAGATCGGGAACCCGCAGTTTGTATAGTTTCGTGCTGTCTCAATATGTATTAGTTTCAATTTTTACAATTTTCAAGGTTTTTTTTATAAATTATTTTATACTTATTTTACGCTTATTTTTACTCGTACTCTCTATCCTTATTTTTTATTTAACTTTTAAGCCCACAATTTTTTCTCACCACCCAAACCGATTTTTCAACCTTCCCGCAAAAAGTCACATACGTCTAAGTGCCATGCCCAAACCACCAAGCTCTGCATGTTGCGCGCCAAATCACCCGTCCAGCCAAAAATTTTCCCCTGTGCTTGCGTACAGTAAACGCACGTCCGGCATAAAAAGTTTTAAGGGCCGCGATTACCCGCTCGGCTCTTTTCCCAAAACATCAGCTCTCACTCCAAGCCGAAACCCTGAAACCTTCGCACGACTTTTTACACCGGTCGCCTCGACGCTGCGTCTCTATACACTGATCCCGACCGTATAATTACGCTCTTCTCTCTCGCGCTTGCACGCGCATATATACGTCTCGACTAGAGCAGAAGTTTTTGAGCTTGATTTACAACCGTGCCGGTACCGATTTTGATATTGCACCTCACCTAATGGAGTGCGCCGTTCATGAATTTGTATTAGACTCCGTTCGGCGGCAGCCCAAACCGATTGCCCCCGAAAGTAGTTTGCGACCGTTTGCTCGCGCGCGTTTATTTTATAAGTAGCGGACGAAAATGAGACCGAGCGATCCTTTTCGGAGAAAGCGCGCGCAAAGGGCCAGGCGCCGTTTCGGCTTTCTTTAATCTCTTTCGCCCTTTTGTTTCCCTTCGCCGGGGTCCGGGTTGTTCTCTTCTTCGTGATAACCGTGCAGAACTTTTTTTGTCTGTCTGATCGGTTCGTATATGTAGCAAAGTTGTAAATCGGTTAGAGAGACCTTTTGGGTGTATAAATAATAAAATTGGGATTAACGAGAAATCGACATTTTCAGATATTTCAGTGCCCGGCGTTTGTATATATTATTTAAATAGAAATTTTTAAAAATATCGTTTTACTTATATAATCTGAATTGCTCTAATTTATCGTTACATGTACTATAATTCGCTTTTAATTAATTATATACTTAAATGTATAATGTATTGAAAAATTCAAGTCAAATATTTGAAAAAAAATGTAATTACTTTTTCAGATTATGAAAATTCAATATTTCATTACGACATAATTCTGAATTATTAAATTTTCCAGATGAAATTTTTATTCATTATACTAAAATAATTGCAAAAAACTTTAAATTTTTGTCGAAAAATCCAGAAGTGGATAACAAAAATTAGGCCATTTTTACACAGTCAAACATGATATAAATTTTATTATTATCTATCTATCATTAATAAAATCTGCACAGCTATGCAATGACAGTAAAGCTGTAACTAACAACGAAAACAGATAATCCGGACAAAATGTTACAATGCAGGTAATCGGTGCACTTTCTTTTCGGACTCCTGTTTAAGGTCCAGCTACCTCATTCCGCGGACCAATCAAGCAGCCCCTCGTCATTTTTTCTCGACAGGTTCACGTATGTTAAGCTTCGAAAATATCATAAAAGTATGCGCGTGAGCCGTTGGTCCACCCCCTTTAATGGGTCATACGAAGGTGTCTTGCACTTCTGTGTACGCATTCGCAAATTCGGAGGATGGTCGAAGTCAGTATAGTTCGCGCACAGTAGTGAAGTGCAGTGTAGGTACTTTTCTTTTAAACTGCAATTTTACCGAAAACACTGCTTTTTACGTGGTTCGCGCACTTTTCAGGAAGTTCCTTGTTAATTTTAAAGATATGGAAAGGCTTCGTAACTGAAACTTGACAGAACATTAAGAAATCCATGGGTTGTGAAGTCGGTCGAACGTTTTTTTTCAGAAGCTCCGAAAATTCAGTCAACTTCGCCACTATTTATCAATCTTTTCACTTTTATTACAGGTATACATGGTTAGAGAGAATAAAACAATAATTGATTCTCTAGAATCTCACAAATTATCTATGCAAACATAAACAAAAATCAAGGAAATCCAGTGAACGGTCCAGATACCGAGAGCCGTGCGCTCGCATTGATTTTCGTTTACCCCTACTATAGTCTCTGGACCGCCCCCCAAGGGATGTTTCGTTATTTAAACGGATTAGCGGTATATGACGCGCGGCAGCGTCGGCGGGTCAGAGGGAGAGAGCGCCGGCGTCTTATGTGTATACGAGCGGGTGCGCATGCCGGAATTAATCTTCCCTCGTTTCGGCTTTGGCCGCCTTGCAAGACGCTCCCTACTTAACAGTCATCGCGAATCGCTTCGGCTCAGCCGGTAGTTGCCAATCCCTTTGTCCTGTTGCGTCTACTGAACTCTGCTATTTTTTGCCTTGTAGAGTGACGGATTATTGCATCAACATTATTATTTTAGTAAATGTAAAGGAAGAATAGTTAGATCAACTCATTTAATTTATTACTGCACCATATATACTTTTGTTTTTCGGTGGTTTAATTTTAAAATACTTAATGAGAAAGTTTAAATGTTCTCTATCTACAATAGTTTTAGAAAAATATACAGTATATAATTTTCAATTCAGATAAGACTTCCACTATAATGTTATAAATTCTATGATAGCGTATACTGTTCGAAAAAAATGTATCCCCAATAAGAGCAAGATTCCGAAAATCTCGTTCGCAACAAGAAAAATATATCATAATTCCATCAACCGAGCTCGACACACGAGCGCGCGTAAAAACGCCGACGATTATTGGCAATTTGAGGCGATAGCCGCGCGTGCGCGCGCGAACGCAGAAAAACAGACGGCGGCTGGGCACGCGAGAAGAATCGCGCGAGGGTATGTAGGTGTATATATATAGATGTGTGTTGCGAGAAAAAAGGGAGAAAAAGTAGTGTCGGAGGCGATCGGCGAGGAGGCGCCTACTGTGGAAAATGGCGCGTGTATGTGTAGACGATGTACGTACGTGTTGCACATATAGGAGGTACAAGTTCTCTGATGCAGCACAACGCTGACGTTATACTCTCCCGTAGATTTTCTCACGGAAGACATTTTTGCCTCTTGTCCGGATCGAGCGCCGACCACATCCGTAGATCGTTATGGTTACGGGGATGAGTGGATTCGTGCGCGTGTGTGTGTATGTGTGTGTACGCGTATGCTGCCCCTTCCTCACGTACTTATGCTTTCGAAGTTCGAGCAAGTCTGTTGATGTAAGTGTTTGAGGGCTTCGGAAAACTCTTGATATGGTTCATAAAGGAGCAAATATATACGTTTGCCGAGAAAAATTTAATGTTGATTACAATTGGAAAATTAAAAGGAGCAATTTCTAATTCTACAGTAATATATGAATTTAATCGAAAATATCGACTCGTAGTAGGCCTGACAAGAAAAGTACAAGTAAGACTCGAAGAAATTTCTATTCTCTCTATATTTTTGAACTAAACAAGCTGTCATTCTGCAATTGATATATGAAATTTGAACATAAATCTAAGTTCATAACTCTGTAAAATGATATAAACCCACTATAAATAATACAAAGATAAAGATTAACGTGTAATTTCTTACTTGTAAAACCTAAAATTAATCTTAATGAAAAAATCGATTTTATGAGTCACAATAGTTTTGCACTATATGTCTAATACAAGCAGTTTACAAGCATGCGCAACCGCAAGGACAACGACCGAGGAGAATGAAATTGAGCGTAGTGGACATCGATGAAGGGTAATGGCGTCGACTCCGTTCATCACGACCCTCCTCACAGCTTTGTATATGGTTGTTCAGCTAAGGGAAGAGGCGCCAGAAACAGAGAGATATGAACAGAGGTCGAAGGTTCAAGCAATTCACGAACAATAATTTTCTTCATCGTTTTCTGCGAGCGCTATTTACTCTTCGTCTCAGTAGTTATCTAACTACAGATATAATTTTGAAAATGCTAGACTGCAGTTTGTACAGCGATGAATATGACTGTATTTTTAAGTAAAACTGTTCCTTAGTTTTATGTTTGTTTTTTGCGATGACTAAGGTAGACTCATTAGATTTTCTGTATTTTTCTTGCAGCTGAAGTATGTTTTATTAACAATTTAAAGTTAAAGTTGCATAAAGTAAACCATGCTATTACAAGTATATGATTTTCATGGAAAAATACAAAGCTAGTTAAATAAGGTTTCCGAAATTACAATTTACACACACTGTACGTGATGTTGATGTATATATAAAACTTCAGTGAATATATTAAATAACAAAAATATTTTAAAATTTTATTCCCTTTACTTATTTTTGAAATCATACTATAGTAGGGTCACATATATAAGCTACAATATTTTAAATATATTTGCATAATAATCCTTAATAATGAAACCTAATTATGTATTTCTGTTACGGTACTTTTTATTTTTCATTCTTTGTCAGTTGAATGCAGAATAAATCTACTCAGTAGTACTTGCAGTATTATATAGTTTAGCATTGAAACGAAATACGTTGATCCATAGTTTAGATTTACATTTACTACCAGTCTCTGTCTCAATCTTTAAATTTAGCATAGAGAACGAACAATGAAGTTTTTTGCCACACCCTGAATTAGAAAATGCCAATTATCGTATTTTGCGAGTGTACTTATCATGCCACTTCCGTGCATAACGAGAGAAAGGCTAGGGAAATCGCGCGTGACAAGAAAACAAACAAGAAGTCACGAAATCTCGGGCAAACAGCGAGGAATGGGATATATCGCGAGGGGGGCCTCGCTGTTATTGCCTCCGCGCGCAATTACTGTGCTAACAGTTAAACGCTCCGTCTGGGTTTCTTTGCACAGGAGAAATCTACCACTTTCTATATAGAAATACCAAATGTGCTCACAATGGTCAGTGATTTATGCTACCTGTAAAATTTTATTTACATTTGTTTTCGAGCAATGAATATTCAAGGTATAGTCAATTACTTTTATGGAAATTAATGTGTATTTGAATAGATAAATAAACATCTCAATGAAAATTATTATTTGTACATTTCAATATTTTTGCACATATTTTATACACACCTATAATAGTTTAATATTTTTCCTTAATTATATATCAGTTTTTTTATATAGTTGCATAATTATGAGATAACGTATTTCATACGAAGTATAAGACCACTGTAAGAAAACTTCCATATATATATATATATATATGTATATAGATATACTATGTTTACATTTTGCGTTTCAAAACATAGACAAGATATATCTATATACATGAAAGTTTTCTAACAGTGCACAAGATCTTTATGTTTTTACCGTTATTTTTTAAGTATTTTTCATTTACCATCAAGTTGACAATTTCACTTTTGAAAGACGTAATATGTAGCCAGTCCATTTTATCACTTTTTTTCTTAAAATCTCTTCTTGTGACTCATGCACCTAAGTCACAGCGCGTACAACAACCTCGCACGGGCCAACAGCGCATTTCCCGGTTTATTAAAACCCCGCAACAAAAGAATCATCAACCACTTCTGTGCACCCGAACCAATTTACCGAAACAATAGACTCCTCTCTCCCCTTCTCCTTCCATCCATCGCTCGCCTAATCAACGAAAATCACTTCCTCGCTTCTGTTTTCCTTTTTCATTCCGCGCGCGTATATATATATATCGCGCAACGGCGCTCTATCTTCGCGAGATCTAGGATCGAAGTCATGCATATACGCGCGCGCGCGAGTGCGCGGCTCGTCGCCATGTAATCCGGCTAATTGAATTAATTGCACATGCAAATCCGCGAGCGAACGGCCCCGCGCGTTTCCCCTCCGCAAGCAGCAGGACGCGCGAGTATATAGTAGCAGGCCTGCGATATGTGCAGTAGAGCTGAGAAGACTCGCACGCGTATTTCGATGCTGTGTGCTCGGAAGCGACGATAATGTTCCCATTGTTCGATTGTGCTTTTGGGATTCGAGTTCGAGGCGTAATTGACAGGTGGGCCGGAACAATCGAGAGGGTGCCGCGAGTCGGAGTGTGCATGGGAATGAGTTGAGAGCAGGTGTATATAGGAAGTGAGAAGATGTTCGATTATGAAGTGGAATAGTTTACAATTTACAATTAAGAAAAGTATATACCAACTAATTTAAAGAAACTTTTTTGTTATAAAGTTTTTACGATAGAGATATAAGCTACTTGAACTGTTTATGTAGATCCATGCACTATTTTAATTAACATGATTCTACTTCTATGATAATAAAAACATACTTTATTTTTCTTAAAAAAGAATAACAAAGAATCATATATTACTATTATAACTATTCATATAAACAAGATGGTGGTATATATGAACAGCGGTTGTGTTAATCATTTTGAATAAACATATAATAATATTTTATTATAATTTGTTCGTATTATTGATTATCTATTAAATAATCAGTGAACTTTTGTTTTGCTTCTTTGCTTTAAATATTATTATACTTTAATAAATGCTGATTTATTTTCAAGTGTAAAAAAAATTAAATGTTTATTGAACTGTAACTAGTATGAAAAAACCTTATTCGACAGGTAAACAAAAACTATCGTAGATATCTAAAGATAAATATAAGAGAGTGAGAAATGGATATACGGTGAAGAAGGACGGCGCCGAGGGTTTCGCACGACCCCCATAGCCCGAACGCGAGCGCGCGCCTGCCGTGTTATTAGTTGATTCTTACAATTACACGCGTCCTCCCTGTGGTTATTCTATTACCGAGGCCTCTCTCAAGTCGACCGTCGTTCCCGACCTCTTTCGCGGTTTTCGTCGCGCGCCGTCTCCCGCTCTCTCAATTGCTGCTCTCTGAATCCTCTCTTTTCCTCTCCTCGCTAATTCGAAGGAGGCGCAATGAGCTCGTGTCCGCACCTAGACGACTGTAATTTAGAAAGGACTAGTTTTGCGAGGCGGGCTAGAAAGACCAGAGCGTGTCATTCATAATTCGTACGTTGGAGTTCCTTAGGACCATTGTCGAGCTACAGGTGCAGGGCTGTTGGAATATTTTTCACTCGTATGGTAAGTATTGGTGATAAGAATGGGCCTTAGTTTAATAAATTGAGTACTCATGGCCGAGTTAAAGATCGTAACTATGTACTATTCAACCAATAATGATAAGAAAAATAATGAAAAAAAATGAAAAAAAATAGATAATTCTATAAGTGATGAAAAAATATGAAAAATGAAAAGAATAATTGTTATATTAAGCAAAAATAATTTTAATTTTACCTTTAAATAATAATAACAAGTAACATCAAGGTCAACATATTTGATATTACAATTAATTTATTATTCAATTCAATAAGTTTGAAAAAGAAAAGTAGCACTAAAATATTAAATAAAGTATAATTAAAAGTAATCCTTTGAATTTCAAGTCCTTCAAGCATGAAGTGTTTAAAGTTAAATACTATACTCTTCAAAGAAGACCTCTTAAATTTGCAGGTACACAATTTTAGGTCATTCTCTAATAAAGGTTTAGTTTACAATTGCGTGACTAGCGTAATCACGCACCAATCAGTGTCATTCGATTTTATCTTCGTTTAAGATAATTCTATACTTTTAAAAAAGAGATCTAAATCATGTTGAAGATGTGAGTTATAAATTATGTGAGTTATAAATTATAGTAATAATACTACAGTTGTAAGACTCAAAAATTCCTTACGTGAAATTGTATACATATATTAAGTGGACGAGTTTTCGACACTTCATATTTTGAAATAAACTATACAAATGCTAAATACATTGACATAGATTAAAGAACTAGTGCTCATGTTGCACATAGCTTCCTCAAATTGAAGGTGACGTTTAATTAATATTTTTTTTATATATTCACCAAGTTAACAGCCAAGAAAGTTTTTTTAAAATTTGATTTTTAACATACTCTTGTAGAGATAAGTAGCATTTTTTCACTTTATTTTTATTTTAAGCGATTTTGAACATTTAATTTTACCAGTTAAATACCCTAGACTACTTTAGAAAGTCGAATTACTGTAAAAAATGAAAAAGAATCGCTATACTTATTACTTGTAGACGAGTGGTCTGAGATTATTTCACAATTTTTTTGGCCATCATCCAGCTACGGTGTAACGTGCAAAATTCAATGTTTGATTTTTGAATGCATTCAAGCGATGTATAATTCGACATAAATCTGGGAGATGAACAAGATAGTGAGTCTACTTTAAGAGAAGTGTATTATGCGATTGCTTTTTTCACCCTATCTTTTAATGATATATATTTAATGTTTATAAATAGAATAGAGTGGAGGGGAAGGTGCTCTGATTCACAATGTCAGAGAGAAAAAAAATGCTTTAGATGGCAACATCTGTATTTATCTAGCCCTGCAGGAAATCATCCATTTTTCTCTTATTTGTAAAACGATTTTTCAAAAATTTAACTGATAAAATTTTATCTGGTGCAACCAATGCCCAATCTTCAGCTAGTAATACAATCGAAGAGCAAGAAAATATTCACCAAGAAACGACAAATATTTTCGCTAAAGTTCCTTTCTCTTCACGGTAAGCCGTGTTAAATGCTTAACAGTTGCAGCTAAATATAATCAATCATTTGGAACTTCATCATAGCAATACATGATCTGGTAATTACTCTATCGTTAATCTCATTAATATGTAAGTTGGTTTCGGAGTTTCAGAATCGAATGATGACAATCACAATCTCTGAGAAATGAATTTAGTTCATCAAAGTTTATTTTATTGTTAGGACTATGAGAAAAAGATGAGCAAGAAAAAGATGGTATTGACCTGTCCATGATCATATTGATTAGGTAAGAATTTTGCGAAAGGAAATCGATTTTTTATTTCTATAATTCTGTCGTCGCTGTTGACAAAGAATGTACCAATCCATCTTCTAGGCACGGTGATGAAGTTCGTAAACATTACCGGCTGGCTTGGGTGATTTAAAATTTTCCTTCTTAAAGTAACCTGCAAAAAATTAATTTTAATTGTAACTGATATGTAAAAGTAATGTTTTAAAAGTATATTAAACTTATGATAAATAAAACCCAAAAATCTTAAATTAAGGTTTTATTAAGAGTTTTGAACAGTTTTCGACAGGAAAAAATTGTTAATTCAAATAAATTTGATGCGTGCAACTCTTCAGCGCTAAACCACATAAGACATCAATGATTTAAGATCAATGTGATTGAAATCCATTAAGTTCTGAATTTGCGAAAACGGTAATGACAAAGTTTAGAAATGTTAATATTTTTGGACACAATAGGTCTAAGAATTTATTATGGGCTTATTTAAGTTCTTTTAAAGGGGAAGATTTAAAGGTATACAATCGTACTAATGCTTAATAAGACTTTTCCTACCTACATATAATTTTCGTACACTCCCCTTTCCCCCAATAATATTATAAAACCAGAGAATGTATAGACCTCTCTTCATAGTTTTTATCTTTTATAAAACCATTATCATTGGTAATCTTAATGCCGAAAATTCGCTCTGGAACAGCTCATTAGTTTTTGCAAGTAGTTTATTTTTCTAAGGGAGTATCTTACTATTGCAGATAGTTACCACAGAAAGCAGCCAAAAGCGCTAAATATCAATTTATTCATTGTCAATTGATTAGAAAACGGATGTATTGCAAAAAATAATTAAATTTTAAAAGATATTGCATACGTATACGCATCTTGATACACTAAAGCTTCAAACGTGATGGGAGAGACGAAAAAAGGCGGACATAATGGACGTACACGCGTAAGCCGCACCTCGTTTTTTTCACGGTCCACAGGCGTGCGATACCCTCTGGCCTGCACACAGATTAACCTTTTCCCGCAGCCAACACAGCCGGAGGGGGGACAAGAAAACACACAAGTCGAAGGGCGTGCAACAACAGCGGCAACAGCAGCCACGCGAAATCGTCGAAAAATCGACACGAGCAATTTTTCTCCCTCGCGAGCGCGTCATTCAATTTCCCCGCGATAACGCTTTTGTTTCCGATGAAAAATAAAAGAGTCTACGCGCAACTTTTTTCCTCTGCCGACGGGACGCAGCGACGCATTGTTTTCACAGTGCGCGCGCGCGCGTGTACGTACACACGCGTAAATGCCGTAAAATTGTCATTCCGCAGTCACAAAGGGAATTGGTGCGCTCTTTCGCCCGCGCGCGCCTGCGACCGGTGAAATATAAACGATCCAAGCGCGCTGGTCGATGTTCTCGCTCTCTCTCTTTCTCTCCTCTCCTATCTTCGTTCTTTTTTCCGTTATTTTCGCGCTCGCGGAGCCTTTTTCCAGCCCGGTTGTTATTTGGGCCGAATTGTTTTCGCGCCGAACTAAGCGATCGGAGTTCGATGTATACGTTCGCTCGCGCGTGTATGCATGCGCACACCAGCTCGTTCTATCTTGAAGTCTTTAGCTGCAGTTTTTTGCGTGTAGCATACAATCGTGCCGGCTCGCTACTCTCTTTTTTTCTATTAGATTTTTTTCGGCCATCCGAGCCTCATATCCATCGGCGTATTTTCGGCTATCGAGCCTTTTCCATTTGTCGAGGTATATAACTCTCTTTGGCTCGATTCTTCCTTGTAAATGGTACTTGTTCTCTGGAGGAAAAAAGTGGAAAAGATTATTAATTATATAAAATCAAATAAAGTATCAACGGTAATTGCGTATTTAATTATATAAGAAGATATTATATTTACCACTCAATAATTTAATGTAACATGATTTGTTCATATAATAAATTAATTTAGATTGGACTAGTTAAGTATGTATGTTGATATATATAAGTTAAGTCAAGTGTGTATCACAGGTTTAATACATTATTATAAATATTTAATTAATAACAAATGCAAAAGTGTATCATTACATAATACTTTATACAAAATTATTATTCAGTGTCATTATAATACTATAAGTTGATAATACAATTTTATAATAGCCAGTGATGAATACGAGAGGAAATTATCGATTTTTCGTAGCAGAATTTAGCCTGTGTTAGTTTACACTTTCTTCTATTATTCAGTAAATTCGGTAGACAGAATGGCAAAATTTCGTATAATTTATGTAGGAATTTCATGCTTTTCACGTCAATAATTTAAGCAAATATGTGAAATGCATGTGCCGCGAAGTTCTCATATATGGCTATGACGGAGCATACCGAGAGTCTCACTGCACCTAAATTGCAGTTGTTTCTATAACTAATATTTATATAAAATATTACAAAATAATTTTATACCATAGTAATTTGTAACTGTGAAATTATAGAAATTTTTTTATTATCATCAGTTCATAGAAAAGAGACAACAAAAACATTTATTTCTAAAACATTCAAAATGAATTTATCTTTTTAATAAATATAAACATAAGAATTGCAGTATTATTTTTCGAAAACTGTTAGTAGAATGCTATTTATTCAGCACTTTCACACTTCTATTCATGTAATCATTTACTGTTAAGCTTTATTGAGATTTTCGAAAAATTTAAAAACGAAAGCTACATCAAATAGACATTTCAAACATAGAATTTAAGTTGAACAAGTCCACTCAGACCCAGAAAAAGTGTACATCGGGGGAAGAAAAGCGGAAGAAAGCGCGAAGAACACGGTAGAACGAGATCGATTAGTGAATCGTCGTATAGTTGAAAACTGGAGTCCCGCTCCCGCGGGATCGTTTAGGCATCCCCGAAAAATCGAGGGCTCTCTCGCCTCTCCAATTCTCCTCCCACGCGGCTAACAGAATCCCCCTCATCGCGACGCGTCCCTACAGGCCGAAAACGCCGGCTTTCCCGTGGAATATTGGAAAATAATGCACTTAGAGTGGCGCGCTTTTCCCTATATAGTCTCTTTGCCGGATTCGCGCGGTGCATTTGCCGCCCGTTTGATTCGCCTCTCTCCCGGGAGTACAGAGAACCCCGACGACGATTGACGGGGGTGTGCGCGGGAGGGAGAGTAAAAGCGAGGAGAAATGAAATTTGAAGAGACGAATGAACATACGATTTCATTAGGTCTGGTGCTCCCCCTTTTCGTGCACGTGTATATATATGCTTTCTTTCTCTAAACGTCCATTTCTGTATTTCCATTTTTTGATGGGGAAATATGCATAATGCGAGGCCACGGGCTTCTCGATTTAAGCGTGAATTTGCATATCTGTGAGTCGAGGACGTGTGGTATGATGTATTGCTATTGTTGGGGTGTAGGATTGTTTTGGGGACTCCGTTTCCCTGCTTTTATTGTCAGTAATATCCACGATCGCGTCGAATCTTCATGAACTGTTTGTATCCGATTAGAGAAAATATTTACAAAACATAAAAATATGCCCATTTTGCGCAATAAAAATGTAATAATAAAATTCATTATGTGAGCATGAAAATAATATAATGATATTTATAGAAATCAAAGCATTTGAATACTTTTAAAAAAAATTTAGTCCTTTGTAGAATTTTTCTAAATTATAATAAAATTTATTTAGTGATGTTATTCGAGACAAACAGTTTAAAACTCATCTATCTGACAGACAGTCAAGAAAATGTAACGCATCTTGAGCTGTACAAATAAGCGCAGTTATTTAATTTCACACTTCGATAAATTCCATTCTCATGTTTGCCGATGAAAAGACTATTCTTCATCGCTGCCTCATGCTCTCCCTGTTAGTACGATTCAAAGTCCATTAATCCCACAGTCGCTACTACACGCTCATATATATACATGCGCGAAAGCGAAATTATTTCCTTTTCGTAGCAGCAACACAAAATATACGGGGAAGAGCGGCGGCACTTTATGAAGTATGAAAAGCCCAAGGGCAATCAAAGTGGGAGCTAACAAGCCGGAATCGCTATCGTTTCCTCTGGATCAGCGCGATGAAAGAAATGAAGAATTCCTTCGCATAATGAACCGACACTGTACCCCACATTTAAGTGCGAATTGAAAAACTTGAATGAATTTGAGTAAGAAACTACATTCACTTTCAGACTTAATTAATGAAGTGCAAGTTGTAGCTACATGGTGATTGTGATAATAAATGCGAAGCCAAGGGAGTGTTAGTTACAGATACATAATAAGAGCTTTTCAGAATGTATTTGACAGCCAGTTTAAATTATAATTCGTTGATTTCTTTTACTTTATGATTAATTATGTATATTTATATATATACACACACATGTCAGATGAATAATGCACTTGATGAATTATATAAAAAATAATAACAATTGCTCAGAAAATAAAATATGATCAAGAAATGAAATCAAACTAGCTGGAAATGTAAGCATTTGAAAAAAATTTATGTAATATTATGCAAAGTATTTATTATTCCATGTGAGTAAAATATATTATAATATATTATAAGAACGTTTAGAAAGAGATTTATCAAGTACATTGAAGTAACGATGTTTCATGTTTTATACCACTAGATGAAACATTTATGAATGAACTATAGAATTAAATAAAAGAATATATCATAAAATTCTGTATAAAGTAAACTTGTTCTTCTTGAATTATTAACAGACTTTGCATTTTGCACAATATATTTTTTACATGAATTATTTTAAACCAACTGAAGCATCGACCTACATTAGGATAATTAATCCATTTTTCTCTAGCGTTATTGCAGTTTTGAGAAACAATACGTACATTTTTAATTCAATTGTCTATATTAAAATCTAGTATATATTAGGTCGTAACGATAAGATAATACTTCAATTAAATAATAACAATCACGTTTGATAATTGATGTACTTGATTAATATGTGATCATGTGCCATATTGGTCGTTTCATAATTTAAAATGCTTTAAACAACGATTTTTTTTATGTTATTTAACGTCGCCCTGTTACTGCTCCCTTACGGTGCTAATCAACGACGGAGGTCTGTGGTGTGTTGATAAACAAAGCTTAAACAACGGTTAAGTTATAAAATTTTTACAAAAATTGAATGTTAACTGTTATAAGAAATTATAGTTTATTCGTTTTAAAGTTGCTACTATTCTTTTTCTTCTTTTCTACTTATACATGGAAAATTTTTGTCCTTCAGAAAACTGGCCTACAACCTCGAAAAAATATTTCTAAAAAAACTAATAAATATTTGTATTGGTTAATAACATTTTTTTGAATTATCAGTCCGATATCATTTTACAAGTTTATGTACAGTCATTTTTCCGAAACTGTAATTTTTAAGGACGGTTTTTGTTTATTTCAAAAGATAATATCTGTGGTTTCCCAAAATAATCATATAAGTGATAGATTTTTGAAAATCGATTTTATTTGATTTTCTGTACTTTTAAATAGTCCTCTATCATGTAATCAAACCAAAAATTGATATGGAGCACTTGTTTCTTGAACGAGCACAAGAAAAAACAATATAACTGGATTTCCTATAATAACCATAAATCTGTACTGATTTCATTTAATATTTTGGAAGAACGGTACAATTCAGGATTCAGAAAAATACGAATTTAGGTTATCAACAATTAAAAAATATGAATTAAAAGTTGCTGAAAAATAATACAAGCGTCATTAAGATTGGAAAAACCATATAACTATACACCAACATTATTCCTTATTCCCGGAATGATCGTATAAGTGTCTAAACCAATTTTCAAGATACGGTCAATAATTGGTTCAGTGACTATGGTCAAAAATATGTCATTTAGATATGAAATCATAAATACAGTGCTGCATTTAATGTCGTTTGTCTTGATTTTAAACACTGATGCAAAACTAAAAACTCGATTTTCTCGAAGTCATGAAAACTACAGATATATATGATGATTTCGGGAAGTCACAGATAAAATAATACGAAATTTTTAAAATATTTAAATTACTGACGAAAATGTCACTTTCGTAATACTATCTAAAATCGACATTCAACAACATTGGCACGCAAAATTTCTTCACCTCCTCACACCTTTCGGACAAAACGCGTGTCATAATTAACCAGCCGAAACGAGCAACCACAAACACGCGTCGAGTCGGTACGGGGGCGGCTGCAGCTCGCGCAATATGAGAAATGGCTTTCAACATGGCTGCCAACACCTTTCATTGTACTCGCCCGCGTTGCAGCGCCGTGGGGCACTGTACACACGCGGCAAGAAAGCAAGCGAAGACATCGTCGGCGGCGGTAAGAGCAGGAGGAGGAGGAGAAGAAACACCAGCCCGCGCGCGCAAAAAACCCGCGCGATTTTTCGAGTCGAGGTGTGCGCGCACACGTATATAGACGTACTCCTCGGCGTGCAGAGGGAGAGAGAGAGAGGCGCTGGGCAGCTGTCGGAAGATTAAGATAACCCCGCGCGAGTGCGGCCAGGGGTGTGTCGGCCGAGCTGTGGATTTAAGGTGATTAAAGGCACCTGATATCGAAAATTATTATATACGCCGCGCGTTCGTCTGCGGCTATTTTCTCGCGCAAGTGAGAGCGCACAGCCGCGTATGTACACATGCCGTAAAATGAGCTATCAAAGCGCGCGAAACGTCATCGTGATAGCTGCCTTATCGCCGACTATTGTTTCTCCTGCTTATTATATTTGTTTAAGACTCTCCGCGGGACTCTAAGCGTGTACTGTACATATACTCTCGTTATTCTTAAATTGCTTTCTCACGGTGTGTAGAGGGAATTTTTTGAGGTATAGGAAAAGTTTCTCGCAGACAATGCGAATTGAATCGTCGAAACAATACCTATATGCTTCGGCTCCAAGAGAGTTTAAGTCCTTCGTTATGCAGCATTACTTCGGATTGGACGGCGCGTTGATGTTTTAATTTCGCATTAGCATCGAATGGGTGATAAGCGCGGCAAGATAAGTCGTTTGAAAAATTGAATTTGTTATCGAGATAATGTCATAATTTCGTGCTTTAATTCGAAACTGAAAGTATATGATTGGGAATCTCTCCGAGTAATCACTGCTCATTTTTCACAAAGTCGATTATTTTTATAATATATGTAGCGTGTGGGGATTTTTCTGAAAATGCCGCGATTAAATCTCTATTAGAGCCGCTTATTAGAAACTTGTATCCTATATAGTAATTTATACTTTGTACAAACATTAAAGCAATGGGAGATTTTCAAAAATTTCTCTTTTTATAAAGCATATATGTGTTATCTAGAAATTACTCTTGAATTATTTTTGCAAGCAAGGTATTAAAATGATTCGTTTCATAAATACAAAATACGGAAACGTGAAACTGGATTTTTAATTTAAAAAACAGGATGATACTTAATAAGGCAATATTTCAAATTTTAAGGTAATAATACACTTTTAAATAAGTTGTTAACTCAAAGTAATATATAAAAAATATAAAATAAAATAATTGGAAAATATTTATCATCATATTATTACAAAGACACTGTTCTTCGTTAAAAACCTACCTAAAATCTGCATTAAAAATCTACCCGAAATTGGATTTTAAAAGCAATACAGTAAGGCTGCGTCAATAGCATCTATAGTCATTCACAATATCTCTAAACACAAAAAAAACAAAACAATCTCTTCGACACGTATATACTCTCTTCTCAAGAGAGCCATATCTCCCCTCGTCGTCCTCCGTCGCCCGTGCGAAATCCTCGATGCCTCGCGCGACTCCTCCGTTTCACAATAGAAAGTGTGAAGTAGACGTAGGTACATGTATATATACACACAACCCATCCCAACCTGCACCTCACGATTCTCGTCGACGCGCTATTGACTCACACATATATATACAGCTCGTGTGCGCCGACTATCGCGATCTCGCCAATAAAAAGCGGCCGTGCGCGACAGCGACAAATACGGCGCCGCGGACCGGCTAATTAAGGCGCACCTCCGCGCGGTGCGGCTCTCGTGCTCACCTAATTGAATTTCCGAACTTTCGGAAAACGAACATACTCGCTCTTTCTCTCTCTCTCATTTCTGCACGATCGCACGGAGCTCTCGTGACGTCGCGCGCCGCCGCGGGGGCAGGGAGAGGGAGGAAACGTGAGCAGCGGGTCCCGCGTAAAAAAGGGGCAGGAAAATAAAGGAGGGAGAGAAGAGTGCGCGTGTGATCTGCGGGAGGAGGAGGAGGGAGCGAGTTCGTGACTCAGTATTTGCTCAGCGCGAGAGAACGGCTGCGCGCGCGCCTATCCGGGCCCAGCATCGCGCGCCGTGCAGTCCCGCTCTCGGGATACGTAATTATATTATAATAAACTGTAACGATACGAGGGACCGTGGCGAGCTCTCTGCTCTTTCTCTCTCTTACTGCCGAGGATGGCTGCTTGCTTCGAAGCCTGTCGGGGTGGTAAGGTCTTTTCCGCGAATCGAGGGGAGAGAGAGGGAGACTGGACGCCGGTAAACGTGGATGAGAACTCAGTCATTTTTGGGTGGAATTGACGGCGTTTAGCGATTCGATATCTTGAAGCGTAGGGTATATAATAATATGTTTGTTTTAGTTTGGAGGTTTTTTAAACGGGAGAAAGATGCTCTGAGTTTATTTTACTTTATAACTGTACAGCTCATCTATGTGCACTATAGTGTATGTTTTATAATTGAAAAAAATAACATGTACAAGAAATCGCTGCTAACCATTAACATTTCACTGTCTTCTGTTTAATTTTTTATCTTATTGAATCACCTAATTATGTTTGACAAATGAAATGATATATCGTTATGAACACCTTTTTTGTACATTTACAAAATCTACCCTCGAAATGATTTCAGTTAAAATATCTTGAGTTTTCCTTGTATTAATCTCATATTAATGACGTATTTTTAGTAAAGATAGATAATCTCTTAAAAATTAAAACAGATTAACTTAGTACGATTTGTAAAGTGTGTTTAATAACTGTAAATTTAAAAATTAGAAAACATCATTAACCTTTTTTCTGCCGATGGCAAGGGATCTTCTTCATGAATTTATTTAATTTATCAACGCTTAAAACTTGTCACTTTCATTATGTCAATGAGTTTTGTAAGAACATAACATTGAAAAAAGAGTATTGTTAAACCCGCTTTTAAGTTCTGTGGTTAAATTTAACTATAACCTATTATAGTTTGTTCTATCAAAAAGACAGTATAAACATTTATAATGAATTTTACTATTTATCTTTTCTTTATCTTTAACATATCTCTTTAGATTTCCGTCGATTTTTCCTTGAAAAGAATGGTCGTACTATTAACTAAACATAACGGAGCTAGAAGAAAATGCATTTGGCTTCGTATAAAGCCAATATCACTCCCAGGACGTGATCAATTTTTTTTTCGTGGAAGCTGTACTATATTTTTACTTTATACTTTTTAACTTTTTCTTCTTCTACACACGCTAAAAAAAAGACAGCACAAATTTTCCGTTTAAGTTATATGAGTTGTCTCAAGTACCCAAGTCAATTTCGAATAACAAAACTGTTCCCAATCTTTAATAACTTAATAGTAAAACTTTAGTAAAAGTTTATGTATCTTTGTTTATTTTTATTCTATTTTTTTAGGTCGTTATTAAGTCTTATACCCTATACAATGTGCATAATAATAATAGTTTTATAATAATCGAGAGAATCTTCAATGGCCTTTTAATACTCCAAAATCACTTCTTTCTCACTCGATTATTTCCGTAAAGCCAATAAAGAAGTACAGCTTTAAAGTAAAATATAAATCCCCCGAAAAAATCGAGAAGTTCAAAGGTTTACAAACAGAGAAGGCTGATCGTTCCTACACACAGCTACATAGCAGAGCTGAGCTCGGTGTGCGAGCAAAACGGCACGAGATAAAGCGCGGGGCACGACGCCTTGCCGAGCGAGCGACGCGCTGCCGCAGCCAACCACTTATTAGACGCGGCCGCCCCATTGCTCGCGAGATTCCCCGTACAAATAAGAGACAGCGGCCCGCGCGCTCGATCGGAACGTGTTGTGTATACGTACGAGGAGAGAGAAAAGCTCTCGTCGAAGAGAGATACATAAGCGCACGCTCACGATTCCCTCTCATGAGCGTGCACGCCGGGGTAATAATAATAGATCGACCGCGCAATTAGAAAACGTTGTATTCCGTTGCTGACCACGCTAGGCTCTTTCTCTGTGCTCGCGCGCGCGCGTGTGTGTATGTCGTGGTATTGCGCTTTTGCGCTCGGGTTACTCAGGGCTTGGCTATTTTTGTCTTGATTTTTTTTCACGCGCGAAAGGAAAATATTCAATGTTCTTTGCGCAGGTAAACGTAAAAAGGTGTAACATTAAACTTTCTATAATAATTTATAAAAATAAATTTGAAAACTGCTCTTTTAACATTTTTTTTTCATTGAAAATAGTTGAGGTTAAATTATATACTAGAATACGTGTAACTAATAAATAGAAAAACCATTTTTCGTTTGAGAACGATTGCAAGTATTATTAACGATAATGAAACCAGGAATTGCAAGTTTTTAATTTTGCAGTGAAAATTATATTAATGTAGCAAAGTTTACGTTAATAAGCAACGTAAAAAAGTTTATCGTCGTGAAATTTATCAATATTTGTTTACATCCGCACATAATAGATATTGTAATATTCTGGGAATTTGTGAGGACATTGTCGAAAATAATATAAAAAAGCAGCCACTCCAAACGAATTTATTACGTACAAAAATATTACAAGAGGTTGAATTAAGTAAAATAATATAAGAATTAGTTTCCCTGCATCAAAATAAAAATATATACATACTTTTTTAAAGTACAAGTGGAACGTAAGCTTTAGATATGCTCATATATAATAAAAAACCGCTACCAATTCATTAGCCCGTTGCTTCCTCAAACTTACTTTGTTTATTCTTTTAATAAATTGTAATTATTTAAATGTCTCTTTTTAATAAATTATACAAGTTATTGATAAAACTTTTTTATTTTTAAGCAAAATTAAAACTAATTTTCCTATTAATTTATTGTTGTTTAATTTTTTTATTTGGTGGATTATATTCCTCTATACTGTCAATTTTGACTTCTTTTTATTTCTAATATGAATTTTCAATTTTTTTTTACATTTATGTTAATAACAAAAGAACCGTGATAGCTACAGAATTTCTTTTTTTTTCTAAATATAGCCTTTTTGATACTCTTTCAAATGATATCCATCCGATTAAAATATCTCGATCTTATCATTAAAAAAAAGTCAAAAATAAATTTTGAGAAAATAAAAAATTGAAAAAAAAAAAACAAAAACGCATCGCCCAAATAAAAAAATGAATTTTTGACCCGCCATCACATTGCTTTTATACAGATCGTTAAACATCCTAAATTTTAAATGAGCAAGGATAGACCTTGACTTTGAAATAAAGGAATTCATTTGATATCATTTTTTGTATTTTTTTGAAATATCACATTTTATGAATTGTTTTTAAAAATATTTTTATAAAATATAATTTTTCAAAGTTTTAGAGTTTACTGCTATAACTTTCCTCAGACATTAATATTTTTTATCAAATCCTTCATCTCTATTCAAACTAACAATCTCAAAAGTCTTTTCTACCTTTTCTCTATCTCCTCATTCCACGGCAAGTATGTAGTCTTTTCAAATAAACACCGATAAACAAGCCAACCCACCATCGCTTCGCAGCAGTTGTGATTAGGTCGACAGTTGTAAAAAAATGCTCAAAATTAATTTCTAGCAGAGCATCTGCAAGATGTGCGTGAGAGGGCGATTATCTAAGACCGCAACTCGCCGCGCACCGAGGATCCGGACGACGCATATACACACGCGCGATGAGGGCCCCTCGGGGGATGCACGAGACCATTGGCTCTACCTTATCGTCCCCCGCGTGCCTCCTCGTGCGCACGGCGCAGCGTCGATAAATAAAATTCAGCGCTCGCGTAATCACGGGTTCTCCGCTTACCCGGAAAACTTATTTTATTCCCCCCTGCTCCCGCCGAAAGTTCGCGCGGGGAGAGAGAGACGCAAAGAATTCCACGAATATCGAGTGGCCCTGAGTGTACACGTGCGCACGTGAGTGTGTGTATGTGTGCAGCGCATATACGTGCGCATTTAAATGCGATGGAAGCGCATGCAAATGCGAGGGAATTATAACGAAGCCTAAGTGATTTATTTGCATGGGATTTCGCGGCTAACTCGTATTTTCTCATATTCAAATTACGTCCTGAACGTCTGCAATTTTCGCCTTATAAGGTCGTCTTTTTTCTTTTCTTCCTCTCCCTTTCCCGCCCCCTTTTCTCTCTCTCTCTCTCTCTCTCTCTTTCTCTCTCATTCTTTTGAAGCGACGCGAATAAGATGTGTTTCTTTCGTGCATCACGTGAGCTTATCGTGTGTGGTGAATCTTATTGAACTTTCACTATGGGCTTCCATTGCATACGTGTATATATTGGCAGTACTTTTGAACGTGATTTCGAAATTACGAACGATATTCGCGGCACGCGACCTATCCTTGTTTTATTAATAAAATTAATGGCTGAGGATAGAATATTGTTTTATGATTTTTCTAATGGTACTTTGAAGAATACTTAAAGTGAATCTCCTGGTAATAAAAGGTTAAACGACTGTAGTTAAGCATTTCTAAGAAACGAATGTTTATATGCAGAGCCGTAATACTTTGTCCTTATTGTTATTTATACAAAAGTAAGTTAGTGAGGCATAAAAAGGTTTTTAATAATTAAACAATTAGCCTTAAGTTATAATTTATAAAAATCAAGCGTTTATTCTATAATCTGCTAATTCTTCGATAAATTTGTCAAATGTAATTTTATTTGCAATTAATTTAAAAAAATATGATCTACGTAGCTTTTTAAAACTAAAAACATTTATACATTTCTTAAAATTCTCATATAACTATCTAAAGAAAGTGACTTGAATTTTCTACAAATAATCACCCCGAATTAAAATATCCGTCAGATCTCTTCTTCGGTATAGTACCGCATTCTCAAATCGCCGCCTAATAAAATCCATCAAGCACGCCGCCTAAGACTCGCGAACCCTTGCACACCCCCATTTCCGAATAAAATAAAATAAACGTCGCCGTCGTCGTTGCCGTCGTCTACGACGGCAGCAGAAAAGATAAGCTCGGAAAGGGGGTTAAAGAAGAGACAGCGTCGGCAAGAGCGGCCGGGGTAATGAGCCGCGGAGAGTCGTCGAGGGGGTGGAGGCCGTTGACAAAACGGATTACGGGGCCGCGAATCGGAGGAACGGGCCGCTGTCCAAACAACCCTTTTCCTTAATCATTTAAGTGATTCGGCGCGCGCGCAAGCGCCATTCTTCGTCTTCGCAGCGGTGGCAGTGGCTTCTTCTTCAGGCGAAGCCAGCACGACACCCCCCAGCGAGTTTGCACGGACGGATGGGCGAGAATAGCGGATTTTCCCGAGAGCAAGCGGCAGTCGAGGGTGAGAAACGAGCCGGACAAAGGAGGATGCTTGTAGTTAATGTCGGGACAATTAGAGGTGAATCCAAGCGGTGGTACTTTTCTGATTGATTGTTTGTTTACAGTTCATTGGGAGTTGTTTGGAGAGGTGGTTAAATTGAGAGGTATAGGTTTAAAAGACATTCAGTGGGGGTTCTCAACGGAATATATCTAGAAAAACAATGATTATTATTCAAAATCAAAAGTAATTATAGTGACTATTATAAGCATTAGATATATAATATTATTTAATTAGTAGAGAAATATCTATCAAACAAAAGTTACTTTTAAAATACTTTTTTAAATAATTTCGAAATAAACAAAAGGCACGAACATCGTTTCTTATTATCATTGGGTCCCGAAACGATTTCTACAGATATTTATTAAATTAACTGTTCTTTTATTAAATTTTCATTTAACGCGATACAAAAATAAAAACGAAGTATAATAGTTTTTAGTAATATTTAAAAATTTTTAAAAAGCAGGATGAGCATAAATCGATTCGAGGGAAGCTTTATATTTCCACTTCGATTTCCTGAGCGCTGGAAATCCAAAGTCTAGTTGACGATCCGGGAAAATTCGAGGCGACGGGCGAATAACGTCAAGTTCGATTAATTTTCCGGTCATTATTTTTTACGACTCCTTATCGTTGAATTTGCATGCCTCTTCCCTCCCATTCTCCCTTTCTCCTTTATCTTTCCATATTTCTCTCTCGCTTCTTTCACCTTCTATAATTTCTTTTTTATCCTGCTCTCTCTGAAAAGAAGAGAAAAACGTAAAACTTTTTATCATAGTGTAGTAAAAACTTTGCAAGAAAAAGATCTTTTTGAGATTTTAGTTATTATTCCTCCAACAAAATACTTTTACGCCATATAAACAATCTTTATTATCAAATTGATACTCGAATTATTTAAAAAAAAGTCTAAACCCTTTGTAAATTACCAAATTTTTTTCAAAACAATATAATCGACACGACAATAGCCAGCTGCCATGGCAATCACGATGCAAATTTTTCTCTCTCGCATTCCAAATTTAACAGTCCCCTCGCCTATGGACATCGAAAAACTGATAAAACCTCGTGAACATATTTAATATTCCCTCCAGCCTACGCACACACCCGTAAAATAGATGCAAGCAGAACCTCCAAGTATAAGCAGCGCGCAATTACAATAAATGATAGAAAGTATCCGCGTGTAATACGCGGAAGCCATATAACAAAGTCGGCGCTCGTCGCGCAAGAAAACCATCAAAGCCGCATTTATATGTACATTCGTTCTCTCTGCGCGCGCGCAAACCCCGTTTTATGCGCACCGGCCATTATTATACTATGCGCGCTGCTGCCACTATACCGCTGCAACAACAGTGTGCGCGCGTCGTCGTCGTCCCACTTTCCAACTATTACGAACGATTAGCACTCGTTTCGACCGACGAAATATCCAAGCGATCCGTTATCGCCAATTTCGGTTCAGTCCGGCGCTGCGAAGAAAAAAAAAGAGGGGAGAAACTCCTCTGCGGTCGAGGAAGCGCGGGCGCGCAGAGCGGGACGGGTGGAGCCTGCGGCTTTCGAGGTGTTTCTCTCTCTAAGACTTTTTTTGCAAGGAGTTTTTGCGGAGTACTCGAGTAAGTACTTGCCTTCAGTTATGATTCAAATATTTTTCCAGCAAGTCGATGATGCTGCTAAGTATTTTATTTATTTAGCTGGTAGAAATTTTCATATTTAGAAATTGGTCATTTGAATAAAGTTTTAATTCTAAGTTCAAATCAATCTTTTCGGCTCTTTTTTATATATTCTATAAAATATGATATTATATTTGGTTTAAAAAATTAATATACAAGGTTTAAAAAATATTACGTAAAATTCGCTTTGGAGAAAACATTCCTATTTTTTTTATATACTATAAGACGCATAAATATTTACACAAATGGAGGAAATTGCCAATAAAGTTTAATCCTTATAATAACGTATAACTTTGTATGGTCTCCATATGGCTTGCCATACCCAGCTAATTGTATTTAACTATCATAAGTTAGCTTCATTTACCTTGCATAAGCTATAAGTGGGTCAAGTATTTACAAACATAACGAACTCTTGAATAATACAGGGATATATATAACTATTAAAATAAATATAAAATATTTATTCGGAGATATAAATGTTGACATGGTTAATATTTTTTTCGCAACTCTCTCATTTTTCAACTAAATTATTCATGCATATCCTTCCATAAAATAAAACTGCGTCAATCCTTTCGAACGACAAAAAATAAAAAAAAATAACTCCTTTTAATACCTAGAAGAACATCTAATTAACTTATATTCAAGGCTTCACCTCTTTTAAAAATCCACGCTAAATAATCATGCAAATATCAGCGCGGCAGATTAAAAAGTATAAATCATAATTCCGACATAACAGATATTAATGGCTAGCAGGGTACTGAAAACGAAATTACAAAAATTACACGCAATCAGATAAGCAAACCGAGGCGGCATGAAAAACCCGTCTCGCTCGCTCTACGCACACATATGAGTACACGCACACGTATATATAATACACACATCGTCGGAGAAAGAAGAAGAAAGAACGAATAAGGCTCGCGCGAAAAAGCACTGCACGTGCAGAGCGCGAGAGTGAGTCGCACTACTCCTTCGGGGGACCAGGGTGGGGCCCCGACGTTTTGCTGGGCGGAGCTTACGGCGGTGGCGGCGCAGCAGCAGCAGTCAGCCTCGCTGCCTATGTAGTATATGCAGTTTCACTCGACGCGCGCGCAGTTGCCTGCCTGCCTGCCTGCTTGCCTGCCTCTCGGGGCTACTATTAATTATTTATGCCGCGAGCGAGTGCTAAGCTCGGCCAATCCAATCCTATCGCGGCTGCCGATCGCGCGCGCGCGCCGCGAATGTAATTATGATTGGGATTCGCGAAATTCGTGGATGGGTTCTCGCTTTCTGTATGACGCGTAGGGAGAGGATGTGGCTGTGGCTTTTGAATGGCGGAAAGTCGAGTGTAGATTTGGGTGTGGTTGTCTGCGCGCATCGCCATCGGCAATTTGTGTTTGCGGGGTTCCCAGGAATCGGGAGTTTTAAAGAATTGCAATGATCTTTGTAACTTTAATAATGATTTTTAGTATTATAATATAACGGTCCAAAATTTTTATTTAGGTTTCCAGTGTACTTATAACTTGCACAACATACCACTGATTAATATTTTAAACAAGATTTTACATAAGACTTACATTAATACATTTTTAGGAGTGTCGTAGATCCATGATTAATTCGAGCCTCAAATATATTTAAAAATTTCTATGCTTTGATAACAATATGTTTGCAAGTAACTTATTAAAATCTGGTTTTGAATACCTGATAACAGTATAAGAGACCTTTGGCTATATTTCTCCTCAATAATATTTTATTAAAATCCATTTTGCAAATTTTATTTTTCAATCCATGTAAATATTTATTTGTCGTGTAATTTTATTAAATAAAAAACAATATAATACATATTACGCTTTGTAATAGTAAAACCACATAATATACATTAAAAATTATCTGAAAATAAGTTAGGTCCAAACGTTTTTTAGCGACAATCGCTATTTTGATTTGCTATATTCTGCTTTTTTTCTACTTAGAATCTGACAAACTTTGTAAAAGTCTGTCCACACATTTGAAATTGAATTTTCACCAGACTAGTTGTAAATTTGAAAGATAACTTATAATATGAAAATGAAGAGATTAAAATTGTACTTTATCTTACATAATATTTATTCTAGAAGAACCGCAGTACGAGCGAAAAAAATAAAATAAGCTGAAATAACCAGTAATATTCACTACTTCATCTTTATTTTTCGTTCGAGATTTCACGTAAAAATACTACTTTGCTATAATACGTTTCCTCATGTAACTCTATAAATCTGCTATAATGCAATAAACAGCTGAATTGAATCAATATAATAACACAAAAATATATTGTTGCATTTACCTATAACATTTGTATAAAATAAAACAAATCTGAACTAGTTGAACAAAAACTATGTTTCTCACGTATATAGCATCTCTTTTACTCATTATTCAAGTAATAATGCAGATCCGCGAATTAAAAAAAAAATAGTTTGTGCGATGGACAAGGCGATTAATCTCTATATTTATTTTATCTCGTCAAAACCAAGTACGATCTCAATTTCGACACTGTACATCAAGATTTGTCAAATTTCTTTAATTATTTGGTTATTAGATTGATTAACATCCTTTAATCTCTACCAACTATTTAATAATTATAATTGACATGGAGTAAATAGTCTCTGAATTACGTACTAGATATTGAGATATTCTTTATTATTACTGTTCTCAAAGTATTCATATACTGTTGAATTCATCTTCTAGTATTTCAATAACGAATACAAATTTATTTTTCTCAATATAATAGTTTTTGAAAAACAAATGTGAACACTATTGATCAAATTTTGAATTTTTATAAAATTTAGCAGAAAAAATATTTTAGTTAGACATCTAGTATCGATATTCGAAATCCAAACATATTTTGTGTATATGCAAACTAGTATATTAGTTATGAAAAGTATGTTACCCTCCTATATATTTTACTCATTTGTAAAATTAAAAAATTCTTATAATTTTTCCTTGTATGTAACTATTTGTCTATATGTAAATTTGACAAAGCATAAAAAGCTAAATTACTAGAAACGCATGAAAAATATGAGATTGAGTATTTTATTATTGACGTGTATACATAATTACGATCAACGTATTGTTTCCGTAAAAAATAAGGTACAAGCTAATCATACAAGCTTTTCTTTTATTGAATCAGCAGGTTACACAATAATTGGAGCAAAACAGTTTTAATAAGTTCATTTTGCCTCACTTTGAAATTTAACGTCTGATTGAATACTTTTATTTTACAAATTGTTTTATTTACCTTAATTACAATATCTGCGGAGCTTGAGACATAAATTAACGTAATCTTTAAAGCATATCGGGTAAGTCAAATACATGATTACCTGCTTACTCAAATAAATTATTAATGGAAATTTAATGATTTTATTACGGAAAAAAGTTCAGCTTCCAAAAAAAAAAAAAATGCCACGATCGAAGAGACGCGACGACAAAACGTGTTTTTCAACGCGATGCGAAAAAATTGCGCTACCTCCCGAAAGAGCTCGCTCACGCGCACGTACGCGTACGTAAATCTTCTTTCTTTCTCTCTCTCTCTCTCTCTCTCTCTCTCTCTCTCTCTCTCTCTCTCTTTCTCCCTCATTCCGCCGAAAACGAAGGCGAAACGGTGAAACCGCCAAAGCGGAGTATAAAACTCTTCCACCTACCGAAAAAGAAAGCAACGCGTGTGTGCGCGGGACCCAGCGCATTCCGAGAGTTAATAAACCAAGCCGAGAAACGCGCGCGCGGCAAAATTGAGCGAATAACTCGGCGGCGTATACACGCGTATGTATATGTATAAAATGAACACGAGGAGAGAAAAAGAGAGAGAGAGATACGAGGGGGAGGAGAATCACACCGGAGAGCGATGGCGCTGTATTATAGAAAAGAGGCGAAAGAGAGGCACATTTTTCTTTAGAGCGCGCGGAGCAGCCACCGTGTGATTACCCCGCTGACGGGGGGAGGCCGAGAGGGAGTACGAGGAGGGAGGCATATATGAGTAATTTGTATTCAGCCCGATCATCCGTATCAAAATTCGAATCTACTTAGTTCTGAGAAGCCACGGGTTATGTACTGGCGCGTTTCTCTCCTCTTTCCTTTTTTGTTTCTCTCTTTCTCTCTTCTTTCCCGATTCTAGTCGCCCTTTCCGTCTCTCTCTCTCGCTTGCGCTCGCCTACCGATCGAACCCGTACAGCTTAATATAATATTATTCCCGGTTTAGTTTAATGGTCGCGAGCGATTATTACGCGGTGCCTTGGGGTGGGGTGAGCCGTGCGCGTATATGGAAAGAACGGGGAGGGAAAGAAGAGAAACGAGTCCGCGCGGCAATGAAGAATGAGAATGCGAGGATGGGCGAGACGAGTGAGATTGGTTGTTCGTGCGCTTTCTTTCCCTCATTCGCGCTCGTCGCCGTTCGCCCGCGTGTGCTTCGTTTTATCTGCAGCGGGGAGGGACTTTCTCGTTGTTCGTTTTTCGGCGGATATGTGGATGCGAGCTCAGCCGAACGAGGGAATCCGAAAGAATTCCTCGGGCGCAGACTCATTAGATTTTAATAAAAAGATTCGGCTTTCGGATCTGGCTAGGGCAATGCCGTTCAGCTATTGTCTGCTTCTGAAATGAATAATAAATGTTTATTGCATTATTTTATGGCCAAATCTATTAGTTTTCTCAACAAAAACCCTTGAAAAATAATATCTGAACCTTAATGTTTTATATAAATATTTATAAAAATAACTACGCAACTAAAAGACATAGAAAGAAAAAGAGGCCTTAGTTAAATCATATTTTTGTATAAGAAATGATTTTTATTATTTCATTTGAGAGATACTAAAAATTAAGCACGTTCACAAAACCTATGTGTTTAATGGACTCTCAGAAAGTATTTAATGAACATTGAATTTCGAATGAAGAAATTTAAAAATTTTAGAATTAATTCTTTTAGAATTAATTAACCAATGTTAATGTGTAACTAATATTTACTAAGTAAAAAAGAAAGTATCCCAATTTTGTCCTTAAGTCTTATGCAAAGTTAAAATAATTGAGGTATTTGCAGAACGATTAATGTAAATCACAAAACAAAAACGTCTTTATTATTAAGTCTATTAAATAGTTATACAGAAAAAGTTTGACACAAAAACCAACCGAGGTAAAACAATGGTACGGCCTAATTTCTATCGCAAAAATTCATTGACAGCACATCATCTTCCGCACTCTCTTCTTTTTCTTCCGCGGCCGTCGTTCTGTCGGCCAGCGAATCGACACGGAACGCTCACTCGCTCGCGCCGATTTCGTTTATATATAAAACCCGAAGGCCTCCAAGCGAGCAGCGGGAAGAAAAAGAGACAAGCAAAAAGCCCCAAAACAAAATGCTATTATGATCAGTCGCTCGGGTGATTGGGTGGTCCAAATTACCGCGCGCTTGCATTCCACCTGTACCTCCCCGTCTCTCTTTCCATCCCATCCTCATCGTGTACACACACACACATACACAGCATTTCGAGTTCTTCCGCGCGTGGCTCCATAAGGAAATTGCTTTCTCTCGCTTTCGGGGCCGCGTCGGTCGCCTGGAAAAAAGCGCAAATCTCTTTCTGCTGGATTTGGGAGAGGCTGACCGGCGATGGGCGAGGGGGCGGCTCAATGAGAATGCTCGAAATTTAAGCCCTTCAGAAGATATCGAATTTTATTTTGCCCCCGATGCCCGTGAGAATCCGTTTCTCTGCCTTTTTAACAGTTCGCTGCGCACTTGCGGTCGTGCACATATGCCGTGTATACTCTCGTGCAGTGTAAATTGCTACGCCTCGGGTTCTGATGAAGTAGCACGTCGTCTACACATATTTTATACTTGATTGATCTAAATAAAAAAGTTATCGTTATTAGTTACCATGGTAATTAACACATATAAGATTTACTATGTTGTTTTGTCTATCAGCAATATTTTGATTAACTGTAATGAATAAAATCAAATCTTTCTTCAGTACCTCTGTTAGAAATCATCCATTTTTCTTACATTTTTTAAAATAATTTTTCGAGCATTTTCTAGCCATTATATGATAAACTGATCGAAATCGCCATTACATATAGTTGTAGAAAATGCTTCATAAACGTTTCGTAAATGGGGAAAATAGACGCTTTCAAGCAGGAACTATATATTATGACAAAGTGACATCTTTTCAATCCTACTAATAAAATTTCTGAAAAACATTTGATTCTAAAACAGTGAGCAGCTATATAAATACTGTTTTGTATAAAATACAATTCGCTTCCGAAGGATTTTTCAACTCAATAAGATCCAAAGGCTGCATCACATAGACTATCCATATTAATTATAAGACAACAAGACACACTTATCATCCATAAACCAGCCAATCAGGCCACCTCATTTTTCCTGCGCCTCCCTTATAATCTCGCGTCTCGTTTAATAATCCTGCGCCGAAGGGCCAAAACGAATTCGACAAAGACACATCGCGACCGCGAGCCGATCTCACCCCGCGCTCGCGGTCGCCTTCTGCACACTTACACAGACGCGCAAGATAACAACTCGCGCAAGCGATCGTATCGATCGGCCACGGCTACCGCGTTGTCGGGCTTTATAATAATCGAGAGAGAGAGAGACAGAGAGAGTAAGAGAGAGAGAGAGAGAGAGAGAGAGGAAGCACGCGCGCCACAGGCCTCGGCTTTAATTTACGAACGGGAGATCGATTAAACGGTGGCAGGAGTGAGAGAGAAAAGGGGGGAGAGGAAGAGTTAGTCCGGTAATGCATGCGCTCGGCGAACGATGCGTATATATACGGAAAGAGGAGAAAAGGAGCCGCGCGAGAGATAGGGAGAGAGATAGGGCAGAGGCGAAAAAAGAGACGGAGCGAGAGCGGGAGGAGCGGAGAAAAAGGAGGGAGTGAGGAGAGGGGGACAGAAGGAGGAAAGGATATTAATGAAGATATTCAAATGAGACGAAAATGAGGGGAGAGAGAAAGAGAGACGAAGCTTTGCGGCAGCCCTTTGTCGGCCCCGGTGACTCGGACTATGTAGATTACTTCGTCTTTACTCTCTCTCTCTCTCTCGGGCTCTCTCACTGTTTTTCTCTACATTTTTTCATCGCCTCTCGCTCTCTCCCTCGGTCTCATTCGTTTTCGAGCCCTGCGGTATAAACGTGTGTTACCCGCGTGTTGTTTCCTCTTCGCCCCCGATCTAAAGATTTTCTTTCTTGCGTGTGCGCGCGGTCCGGATGGCGCTTTATTCGATACACTTTTTATATACCGAAACTGTGCGGGTGCTTTACATTGCGGATTGACGAATCGTATTGTAGGCAGCGCTTAATTTGACTGAACATCTGTCGAAGTTGCCTGGTTATTTTTCTTGCAGGATCAGATTTTTTTCTTATTTAGAAACTTCTTCTGAAATGTAAACGAATGTTTAGACTTACCAACAAAATGAGAGTTTTATTTACTTGCATTATGCCTCAAAAAGCTTTCTCTTTGAAAAAGTAAAAAGAACCTTAATTAGAAAGTAAAATAATTTTCTTTAAGAATCGTTTATTGATTCTATGCACATAAATAAACTCGTTAATTTTGAGAAACAATAAAAGTTCGTTTCAATAACATTTTTTACAACAGTTGTAGGAAAATATTATATGTAGCTATCATTTTGTCTATATGAAAATAATAAACTTACTTTAATATTGCACTGTTCATATAAATTATTTAAAAACTTGGAAACCAGCAAAGTCTCACATTATTATTTTTCTGTATTATAGCCACAATTCCCACTCCATCTTATTTCATTCCACATTACGCCGAGTCACAGTTGCTTCCGTCAGACCTGGTTTATTCCAACAGCCAGCACTCGGCGATTAATTAAGCAAAAATACCCCACGGCCGAATCCACGCGGACTCTTATACTCGCCTCTACATCTCACTTATATTATATACCATCCACTTCCCGCGCGCAAAATTATTCATCAAAGAAAATGGCAGTAGCAGCGGCAGCAGCGGCAGCAGCGGAAACGCAACACCGGGCGCATAAAAGGCGCAGAAAGCGAGCGAGAACCCGATCTATCATTAGTCCGGAGCTCTAATTCACTTGTTTCTTCGGTTTTCACTCGGATGAAATTAGAGCCCTCCGCGGGGCCTGTCAGCGCGAGAAAGAGAGTAAGAAAACGGAGAGCCGACGCAGGGAAGGGCGAAGACGCGCGCCTCTTGCTCTCTTTCCGCGGAATGTCATTAAGAGCCTTTTAAATCGCCCACCCCCGCACGCGTATCTCGGCCGCCGGTCCATTACGAGACGCGCGCTGCTCTCGCGCTCTGCTGTATAGAAGGAAAGCCTTCGCTGGTCTGCCGCGAGTTGATTTTCCCGAGTAGATGATGGTGTGGTAAAACGCGGGAAGGAATTAGATATCATTTGTTTGGTCGGGGGAATTAGCATTCTAGCGGAATTATCGACAATTATAGAGTTTTGTGCTTATGCATGAATTTGAGGGCACCGTATCCCGTAGATTCAATATTTATAAGTTGCTTTTTTAACATTCATGAAAACCTCTTAATGGAGGAAAGACTATAATAAAGAAATATTAAAAACATATAAGTTACCAATGCGGGATATATATACTTTATCTATACAGTACAAAAATGTTTCTAACATTTATTTATTACCATATAATTATCACAAATATAATATCAAGTATCCTAATTTTCGTAACGTGAATAGTAAATCTTTCTCCAAACTGCTATATGGAGGTCAAAAAATAACAGCAAGCTAATGGGAATCGATATTCACTTATGCCTATATTTATGCTTAATTAAACAATTATGAAAATTAAATGTTTTACGCAACAGCCAGCGAATAATATGATTGAGTCTCTCCCTCTATTAAGAATTTTTTGTTGTAGAAACCTTTTCAAAAGCTAAAAACGATAATGGAAAAGGGATTCCAATTTAAGGGCAGGTAAGCGCCACGCGGATCGTCCCAATTTAATTGAGTTTCCCTTCGGCGAGGTCGAGCCACTTTTACTCTTAATGCGTACGAAAACACATCTGTCGTGTAAGGGATCTGAATTCTCATTTTTACAAACATAATAAAAGCGATTTAGTCATGTCATTTAGTAGAAAAAAAATTATCGAGAGGATTTCCTACAACATATTAGATAAATGCAAAATTCACACCGTATTAATTTCGTGTAATTTTAATTTAAGAATTGAACAACTTTGGATCCAGTTTACAAAAATGAATAAAAACTGTACTGAATAACCATTTTTTCTCGCTCATTAAACTAAATATTATAATTATATACGATTATTATACTTTGTTTATAACAAATTTTATGATCCCAAACCACTGTAAACCCTATCTTTCTCCAACGATTTTTTTTCTTTCTTTTTTTTCATAAGGCAGCTTAAAACTCAACCTCCCCACTTTGCAAAAATTTATTCAAACGCGTCCGATAACACCAGCGAACGACTTCGACAAAAGCATTAATAAATAATGCATCAGTCGCCGAACGCGATAGTTAGCGCGTGCGCGCGATGCTCCGAGCACAGCGAGAGCGCGGAAACTCGTAAAGCCCGAAAAAGTAAAAAGGAGCACGCCGCTCTCCCACACATACAGGCACACATACACGTACAAGACACACGGGAACGAGCGTGCGCGGAAGGGACGAGATAAGGTCTGGGGGCGATTAGCCCGGGCGAGTAAATACGCGCGATTTGTGTGCGTCGGCGGCTTAGAAGCAACAAAGCGCGATAGCGAAGGGCCGCGGCGCAACGTAAACGTAAATCGCGGGACCGCCGCCGACTCGTCAACCGTGCGCTACGCGCTCGGCTGCGGCGCACTTAAGAAAACGACGCGCAAGAGCTGCTCTTAGCACTCCGTTAGGTAAATTATTTGTAACTCGGCTAATCGCGCCGCGCGCTGGGCGAGTAATTCCCGCCGTTAAAGCGATATTGCCCAGGCGCTCGCGAGTTGCAGTAAATTTTTATCTCCGTGCATTGTTCCTCGAGTGGCTTTAACGAGCCGCGCGCGCGATGCCCTTTTTTCGAGGCAGCGGCGCAATTTCTTTCTCTTTTTTATACCATAGCCGCGGCAGCTCAGCGTTTAAACGCGAGATGCATTAAAATCGAATAAATTTTGATTCCAGCGACGGAGAGAAAGAGAAAGAGAGAGACGAGTGGATTTTAACGAGGCGCAACCTTGCGCGCCGCGCGTTCGTATAGAAGAAAACGGGTCGCTGGAGCTAAAAGAATTTTCTCGAGACGAGGAGTGGTTGCAGTTTTTTCGAACAATTGTACGCAAGAGCGAGTTAGTGCAGAGTTGCGACCCATTCCTTCTCGACGAACCAATGCCGACAAAGAGTCTAGCAAATCGTAATTTCGCCGCGACCAATGGGAAGCCGCTGGCGTGTCCGCGGCAGCGAGTATCGACTGTGTACGCGTGCGAGTTTTCGCGGTGAATGCGTCGTTTCTCTTCCAGATTTATACTACTTTCAGTTCTACTGAATAGTGCGGTTTAGTTTACATCTTAATACAATGATTTTGTTTGTTGCAGACATTGAAAATATCTGCAATGCCAATGAATCGAAAGGAATAACAAAAATTAGAAAGCAGACTTACGTATTGATAATATTAATGAAGATAAGTCTCTTCTAATGAATGTTGTTTAATTATATAAATTTAAAGATTTACATACTTGGTTAACTTGCATATGCTATACCGCATAAATCATTAAGCTACTATATATTATTCTTTATAATTCCATAATTCAACTTTTCTTGATCATTGATTCAATGGAATTATACATCCATACCACAAAAAACATCTTTTGTTAAAAAGAAATTAATGGAATTCCTCTTTGTATTTCTAGTATAATAATGCGATTCCTGCATCTTGAATTGAAATGTAATAGGCATAGAAGAGAAAGCGATTTTTAATCATCATCACGATAAACCCATCCGGTCCGGTAGGTGAGAAGGATCGAAAAAAATTAATTGATCTATCAGCAAAAAATAAAAACGGAATAAAGAAAGAACAAATGATCTTTCGAAATATATTAAACGACTTTTGTTTCTCTCCATTGAGCCTGTGATCTTCATAGCGCCACTTGGCTTCTATTGACGCAAGCATTAAACTGGAACAATTCGAAAACCATTAGCGGCTCGCGTTAGATCATGATTTTCATTAGTCACGAAGGGCAGATTCGAAAAGATTCTTCAAAAGTGTGATGCGCTTCAGATATTAAATGGTTACCGTTCGATTTTCAAAAGATTTACTGTAATTATTACATGCAGTCAAATAATATATTTTAACAATAAATATTTTAACAATAAATATCATAATATTTTTTAATTAATTTAATTATTTTCAAACGAATATTTTTCATTGTTTACAATTAATATAAATGTTTACATAAAAATAATTTAAAATTTTGTATTCAATTAACTTCTCTTAAAATACTATCACATTGCATACTTGATTAAAAAAATATCTTCAACCACTGAAATATTCAAGCCATTATAATTGTATATATAAAAAATAGAAATAAAATGATTAATTCCGACCTGCAAACGTCTTGATGAAAAAAAATAATTCGCTTTTACACAAACTAAAAGAAATTTAATACCCGCATCGCGAGAAGCCTTCAACCAACGCTCCCTCGCACCATTAATAAATCACATTTTCGAAATCCCACAATCCATACTAATTTCACCGGACCAAAACGACCAAGTGCCTCCTTTATAAAGCAACAACGATCTCTCGATAAAACTGCACTTGCGCATGTAAGGAAACGAAAACCAGTGTAATTGCTCGTGTATATATACGCCACACTCGCCGGACGACGCGTCGTGCCACAGCAGCAGTAGCAGCAGCGTTCAAGAAAGCCGTTCGCCTATACATAAAGACGAAAAGATGATATCTCGACGAGAAAGAGAGAGAGAGAGAGAGAGAGAGAGCAAGCGCGTATGCAGCGAGTTAATCGTTGCACTCTATATGCTAAGCGCGCGCGAGTGCGATATCTCGCGAGAACGAGTTACGACGCGGTCGCCGCCTCCGTCATGCGAGCAGCCCCCGCGTCGTTGTTGTTGTTGTCGTCGTCTTCGTCGTACAAGGTATATACCTACGGGCTTAGTCGCTTATCTTGGTTGACTATGTGAATGTATATGTGTATGTGTGTCTATACGTATATCTATACATTACGAGTGGCACACGTTTCTCCGATTGCTCGGGGGTGCGGTGAGCTGGCTGGTCAATTGACGAAGCAAGGAGTGTATGGGATAGATTATATTGCTGATAAACTGAGAGGCAGAGGGTATGTCTTGTTTCTTTTTTCGTTGGGAGGACGCGTCTTAATGAATTGTCTTTGAGTAGAGTGGTCAGGGTAGGTGGATGTAATACTCCCGACTTTGGTAATGAAATTCGGGCTGGCCTGTATGCTGACGAGCCTGCGTGATTAGCGTAATGCTTACGTATATAGTATTCTAAGTTAGTGGCTAAGATGGATCGAAGGCATTTAATTAAGAATTGTCAATGTTGTGCTGTATGAAACGACGCCTTCTCGGTTATATTAAGATGAGCGGGTTGGCTTACTCTTCTGCAAATAATTTTTTTTTCTTCACATACACATGATATATATATAAGACTTTATGTATAGTTGCATTGATAATTACTCTAAAGCTAATCAATTATGAAATGTTTTAGCCATAATCAATTAATATAATGCATAAACATACGCGATGGCATTAAATTAGAAGCTGTTTCTAGGACAATAAATAACCGTTTTCAATTAAATGAAATATCCTTCGTAAAAGTATATATATAGAAAAAGATTATTTATCCAAAGATTTATAGTTTTATAAATTCGCGCTATCTCATCGGCAAAATGGCATAATTTAAAATTCATTCATTACTTCTAATTTACTTCGACGTATTATTAATTATGATTATAAAACGCATGCTTCGACACTAATGGACTATAATTATGGTAATACGTTTCTATACACTGTGCGTATGGGTGTGTGTGCAGAGGATCGTATTTTTGTGTCACTTCATAACGAATTTCCGGAAAGCACACGCGCGCGCGGTCAGTCAGTCGTTTGTAAAGCTAATGTTTTGGCATCCCCGGTAACTACATTTCCAAGGCAAATATTGAAGCAGGACACATTCTTCTTTCTATTTAACCCCAATTATAATGCATGACTATTACACGTCTATTCGTTTAGAGTATCGGTTATTTTCTATAGTATACATAGAATGATTTTAAAAAATATACAACTAAATAAATGTTTACGTTAAGATAAATTTGCGGAATAAAGTAGGCTTTCTCAAACTAAAATATTTTTTATCATAGTGTTTATTTCTATTTCAGTGGCTACAAGGTAAAATTAGCGGTTACCTTATCAGAAGTAAGACGCTCATGTTACAAAAACAAAATTAAAAAGTTTTTCGCGATCTGAAACGCCGAGAGCACGAAAACAAATATCGAATAATCCTAGCGGAACGAAAGCAAGACAAGCAGTTGAACCGAGACGAGAGCAGCGACGCTCTCTTTATTAGCATAAAAAGGATTCGATTGGCGAGCTTCGTGGGTGGCGCGCGTGACGATCGTCGCGAAAAAGGTATACGCGAGTCCAGTGTCGCTGCTCAGGCGCGAAACTGTATTCCATCGGACTTCACACAATATTTCGTGGAAACAACGCTGTCTCTTTCTCGTGCATGTGTCCCTTTGTTCTCACTTATATATATGTATACGTACGCGCGCATGCGGGCATCGAGCGAGCAGAGCGCACAGGTGGGCGCGACGATTTTGTTCCATAAGGGTAGATCGAGTGTCGCGCATTGTTCGCTCGATGGTGTTGTACATATATAGGTATAAGCGAATTTCTATGTCGTTGTCGTTACGTTGCCGCGGCTTTGCGCGCAAACTTTGCGGCTTTCTAGTTTCGATCGTGATATTTTGCCTTTCACCGCTCTGAGGCTACTGTTTTGTTTTTACCCAGTCAATCCTTTGTATCGTACACTTCCATTTTTGCGTAGGCTGCGTGAAATTGCTCCCTTGTACGTAAATTGTATACAAGCTATGGAAAGAAGTGTATACGCTTATTTTGAGGTAGACGAATGTCTTACGATTTTTCAAACAAATGTAGAATTTGTGCTTTAAACATAATGCAACTGTACTATAATTATCTACTGCAGGTCAACATTTTTTGTATTTCTCCATTCAAATACATTCAAACAAACTTTATAAAAAAAGTTACAAAATATAGTATATTTTCTATGAAGAATAAATATATGTCATACTGGATAAAATGAAATTATCGAAATCAATTCAACACAAATAACTATATTTGTTTCAAACACATTTCACAAAAATATTTTCTACAGTAGAAAAAAATTAAGAACATGTTTTAGAAATTATATGGCATCATGAATTGTAAAAATTAACCGTGCTTTTTGATGTAATTCTCTGGCATTTGGCATGATTAATACGACTTTCAATATTCATTATTAAGATGTACAAAATATAAAGTGAAAAAAACCCTTTGATTCAGTTAAATAAATAAATAAAAATATTACTTTTTTGTTATGAAAAAATGTCAAAATTATGTTACCCTCAAATGATTCTAATACTGTATTTATTCATAACATATTACCCTACTACCCTTGCATCCGTAATTAAGATTATCGATATAAAATACAATCATTAAGGCCATATAACGCTCCACGATCCTGCAGAGACCGATCAAAATTACAAAAATAACAAATACAAAGTCGATAATAGTACTTAAGCAATGAAATACGATAATCGCTCTAGAATCCCACAAAAGGGATCAAATTATAGCTGTCACAGGGGGCGCTTGGTGCGATTTAAAATTCTTGAAATGGTCCTAATTTTTCTACAATTGGCCGAAATTCCTCCAATTCGTCGTTTAAAATAGTTTGCGCACGCTTGAGTGAACCCTCTCTCGGCATAATACTCTATCATTACACAATTTGGCCTCGTTAATTCAGGTATAACAATCATCCTTAGCGCGCACCCGGGCGTCGTTCCGTTCCTCCCTCTCCACCTCCTCTGTCGGGACGATGGCACTTTCGGGGTCCCTTCTTCTTTCTCTCTTCTGTTTCTTTCCTTTCCTCTCGTTCTTCGTCCTTGCAGCCGCTCCGCGTCCATTTCTGATCCGCGCGCGCGTCGTTTCCGCAAAACTCGACCGCAGACCTTTTTCAGGCTTCGATCTTAATCGACGCGTGTCCCAGAGGAATATAAACGCGTATATATAAAATGCAAGAGACTGGAAGAGGTGAGGTGAGGAGGAGAGGAACAGTGCGCTCGATCGAAGGTGTACGCTATTGACCATCTGTCCGCTCGACGAACGATGCGAACCGTCTTCTCTTCGCTTTCTCTGAAATCTTTCTTGCTTTTTCTTATTCTTCTTCTGATCGAATAAATTATATTTAAAAATGAATTATTAAAAATAATTATATTGCAAAATTATGGTCAATTATATATCATTGGCTTGCTTGATAGATCTTTAAATCTCTACTATCCCCTCAAATTTTTATTAATCATATCATTTTTAAATAAAATTCATTAAACGGTGCAATAATCACGTTTTCTTCAGCAAATATGAACAAATAAATTAAAGTAACAATGAAAGCGTACGATACAAAAAAGCATAAATTGCATACGCTCATCAAAGCATAATCAAAGGAAAATTAAAAGATATTGCTTAAAAAATAATAAATTGTGAATGTAAAACAACAAGACTCGTGAATAAACAGTGAAAACATCACTTCTGCAAAGAAGCTTTTAAAGTAATATTACGATAAAATTAATAATGTATCTTACATTTATTAATATTATAAGAAGTGTAATGATCCTCAAAAACGACAATCACAAGACGTTATATCTTGTTTTTTGTACGACTTCGTTCTCGGATTTAAATTCGTAAGCCTTTCTTTGTTGTAATAGTTGAAAAAGGATAAAATGAGCGCGAATAATGAACGATTGAACGGGTAACCCAAGGCGGCTTCTCTGTTCGCTCGAATTAACTGCGAGTCCGGATCGATTTACCTTAAATATTATGCAAAAACCGCCGCATCGGCGCGATCTACAAGGCAGTGGCGATGCGTACAGGATCAGGATAGCCAGAGTCGAATGTCCGTCCTTGGTTTAAAATACAAAAATATGATCGTTTATACGTGTACGTCAGGAGGAAAGGAGAGAGTATTATATGTTATACGAAGAAATACTAGTTATTCAGCTTTCTTTTTAACTTGGAAATTGAAAATAAAAATTAACCTATCTTTTTGCTGTATTGAAATAAGTTCAAGACTATTTAAAGCTTGTGAAAACTTATAGAATAAATAAAAAGCTTTTTGTTAAAGTATCAAAATCCAAATAATAACACATTAATCACTCATAAATATAAGAATATAGTTCGTATTTTTAATAATAATTTAATAAAGCTGGCACTAAATGAACTCGACAAGTATATATTTATTTGAATACCAAGTTAATATTTTTCTGTATATTACAATTGCAAGAAGGAAGAAAAACAAGAACAGAGCCTCACAAAAATCTGAATTCCAATCCGAAGCCGCATCAACTCACCCAGTTCACGTATACCTACGCTTTTTCCCCATCGATTCCTCGCGCTTTTCTTCGATGCGCTCGGCCTTCTTATTTTGCAACTGCAACATTTTCACCCGCGGGCCATAAGATCGTGTCGCGTGGGCGGTATGCGCTTGGCCGATCATCCGTGAACGTCACGCGCGACGTGATGGCTACACGCTCGAGATTGAATTCGCTAATTAAACGCCGCACTCGCGCGCGCGCGTGCACGTGAGCGCCACGTGCGGCAGTTCGAGATTAATAAAATGCGAACGATCAGAGAGGGAGTGATGCGCGCGGTCGTTAATTATATGGCGTTTAAGAAACGCTTGAAAATACATTCGATGTCTATTATTTGCTTATCCTGACAGAGTTTTAATCTATAAACTTGCAGGATCTAATTGGTGCTTTTAATAGTGGTATTACAGAGTTTTTAGCCAATATTTGTATTATAAAGTAAATTACTTATTCTACCTTTTTTTAGGTATGTTAAAATATATAACACTAATTCCTAATACAGTGTATTAGCATGGTATTAATAAAATTAGATAACATTTTACTTATATAATAAATTTTTAATATTATGTATATAAGTATATGTATCAATGTTTTCTTTGATACATTGTACTTACGTTATTGTTAGTAATAATACTCGAACAACGCGATGTTTATACTCTGAAGTAAACAAAGTTACACTGCCAGAGTTTACACATATCTCTATTATCATTAAAAATAAACATAACTTTTTCAGAGAAATGTTATATATAAGTAACTTTGAGCTTTTTAATCTCTTACAGATTTTCAATTTATTAAAACAAATCCAAAAGGGTACAACTATTCTTATTTCTAATCACTAAAAGCATTTTATTACACAAACTTATCGTCCGAAAGCAATTTCGATCCCAGCCAAGCTCAACTCAACCATCCTCTCTCCCTCTCCTTTACGCGTAAACCGTATCGGAGAAACAGAGCGCAAGAGAGACAGAGACATAGAGACGCAGTCAGGACACACACGCGCGCGTGCTTATATACACATATACAGGAGCTCAGGAGTGCCGCAATTTCTCCGTCTCCCTCTATCCATTTGACCAGCACCAGCAGCAGCAGCAGCAGCGTGCACAGCGTATAACGTCAACAACAATAGATTATGCTCGCGACACAGGAGGTCGCGCCGCCGCCGTTGCCACCACCCGCGCTTATACACACCTATACAACGCACACATATATATACATATACGCGAAAGCCACAGGAGACGGCAACAGCAGCAGTAGCAGCACTGCGCCTCGTGCGCGTTACAGTAGTGCGCCGCTACTTTGTGCCCAAAGTGAGAACGTGTGCGTAAGTATATGTGAATGTCTATGTATATGGGTGCACCTACAAACATATATATATATGCTCGGCCCCGTTTCTCCTATACCATACCCCTGGCAACGCAACACCTAGCCCGCGCGCGCGCCACCTCGACGATCGAGTTCAATGAGATTCCATTGTCTCGAGTAATTAATATTGATTACCACGGGTTATACCTGGCCCTTCCCCCCCCCCCTCTCTCTGCCTCTCTCGAGCCGTCGCATTTTCAATCTATCTCTCTCTCGCCCTCTGCATCTCGTTTGGGAGCAGCAGCGGCTGCCCATACAGCCCAAGTGCCAACACCTTGCGGATATAGTTCGATGGTTTGTTGGTTCCCTCTTTCGCTCACTCGTTTGCCGTAATAGTACACGTTGTTCGACAGAGAAAGAGAAAGGCTGAGGTGGAATGTAAGCCAGCCTATGCGGTGGCAATGTAGTTTTTGACTTCTATATACACTTGTGTAGGTCGAAGATCGTTATTTTTATTTATTTTATACGCACATAATGAGATGAATGTAGCTCTTGCTGATAACTAAAGAAAGTTGTACTAGTCTGACGAAAATTAATGAAGTGAACCCCTGGGGTAATTCTATGCACTACATTCGTCGTAGTGAGAAATATTATATTCATAACACTCAAAATTATATGTATAAATGCGAAAATAGAATATAAATTTAAAGAAAAATGTAAGCAGAGCCTTGTATCAACAGAAAGGCAAAACCCAAACGCGCAAAAGCTAAACAACAACAATTCTCTAAAACTCTTTCACCGAAACTCGAAAAGTTCCTCAGCAATTAGAAACCAAAAACCCGCGCTCGTCGCATCCTAAAAATCAGCTCTAAAACACTCTCTGCTGAAACTTCAGTCCTGCGTTATCGGACGCCACGAGTCACCGCGAAATTCAGGCGTATGGAAGCGAAGGGGAGGCGGGGGCCCAGCTTCCGAGCGACGACGACAACGAGTACGTGACGAAAAGCTCAGCCGGACCTTCATCAGCGTGCGCTCGCGCGGTCGCGCATCGGCTCTGTTTCACTTGGCCGTTTTAACGGCTTACAGCGCAACGACGCCAGCGACAGCGGCAGCAGCAGCAGCAGCAGCGTGCGGCGTCGGAATGGATGAGCCGAGCGCGGATATGAAGGGTGCCATTAATTGCATATTCCGCAGCCGAGCGATGCTATCGATTCGACCTCTCGCTCTCAGGATGTGCGTGTGTTCCGTTATGTGTGTGTGGATATGTGTATATGTGCCGAGGGAGAGAAAGATGTGTACGGAGACTCGCGATACGTTTTGAGGAAATACAAGGGAAGTAAGTGGTTTTGTTGCGAGGGCGGCTGCGGTGGATTCTTTGGAGTGTTGATGAGTTGCGGATTTCGTTTTGAAAGTTCGAGTTGGGAAAAAGGAGCGCGTAATGAAAGCCTCGTGTTGAACGGGTGATGTACTGAAAATTATTGTATTTTGAGTTTCCACGTTTTTGTAGACTACATGTCGAAATTATGGTGTTTTCGAAAAACAAAACTGTCGAAAGTATTAGGCTGGATATGGTTAAAAACTTTTTAACTAGACCCAAATTAGACCTCTCAAGAAAGTAAAATGCTTTTATTATATTTATTAATAACATTATAAAAAATACACAGCATAAAAATACATGTTATGGTAAAAAATAACAAATAGTAATCTAACACTTCGTCATGATTTATATAATATTAGTGCAAAAATATTTTCATCTGATAGCAAATAAGAGGATTAGTCTACGTTTAGCCTACAAACATTTATTATCAATGTTATAGCTTACCATTCTAAAAAAGCTTATTTCTCTGAAAAAATGTTCACTATAATTTAAGTGAAGCAAATTTTAAATCATTTATATAATTACTATACTATATAAATGTAATTCTTAATCAATGAATAAAAATATTTCCTTATTAAATAATTTATTTAAACATGTTATGTTTGCTTGTATCATACCTATGTGATATTGCTATAAAACTTTACAAAAAATTGTCATTTGAAAAGTTTTATATATTTTGGTATAAATGTGTATTTAAAAATTTATCTTCTTAAAATTTTAATTTAAAATATGTAACCCTCTTGAAGAAGGCCTCTTCTGAGAATTATTAGGTAACGCGAAAGCGACGACGACTTTTTGCGCGACACTTCAGCTTTTACTTTAATTTCTCAAAACAAATTGCACTGGAGAAAAACATCATCCGGAATAAATTAAGTTAGACTAAACCTGCATCGCATTCGCTGTTTTTCAATATGAGCCGTCCAATTTTCCTCAAACTTTTCACTTTACAAAACACTTACACGCGCGTGCGAATAACCTACCGCGAATTACACAAGAACATATCGAAAAATCCTCTCGGCGCGAATAAATCAAACTCGTATTTACTGAGTCGCGCGCGGCACAAAGAACGCAGCTTCGACTAATTCCCTCTCGCGCGCGCGAATGCGAGCTTCTTGCTTATACATATATATATACTTGGATAAGAGGGCGGCTAGTGATGGGAAAATTTCCATCGCAGCCCTCAACGTATATATATAAGTTCTGGCGTTATCCCCGGCCACATCCTTCCGCGCGCTCGCTCGCTAAAACGTTCGGCGTAACGACGCCGCCGCCGACGCCGAGTGGCTTCTTGCACTTGCAGCAGCGCGAAATTATCCGCCCGATAAGGACGCCACCGCCGCCGCCGCTGAGGCTTATAACGATGATAGCGCGCGACCCTCTGTCCCTTTTTCTTCGCGGCGAGCGCTGATCGTGGGACGAACTTTCTTGCAGCCGAGGAGCCTGAATTATTCGAGCTGTTTACTGATTTACGCGGACTTTTCCAGCCGTTCTGGCGGGCTAAGGAAAAAAGTTGGGCGGTGCACGGAAAATGGCGCGGAAGGCGTATAGAACGGCGATGGCTTCGTGTCTGTATAGCTCTAGGTGGTACCGTCGTAGTGGATTCGAACGGTGCGAAAAGTTGCTCTAGAGAATCGCACTAAATATGGAATGAGTTATTTACGTTTTTTTTCTTGGGCTCAATGTGATTATGTTTTCGATTAGAAAAGATAAATTAAGTCTGAATTAAATAATTTGAATTCAGTATTGTGTAAAATAAGAAAATGTTTTTATTAAACTTTAATCCTCATCTAGTATAAATAATGTCTTTCATCTACTCGATCAATATTACCTTAAATGCTGTTATTTTTCAAATTTAGAAAACGCAAACATTCAGAAATCGTTCGCTTCGCGGCAAAGTCTTCGCGGTATATAGAGGCGAAAATCTCTAGACACAAACTATACAAAGCATCCATTTATCACCTAATCGCGTTGTTTACCATACTTCCCAACACTAGCCCCGGGGCGAAATAACTCTCCAATCCTTTTCCAATCCCACATTCCTCCCCTGGACCTCCCCTCGCCCATATCTCCAGCCATTTATCTCTGCCTCCCTCTCTCTCTCTCTCTCTTTCCACTCTCTCTCTTTCCACTCTCGGCCTCGCCGCACACTGTCACGCACGCGCTCACCATTGGTCGTACCGCACGCGGCGACTCTCTGCACACCTCCTCTACAACAGCAAGGAAGGAAAGCCTTTCCTCGTGTCGTTTCCGTTGTTCTTGCGAGGCCGTAGTGTAGACACATATATGTAGCGAGCCTCGGGCCAATTATATGCAAGAAATGAGATGCACGGGAGAGAAAGAGTGAGTGAGAGGGAAAGAGACAAGATCGACGCCAGGGTGCGAGAAGGGTGTGTCTTTATGGGCCTCCGCTGACGCGGGCACGTATATGTATCGGCGTTGGATCGATTATCTTTACGCCGGTATTTTTCATTATTTTTACGCGGCGATCGCTCTCCGCGCCTTTTACGACGAGCGCGAGCGCGTGAAGAAGCACCGCCGTATATTATTGCGAAATGTCCGCGATGGACGTCGTCGACGAGCCGGTAGCGCGTCGTGTGTGCAACGCGAGAACAGGCGTGCACACGCGTGTGAGGTATAATCGTATATTCAAATTGATTCTTTTATCTTTCACGCCGATCGAATTGTCGAAACTTTAATGATGGGAGAGAGGGGCAAAAGAAGGAGATGGAACGAAGTTAAAAGGCAAAAAGTTATATCGTACGTGAAGTCAAAAACATTAATTATTATAATACATAATGTACGTTGACCGTTACTGTTTCTTTGAATCAGGAAAATATTTAATCTGTGGTTCATTAATCGGAGAGAATATATGTAAAAATATATTTATGACTTGAATATTTACGTCTTTTTACCATTAAATTATGTTTAATTTACTGCTTGAAAATTTAAATTTATTCAGATTTAAAATGATAAATCAAAATATTCAATTTCTATTTCTACTGTACTTTCTTGCTTTTAGTATCTATACAATAAATAATGAAAAAAAACTTGCAATTTTAAATTAAATTTATGAAAACAAATACAACATTTTTAATTCGGTTGTCTTGATAAATTTAGACGAATTCTGAAATGCCTTATTAAATGTTTTTCCATTACTAATTAGTATACACTCTACATCAAAGTCTTTTGAATTACCTCGCACTCTTTTAGAAACCATGTTTCCGACGAGCGGCGCCATTTTCAGTCTACCTGACGCAGCCTTTGCATAAAACATCGTAAAATGTGTTAAGAAAGGGTCGCAGGAGACGCAGATAAAGAAAGAGCTAGCTGCGACGCGTGTGTACATGTACGTATGTGTGTGTGTTTGTGTGGATCGAGCCCGCCGGCATAGAGCCCGGCAGATATAAGCCCGAGACACGCACCGACTGATGAGGGGTGGACACGCGAAACCGATTTCTTCCCGGAAACTCTTATTCTCCCGCGGACGCCGAGTTTCACGCGCGCGCACTACTCGTTGTTCCTTCGTTACGTATGTACGCGTCTAAGTTCGCCTGCCGCTTTCCCACTCACCTATAGCAGTCTCGCGATAAGCCAGCCGCGCGATTTATTGAAGGGGAATTTTGATTTTTGAAAGAGAGAGTGCGCCAGGAATGCGAAAGTCGTTGTTCTAATTACCTTAATTATTGTAATTCGTTTGGGGGAAATGTTGTTAAAATTATAGCTATTACAAAGAATGGTGCGCGTATGTGCGCGCGCGGAACAGGTTGCTCGATCGCGTATACAATGTGCAGAGAATTTTGTTTAGAGATAAATAAAAACACGGTAGAAGAAGGATGGTTTTTATTAGATTATTTAATCTTGTAAATGTTCGTTTTAATAAATGATAATATTAATTTCGACAATTTAAACCTCGGATTAGGGTGAAATAATTTAATAGAAAAGGAAAATTTTGCTTTTGTCCCCTGCAGTAAGATTAATTTAGAATTTCAAATCAAAGAATTATTCTCTGGATAAATAAATATTCTTAATACATTATCTGACGATAAATTAATGAAATCTACCTTATTTACAATAAATCATTAATAAACATAAATATTTTCCTAACAGCAAGGATCAGCATTGTATTAAATATGTTCCTTGCGATATAAGAGAAAACACCCCCAATATACCCTCAAAAAGACATCACGCACTAAAACATCTTAATCGTCGTACAACACTACCGTCAGTATGTCCATAACCGCGAATCTCGACGATGAATAATACCCGCCTGCAATTTAACTGACTTATATTGTTTTTTATCGCCCGCCGTTCGCTTGCTCGCACGCCTTATCTCCGGGCGTATAAATTCCCGCGCCAGCGCGTCGACGTTTCGGCACACTTCCGGCCGCTCGCGCGTACACACACACAATGCGGCAGATGCGGGGCGCTAAATAACTGGTTCGCCTTTCGAATCTGATTCGAGGGCGTCGAAAGGTTGAGAAATAACAGTCGGCTCCTCGGGCAAATGTATTCTATACGTGAGTGTGTTTGTACACTCGCGCCACAGCGGATTTATTGGAGTCGGATGGACTTTTTTTATGCGGTAAGGAGAGAGTTGACAAGGTGTCCATGTCGAATGTTTGTGATAGATTATGTTTACTCGTTATCGTATTTAAATTGTAGCTTTCTATAATTCGCAGACAAAAAGCATTAATCGTAATATTATTTGTTGCATCACTGTATTACACAAGAATATTAACACGATTTCTGTAATGAAATGAATACATACGAAGATAACAAAAGTACAATTCAGTTATTGCTAGGTACTACTGTAATTTTTGTTACAGACTACTCATATTAGCATTTTACAAGTATTACTTAGAAAAATATGCAGGTTTCTTAGAAAATCATATAGATTTCTTAGAAAAAGTCGTAGTTTTTATACGCAAAATTACGGTAGTATAGTAAAATTTATCAAATTATCAGTCTATGAGAAAATGGAAATAGTACCTGTAAAATTTACTAGAGGATTTCTCTCGGTATACAATTCATAAAATTTCATTCCAAACATTGAAAATAATATAAAAAAGTAGTTATGATTTAAACAACTATCTAAATATGTGTCAAGGAAAAAGACAATATTTTATTTATCATAAAATAACAGACATAACTAGTCTTTAATAAGAAAAACCTCTTAAACTAATAAAAGCCAAGGATCAACAAACATTTTGGTACAAGCGAGAAACGAGTGTCCGATCGATATTCATTATGTTCGGGTGGGCCCGGATAGAGGCAATATTTTTCTATCCAACGACAATGACAGACCGTATACGCATGTGTATTCGTGTATCTGTGTGTGAATTCGGTATCGTTCGACTTCGCCCCTCGAGTCCAAATTGATTGGCTGCTCGATCATTCGTGACGGGCAAGCCCGCGTTCACTCAAATACAAATTTCACGGGCCCCGGAGAAATTAAGAAACTATACTAAGATATGTCTACAGACGAACACGTAGAATGCGCGAGATATCGAGACAAGATCGACGTCGAAGAGTGTGTCGTGTCTGTCATAGGATTGCGCCCTTTTAGAAATCCGATCAAGAGATAAGTTTTATTGTAGTATCTATAGACCGGGTATGTCTATTAGAAAAGTTTCGAATTGGAAACGATATGAGACAATAATTTGTTACATTTGTTGATGAGTCGAAGTATACATCATTTATATTGTTGGTATAAGTGACAGAAAGTGATAGACTTTTCATATTCGTTTACTATATTTACTATAATCGTTTACTATATTCTACAGTTGAAGAATTATTTAGATGATAAAATTTGAACTTGTTGTACACCAAATCGGAAAAAATTATATTAATATTTGAATAGAGAGCAAGAGAAATCGTGAAGGTTAATAGTATTCCGCATTCCTGGTGATACTTTTACAGTATACGTAATATTTAAAGGTCAATAAAAAATATATGTAAAATGAAAACTTGGTGTAATAACTCAGAACACGAACAAACATACGCTCATTGTCGAAAAGTTAACAGAACATTGTACCCCTAAACGGCATTCCCTCGGCGGTATTGCATTAGAAACCGTTAACCATCGAAAACATTCGACCTTCAATTTGCGCAAAATCCATCCCGCTGCGCTTTTCACATATAACCTCTGAAATTTTACATGGACATGGTTGCAGTGGACCGCGGGCCGCGCATTCAACATCAACGCGCTGCCAGCCGACGCATTATCGTCCGACAGAATCCTATCAGGTATGCGATTAAGCGAAGAACAAACGGCGATTCTCCGCGTGCGGCCGCATTCATCGACTACTACGCTGTAACGGACGCACGGCAGCAGCAGCAGCATCAGCGCTATACATGTATATATGATAGGCGGCTCTCTTTTCTTCCGCATCTGCACGGCCGCGCGCGTCACCTCACAAAGGCCTGCGCCCATCGCCGCCCAACGTCATTACGTCGTCGCATTATTATACCTATACGCATATATACACACATACATTTTCCCGCGCGAGAGAGCTTCGATTCGATGGATTCTGCATGCGCGGACGCACCTATATACGCATATATTCAGGCGCTCTCAATACACACACACACACACATACAGGCATGTGTGTTGGTATGCCACGGCCGGCCTACGGTACTGACCTCCGGTAAATTGCTTCATTACGCGCCGGGGACACACCTCGATGACGCGTACGCGCGGACGTATAAGCCAGCTAGTTTCGGCAATCCGATGATGCTGTTACCGCGCGCAAACACACGGGCCGCGCTCGCAGAGCAGAGCGGCGGCAGCGGCAGCTATAGCCGCCGCCAGCAGAGATTGCAGAGGAGAGCAAAACACAGGTGCGGTGTACAGAGGGCCGGGGGGAGGGGAGGAAGCTTGGACAAACATCGAAGAGGAGCGTAAGAGAGGGACGCGGCTATAGAGAGAGAGATGGATGGATGGCGGACAGAGAGAGGATGCACGAGAGGATGACACGTCAATCGCCATCAGAGTTTACATACTTGGATGACTTCGCCCTCGCAGCCGCCGCCGCCGCCCGAGCCACAATGGAACGGGAGGGACAGAGAGAGAGAGAGAGAGAGAGAGAGGAGAAGGGTTTTCTTTTCATTTGGCCGATCGATCGAATGCAGTGCCCGGTCCATGCGAGCGAGAGACCATGAGCACGTGGACCTTTCGCCGGTTACAAAGTCTTTGTTCAGTTCTAATTAATTGGGGGATCATCGGAATTTCGCGGATGCGTTTACTTTTCGGTATGATGGGCGAAAAGTAATTTGATAATGTGGCGGTCAAAAGTTTGACTGGCCTGATCGATTTCATGAGGATTATGTGGGTAAGATAAATAATGAAGAGATACAAGATATATAGAAACGGCGATGCAATCTTTACAGAAATAGGCATATCCTTTGAGTTAGCGTAAATTTTTCATAAGAAAACTAATCTTCTATAAAAAAAATTAATATCTAATAGTAATCTATAGAGTGCATGTAATTGCGGTTTTCTTTTTGTAGCTACAGTTTAACAAACGATTACGCAAATCGCGTATAGAATAAAAATACAAGCTGTGTGTTATAAGTGCATTCACCTGATATTAGTTATACTTCATTTCTACTAAATCAACACCTCACAACTGGATCTCATTTTCAACTGTGCAATAGTCAAAGGTTTAATGAGAGTTTATGTTATTGTCAACACTATATCTTTATAACGAAAATTGTTGAACGGAAGCTTTGTGTTAGAATTACTATGAAACCTTATGAAAAAGGCTATACAAATATTAGAAAATCATTGTATACTATCATTTTTACATTTCCAATTTCTAAGTAGATCTAATAAAAACTATCATCAACGCTAAAACCATATTGATTTCACCATAGAAAATCTGAGCCATTACAAATAAAATCAGTTAACTACACTGAACCGTTTTATTACTATAAACAAAAGCAGCAGCAGCAGCACCAGCCATAACATCCATTCCATCCGCTGCCGATCGCATCGACGCATCACGCGCGCTCGTGTATATGTTTGACAAGAAGCAAATTACAACGTTCACGCGGGATGAAACGCAGGAAAGTTTGTATGCACGTGCGCGTGCGATAGAGTTCAGCATGTGGATGCTGCTATACTGCCACCACCGCTGCTGCTGCTGCCGGCGCTTGTTTTCAACGGTAAACGTCATTGCTTAACCATGGCTCGCCGGCCATCGTAACATTTACCGCCCTCGCGATCGATTGATGCTGTAATTAACGAAATTTTATAGAGAGGGAGAGAGAGAGAGCATATACGTGCTCACTCGCTTTCCGGAAGCGAATTACAGGCTGCGTGCATGTGTAGGGGGCAGTGATGTATGAGCGACAATTTATTATTGCTTTAGCTATTAATATTACCAAAGAATATACTTTATTTGAGGTAAGTTTCTCAGAATTTTCGGAGTTTTGATTTCGAAGTGTAGATTATTTATCAAAATAATATTTGAAAGGAATAGTTCGAAAAATAACAAATTTTGCTTTGTGTAAAATGTACATGCCGAAATAACTGAAACCTACAATAATATAGATTTTAATTTAAATGCTACATCAATTAAATGGCAGTATAATTCCCCCTCATACGAAACCATTCGATAACTCTTCTCAGTACCCAATTTCCGTTCACACTTACTTATTACTTCCTAATGCATAATATACAAAGCTCATTTTTCCCTCAATCCTCGATCACAAGCTCGAATTACATTCTCTTACACCTGCCCTGTCTTCCTGCCGCTGTCTCGCGCCAAAAAGACATTACGCGTATCTCTCCTTATTAATCCGCCAGACAATCGCGGCAAGTACAGCAGTGTCGAGCCTTGCTAATCGAATCTATGGAACGAGAGTCTCGCGTTCTCTCTGGCGCGCTCGAAATAACAATTTCCCCGGTGCAAATCGTCGCGCGACGACGCCCAAAGGATACATCATCGCGGGGCCGGCACCGCCGCACCCGCACTTGGAGCTACAACAAAATCGAATGTTGAGCACGCATGTATGGATACGCGGCGGGGGTTGAGCGAAACGCAGCTAGAGAGAGAGAACGAGAGAAGGTTTAAAGTCCGGGTCGGCTGGTAATGAGGTTCGGTTTTGATTAGCACGGAGACTGTTTAACGGTTTGATACCTCGCCCGGTAATCGAATCCGGACCTAATCTCTCAAGTTATAACCGAATTATTGCCTCCTCCATGCACTTGCTGCTCTCGCTCAGCCCGCCTCTCTACCGATCCTCCCTCCCCCTTTCCACTCCTCGCCTATCCGTCCCGTACGACATTTCATTTCGCGTTCTCGCGTACCGAAACTATAACCCTTCGGTGCCCTGTCTCTCGCGCGCTGGGCTTGATTTTCCCTCTCGCTCTTCGGCTACGCGCTCACGCCGCGCGCTGTACGCTTTAACGACGCGGAAGCGGATTATACGCGAGCTGTACGTATACGGAGAGAGAGAGAGAGAGAGAACGAGAGAACGATAGAGAAGGGGGTGGGAATGGAGGACGTGACGAGGAAATCTAAAATGCTGCTGGGGCGCCTATTTTCGATTCCATCGGTTCTCCGAGCTTTCGACGTCATCCGTGATGGCTCGTACTCGAGGCGTATTAATAGGGTTTTCTCGAGTTTTACTAGAAATGTGGTGTCATTGCAGGAAGTAGAAAAGGTATTGCAGGAAAAGTGGGTTAAGTTAATTGAGAATTGTTATTTGCTGTTATTTTCGTTTGTAATAAAAGTCGCGGTTCAATATTTATAGAATTGAATCGAAAAATAAATCGCTCGTTGATTTTACGTTGATATTATAAGGTACAATAGTAATTTTGGATAGCTAAGAAATTGAAATAAGTCTTACTTATTCATATACAAAGAAATCCAAACTATATCTTCATACTTATTTTAACACTAAGTTAAAGTTAAACTATTAAGTTTCATTTAAAATCAACAGCTTACGACACATTCAATAAAACAAATAAATACTGAATGTATTTCATTCAACAACTATAATAAATTTTGTGTAATTGGTTAAAAAAATATCGCAAGATCATCTTGCAGGGTGAATAGGTTACACCATACGATTCACTTTAATATATAGAACTTGCTAGACCTCGATAGGCTGTATTAATATGAAAGCTACTCATATTCGTCCTTTAAAGTTACAAACACCTATCCAATACATCTTCCCCCCAATGTGCAAAAAATGCCCATCATATAAAATTTCCCTCTAACTCCTTTCTCATGCTCTCTCTCTCTCTCTCTCTCTCGCTCTATTCCTCTATACCTCGACATCCTCTCGACACGATTCTACTCTCCTCTTCACGCGGATCTAAGACACAAGCAGCACTCGGGTGCGCTCGTCCACGGCTCGTATTAATAATGCCCCCTGCCCCTACACTTCTGCGCGCCGTTATACCTTTCCCGCGCTGCGCATCGCGCGTTACGCAGCGCGTCTATATACGTATATATACATATATAAGAGACGCCCTATCGATTCGCGAGCACGCGGGATATCATGTCGCGCGTAATGCCGAACTGATTGGCGCCGTTAAAGCGCGCGCGCGAGTGGGAAAAAGCGCTGGAGCTTTTAGCGACGCGAAGATGGGACACGACGCGCGGACACGTTCGCAATGTTTTATAGGGATTGGCGCTCGCGAGAGTTTTTCCTTTTTATATACGAGCGCACGTGCGCGCGCGCACACATCCTACTGCGGCAACAGCAGCAGCAGCAGCAACCTCTATGCGCCTTTATGGGATTTATTTCCTTTCGCGCACGCGCGCTCGCGTAATAACGAGGTATACGAGAATAATATGTATAATGCGTTACGTGGATGCGAAGCAGAGGATGGAAAGGGGGGAGAGTGGGGTTATATGGATATAAGTTTATGGATTTTCCAGGCTTTCGTTTTCTCCGGATCTATATATACCTATCAGGGCGGGGATAATTCGACGATAATTTCAAGATGATTGACGGTTATATATGGCTGATTGCAACTTTTATGATCAGTGGTCAATTGGAAGAAGGTTAAAAGGAACATTTCCATAAGAGATAAAAGATTTTTTTGTATTAGAAGCTACTGAGATCGTTCGCAATCACGAAAAAGTATTCTCCATTTAATGAAGAGCACAGAGGTAAATGGTTACAGTTTAGTAAGTAGAATGAGTCGGTTTTAACAAGACGCACGAATTGATTTTGGAGTCCATTTTCAATTAACAATTGTTTTTATCTTTATTTACATTTAATATTTTTTTTAAGGCAATTGACGCATTAATAATTATAATTTATATAAAAGAATATTCAAAATTCTTACTTCTGTCAATGAGCTATTCTATCAAGACGACTTACATAATGGAAACTACTTGTCTACTGAGCTACATATTTAGATTAAGAAACACTTTCAGAAATAATCCTGGCTGAACACCTAAAACTAATACACAAAATACTCCTGTGTACAATACTGCAGAACTAGTGTACAGGACTCAGAAAGAGAATCCCATATAGCTATAAAATATATAAAAAACAAATCTAGAAATGAATAGAAGTCACGGTAAGACAGGTTTACTCAGACCCTGACATTCAAATTTTTCTTCTTGCCCATTGTGACAGATAAATTCTATTTTTTTAATTAAATACTCCCTTGCTATTCGGTTGACCAAACAGCTGGTTTATTTAATCGAAAAAATAACAAAATTCTCGCGTCAGGACCATTATTTGCGAAAATACTTATCAACAACTAAGATAGTTTCAACCCTTCCTTATTGATTTGCCGAAAACATTGAGTACCGACCGCGCAAAAAACTGCGCATGGAGTAGGGGTTACCGCGCGAATGTAAACCACACGGTAGCAAGAGAAAGGCGAGCTCCCGCTTACCGCGTGGTGTGTACATCTCTCTTTCTCTCTCGTACTCTCTTACCTCTCTCTCTCTCTCTCTACTCGCGGAAGGAGGAACGAGGACGAATGGGCCGGGCGCGCGGCTCTTCCTCTTATACGTGTGCGCGCAATATATCTCCGCTCTCTCCTCCGTTCCTCGCGCGCGCTGCGTCCTCTCTTTCTCTGTCTCCCTCTCGCTCGCGCGGCGCTGTACCGCCTCGCGTATACAGCACATACACCGCGGGCTACCGTTGCGCGCGCTCGCGGTAGCACCGCCATCAAGAGAGTCCGACTCGGGCTACCGAGCGCGAGGAGAAAGAGAGAAACGTGCACGAGCGGGACGGAAGAGTGAGAGAGCGAGCAAAAAGTGCACCGGTCGATTGGTCGAAATAAATTCAAAATGGCCGCAGCGGAGGTCCGGCCGCGGAAAATGGCGACGGCGAGCGGGTTAACGGCCCGTTGCTACCGGGGTAATTTTGACGTTTCTATTCTGCGCCGCAGACGCTGGTCTGTGTGTATGTGTAGGGCTGAAGAGAGGAGTCGCGTGCGCGCGAAGCGGGTGTAAGTAATATATGCACGCGCTGAGTAGGAGGTGGGACGGTCGGCCGACTCGCGAACGCTCAAAATCAATTTTTCGAGCGCGGCAGCTGCAATTTTTTTCAAAAGACGGAAGTCGAACTCTTCGCGGAATTGGCCTCTGTTTTGGTTGGCTAACGAGGTAGTTTGTAGAGGAAGTAGTCAGTGACCTACTGGAGAAAAGAAATTTTACTTTCGAACAAAAAGCCATAGTCACTTTTTGGGCATTACTGATTTATGTTATAACATCGTTTAAATCATATAATTCTAATTATGACTCGATCCAATCCTACACACAGTTACCCGAATAATTACAGAAACTTTTCGCATCAACTCTACACATCACACTATAGCCGAATCCAACCTTGTATCCCTGAATCACAGAAGGAAAACATGTATTCACTATTACCTGTCACTTATAGCCACTCCAAGTAATCAAATACGAAGAATCTTACAACCTAACAAATTACGCACTTAACAAATAAAAATTTACCAAAACCACTATATATAAGAATACATTAATGAAATCGAATTAAAGATACTATAGAATTACAGTTCTTAATTTTAACAAAAAGGAGCAAGTGGTATTGAATAGATTAAGAATAGACCATACAAAATTAATATATCTCCACTTAATAACAAAAAAAGAACCAGCAAATGCCCTAACTGTAACCTAGTCCTATCAGTGCAGCACATAGTAGCCGATTACCCAAACATCAATTAGTACCAACAGAAATTAACAAGGAAAGAGAGGACCAACAACCGAACGAATCTGTTTTAGGACTAGAGACAACGATAAAGAAATTTTTTCAAATATCTTCAGGAATTTGTTACCGAGGGATTTCTAAAAAAGTCGACAGCTAAGCTTCTGAATTCTGACGTGAGTCAGTCATTTCAAACAGATATATAATTTAAAGTTAATTTGGTAAATTTGTTATTATAAAGGAGAACGTCCATGGCTGTTCCAAGTAAATCTCAATCAACAATCAATAACGGATGTATAAAACTAATAAGAATATAAAGTTGTCTTTAAATAAGGAAATGTTTTATGTTGATGAAGTGAAAGTCTCTTGTAAGTTAAGTTTTTGAGAATTACTTATATGTTCAAACATTGTGGAATGGTGTTATTAATGATTTTTATTTACTGAAGCAACAATTAAGAAATATAAATCATACAAAGTACTAAAATAATCATTTTAATTTTTACAATTATAGTTTAACTATCAGTGTAAAATATGAGTTGAATATATACTTTAATTTTTGTAATAATAGATACAAAAATAAACAAAGAAAAGTAGAATAGGATTAGCATGGTCAGACATATTTATGAAAATAGTTCATTTTCAATAATATTTAAAATTTTATGCAAAGAATAAGAAAAATATTTTGAAAAAATCACAAAAGGTATTGAAATAGAAATTCGTTTTTCGAAAATACAAAAAAAATATTAAAAATTAAAAATTCCATTACTGATATAAAATATTTTCCAAATTAGAGATTAAAATTCACACTGTAGTTTAATTTCATTTAAATATAAATAATATTAAGAGTTTACAGACTAATATAACTTCAGTAATTATTGAAATAATTTTTCCCTCCCGCCGGGCCGAAATTACCACATTCCCTCCCGGCGCAAAAACGGGAATATGGCATTTTCGGCCTCGGTGGGAGAAAAAATAGTATAGGCTCCACGGGAGTAAAATCGGACCGCCCACATCTCGTGTTTGCCACCCTCGTCTTCAGCTCGGGTGTTAATTTACATGAGATATAGACTGTCCAAGTTTTTTCCTCCCACGGTGCATAATATGAACTGTAACAGAAATACCGAAAATTTAGTTGGTGTCACTGAAACAAGTTTCTATAGAAACTATAGTTATTCTATATATAGTAGAGAATCTGTGCAAAGGGATCACTCTAAAATCTCACATTATTAATGAAAGGTGCACGGAGAAAAAAACTTCAGTACAAATTACAAGATTTTTTAGTAAAATCTACTAGAGTTATAGGAAATATATTTTAAAGAAATAGACTTAGTAAAATTAACTAGAAAGTCTTATATTCCTTTTTGGTTTGTATCAGGGCTTTATTAGTCAGTCTTATAATTATTATTAAACTTTTTTTCTCCCTATACAATGTGGAAAAAGGTATATGTCACAGATATACGTACAAAATGAAAAAGAATGTAAAGTATTTCTTACATAATAGTGATTAAATAAAAAAATTTAATAAATATATCTATCAAAGATTGCATTCATAGTCGAGATATGTGTCGGATACATTTGGTTAGAGGTAAAATATCATTTTATTCAACATATTTCATACCTGATATTTTAAATATTAATTTTAGAGAATGTATAACGGTTTACTAATGTAGTAATAATCACAGTGCTGAAAGTTGTTTTATTTTTTAATTTTTTAAAAAATTTCCACTTTTTTCTTTAACATCCAGAAATAAATTAGCGTATTTTCAAGGTAATAATACTTTTTGATTGTTGAATACGATTTAAAATGATATATTTTTTGTAAAGCATTTTGACATTTATTTCTGTATATTCATGATTGTTACAATTCGAAATTTCATGAAAAATTAGTGGTCAGGACAACACTTTTTAGAAACGAATATAATTCACAAGAATAAATCCACCTATTTTGAAAGATTATCCAAGAATTATTTCCTTGGTGTTTTAATTTTAAGCCATAAAATCAAACGCTATGGACGCAAATACTATGAATCCCAACACTGTAGATGACTATTCTCTACATGGTTATTGTTAATATTTCTTATTGAATTGCATGTCACATAAATAATAAAATAACAAATATTAATTAAATTTTAAGACGTAGTTTGATTACAGTAAATTCTTAGTTAGAAACAATAATTTGTTTTGTTAGAATAGGAGAAAAATAGAATCACTTTTTCTAGATAGTCTACTACATGACTTAAGAAAGTACTAGCTATGTGTGTGTCTTATTGGCAAAAACTATGAGGCGTGTTTTTTTTAACATTATACTACTTTATAAATAAAATCTTACAAGCAGTTAGACACTTTTAATTAGAGATATGCTTCAATCAATTGTAAAACTAGCTTGGCGCAAATTATAAATGCTTATTCTACTTTAAATTCATCAATATTTGATAAATTTGATTCAAAGTATTCTAAAATTTTACTTGATAATAAAAGAAATTGAATCGAATAGTCGTTCATTTCTATCGAGTATTAGAATTACGATTCATGTTACTTGTTACTGAAAAAGAGAGAAAGAGAAAATAAAAAGGAAAATGTTATGGAAAAGATACTATTTACTCCCACGTAATGGATAATAAAGGATATCATTACATGAGACAGCGAGTACGGCGATCAATGGATCGTGCGGGACCGCCAGTATTCGAAAAGAAAAGAACAATGAGACATGCGTATAAGTGCGTGTGTGGACGGATAACCATGAAGATGTAGTTCAACTTTTCCATGACAATCAAGTTAACAGTTGCTCTTTTTTTTATTAGAAAGCACGGAGAGGCGCTCTCCTTTTTGGGTCACTTTGGCTGCAACCTTGACGGCAACACAGTTTCGGTTGTAATAAGATTTATAAGATATTTGATTGTTTATTAATAAAATAAAATTTAAAAAATGGGTAGTTGCCTTAATATTCAAAACTTCTCACATACTAACAAACCTGCAAGCATGACAACATCGGAAATGCAAAAGACTCGTACCAACAGTTTAATTCACACTCTAACTGCACCTCATACCGGAAATCATAACACTGAAAATCCTTCAATTACAAACACACAGCCACAACAAACTGTAAGGAATATACATCAAACACAATCACGGTCTTATCAAGTGGATGCGGTAATTGATAACAAGAGAACTCACTCGTTAATCAGTTCAAATCAATAACAAATAACACAAAACGAAGAGGAAAAACAGTTTCAAAAAATCTCACCAAAGCGCATGAACAAAAGAGGCAAATATGAAGTTGCAAATGACGACGACAAAAGTAACGAAGATCACAAGAATAATACCACAGACTACCCCCAAAAAATGATGATACTACTGAACCAGACAAATTTGACAGGCAACTAATCTCAATAAAAGATTACCTCAACACTGCAAATACTCAACTAAACTACGAATAATTTAAAAGTATATTAAAGAACACACAGAACAATAGAAACCCTATAGATATAATACTTATCTACACAAACGATTTAGAAGCAATTACTACATTCATTAAAAGATGTTTACCAAAATGTACGAAACAGTAGCATTAAAAACAGATGCACACGACTACTTAACAGTATCAAGAAACTAAGTCTAAACCTTACACCCGAAATAACCCCAGTAAATTCAGATACCGATGAATTATAAAACTCAACTGCTCATGGCGAAATTAATGCAATGGAACATTAACGGGCTATATAGCCAATATATATGAACAACTACAAAAACTCATCTTGAGAGAAAATCTAGATATATAGTTTGCCTGCAAGAAACAAATCTTAAGGGGGGATGACACCTTTAAATTTTGAAAATAATCAATATTTCTTTTATTTGATTTTTCGATTTTATATATTATTTTAAACTTGTAAAAAACGTTTGAGTGACATATTTGATAAATTTCCGAAGATATAAGCAAAAATGTCAATAAACTTCTATAGAAACATGCCGCACCAGTTTCTTCCGATTTGGGTCTTATCACACAAACGTAAACTACATCAAAAACCAATTTCTTACAACAAAATTTACGGTCAATAAAAAAAAGCTTAATATTTCAAAATGTTAATTTCAAATTTATAAAAATAATTTTTTAATTAATTTTTTAACAGAAAACAGTACGAAAAAAGCGTTTTGACTACACATTAAACTAAGAAAATATGTTAACTAATTTAATGTTTATATATTCTATATATACATACAAAAATTTTAAATGCGATTCACGAACTCAAATCGCGCGCTCAACTGGTAAAAAGCGTGAAAGACTCCGCTGCAAGGCGCCACGAAATATAACTATGCGCCATGATCGCTGCCTCGTAGGGTCAGCTATCAATGACGGCTGCTCTGTATGCCCACATGTTTTTATTTTGGATTTGTTCGAGGTTAGTTTCATTCACAAAGACAGTTACTAAAATTAAATTCTACCTTGTGTTCATCCAGAACTTCAACCAACTGAATATTATATAAGTCTAAATTAACTGAATAAAAAATATTTAATTTCTAAAAAGCATAGATACTTTGTGAAAATTTCTTTTTCAGATTTGTAGCAGTAATTATTATTAGATCCAGGTAGCTATTGGAAGAGGCTACCTCCGGATAGATCTTCAGAGAGACTAATTATCATGATATATGATAAAATCATCCGAAAGATTAAGAACTATATCTGTACCTCTAGTTGTGATAACTCTCATGTAGTAAGTTGCATATTTATTACTTTTTCTTGCAATCAGTCAAGCATTTTTTTATAATCAGCAATGAATTTCTTTTGTAATAATTGAAACGTTTCTTTATATATTCAATAAAATAAAGATTTTTTATTTTTCCATATACAATTTGCTTTTTTAATATTGAAATAGGTTTTGAATTACTATTTTACTTTTATATGTATGTTTCTTGGGATCTTTTGAATATTTTAATCACAGCTACATATTTTATTGTGTTAACTGATTTAAAATGATTATTTTTTTACAGAAATTTGTACCTGCTCAACCAGTCCTTTCTCAGTTTCACTGATGTATTTAAGATGTTTAACTACTTACTACTGCCTGTACTATTTGGTAGGTTAAGTCCGTACCTGTTAAAATACAACTGGTAAGTCATATCTTTTCTTGTAATATCAATACAACATCATTTACAATTAAGCTAAAAACAATACTTTTTAATGTTTTAGGAAAGATAAGGGAGTTTTAAGGAATGGAAGAAGCAGTTTGTCACTTCATCTTTAAAGCTGTTTTCTACTTAATGTCAAAATTTAGACTTTGCCGTCACCTACAGTTTCACAGAGGTGATGACGAAACCTGAATTTTGAAGTGTCCATATATTGGGACAACGTAGGTTTAGAATTACTATGTTTGGCTTATTTTGTCATAAATTTAACATACTTTTAATAATAAAATAAATAAAAAATTATAATTGCTACAGTAAGATTCGCACCGACTGCTTGAACGCTAGTGGTGGAACTTGCATACTAGTTAGAAGCAAATTTGACAGCCAAGAACTCACTCTCGAAACAAATATAGAGGCAGTTGCAGACAAAGTAATGGTAAACAAGAAAATGATAACAGTATGTAGTATTTATCTAAGTAACAAGTACGAAATGAATAAAAATGAACTAAAAATCTTATAGAACAACTACCTCCACCATTTATTTTGGTCGGTGACTTTAATAGCCATAACACCTTGTCGGGATCCATAAAAAATGACAACAGAGGAAAAATCGTAGAAGATATAATAGTTGACAACAACCTTATACTACTAAATAATACGGATCACACATACTTCAACGTAACCACCGGCAAAATTAGTGCTATAGACCTTACACTCACCAGCGGACATATCGCCACAGCAATAGAGTGGCACACTCTTGACTACCTGTATTGCAGCGACCACTATCCCATAATAGTAACAATAAAGCAAGTTAACTCTGAGAAGAAAACACATACTGCCAGATGGAAACTCCATAAAGCAGACTGAAACGCTTACAAAAATCTCATCGAACCTACAATTATCTCATTAAATAATTATATTATGGAAAGTATTTCAAAAAACAAAATAAACATTGGCATAATTGTAAACAGATTCAACGATTTAATGACAAATTCAGCAAATCAAAGTAGTCCAAAAACCAAAGGGAACAGTTCTCTTGACGACCCCAATAATAAATACGATAACAACCCAATCAATGACAAAATCATTCTGAACGAACTTACAGAAACCCTTGAATCAAGTAAAAATAGCACCCCAGAACCAGACTTCTTGCCAAACATGCTAATAAAAACAACTACCGGAATCAGCCAAACTCTGTTTATTGAACATCTACAACATGATCTGAACACACAAAATATTCCCCAAAATATGGAACGAAGCCATAGTCAAACCCATTCTTAAACCAGGAAAAAACAAATACCAGAAAAATAGTTACAGACCAATCAATCGCTCTAAGATGTTGCATGTGTAAAATATTAGAGAAAATAATAAATAAAAAACTGAAATGGTTCAAATAATATACTAATTGTAAGCAAAGCATAAAGTGGATTTCGAAACAAGTGCAGCACAAACGACTGTCTAGTAACGTTACAATCGCAAATATGTAATGCCTTCTCCAACAAACAATATATACTTACAGTGTACCTGGATATTGAGAAAGCCTACGATCTATTATGGAGACGTAGAATCTTAGAGATTTTACAAAAGCTAGAAATTACTGGGAACCTCTACTATTTTATTAAAAATTTCCTAAGCCATCGAATAATCAGAGTTAGAACAAACGACACTTACTCTGACCCCGTTTACACGGTAAACGGCGTCCCACAAGGATCAGTTATAACTGTGACACTGTTGCTCTTGGCTATCAACGATATAACCAAGCACATTACTTCTCCAGTTTTATGTACTATGTTTGCAGACGATGTGATTCTTTTTGTGAAGGATAAAAATATAGAAACTAGTACAAAACGAATACAAAACACGTTAAACAACTTACAAGGAGAGGCTCAGGGTTCCGGATCACCAATTTTCCTATAACTTACAGAGGTTGTAGATATTATTAAATAATAAA
>JAWWEQ010000010.1:28080906-28111805 GCA_035583055.1 Torymus tubicola | reverse complement strand
ATAATTTCCATACTTCAGTGCACACTATTATGTAAGGTTTAATCCTGAGTCTTTCAATAAATATAATTAATTTTTCAAAGTTTGCATTAAGGCTTCTAATATTGATATATAAAATTAAACTATTATTGCTACTTCTTTCCTTATTAAAAGACTTAAGATTTTTGTACATACGCTCTTGTATAATAATATTGTCTCTAATTTCATTATAGTTTTTATTATTAAATATTTTTCAGTATTTAAGTCTCGTGTTATTAATAGAAATAACCTATTTTCTCATGTCAAATTCATATGTTTGAATGGTTAAGAAATATGTCTTAATAGTTAAGGAATATGATTTTGTCCTTTCATTTCGCAGGCCAAAGATGTGTCTTAATAGTTAAGGAACCATGACTCTAATATAAAAAAACAATCTTAAACGAGTGGTGTCTTACCTATTATTAAATTTCTTTAACTATTAAGAAATATTCGTTGGCCCATAGCCAAATGTCGATTCGTTAATATTTAATTACACTTCTTTAATACAAAGATTTATTTTTCTGTGTGTCAATATATATAAATCTAGAAATAACACATTAATATTCTTTTTAAGCATCTTAATAAATTCATTGAAAGAATCATAAAAAAATACAAATTCCATATATTTTAGGGTCAATAAATATACTGAAAAAAATAATTATCATTCGAATTGGAAGTTTTATATTTGATTAATTAATCAAATAAATTAATGAATTCTGCTACGTACAAAATTATTATTTTAAAAAAAAACTGATTGATTACCATAATTCCATCTTGCAACAAAAGAATTTTCCTCACCTGAAGTACAGACAATTTTGATGCATCCTGTACAGGAAAAGTAGTGCGGTTAGCGACTTTGCAACAAAAACTAATATGATTTAAAAACTAGCTATATAAACTAACATTAACAAACTAGTTATTGATGCAAAAATTTAAATGTATTAATTTTTACTAGTCTTTAATACAAATCAAGGATACGAACAAGTTTTCTCTACAAAAACTGAAATGGAAATGTTCGATGGATTAGGGCCGCATATATTAATTTTTTAATCTAAGATGACTTTTGTTATTTTATAAGACAAATCATGAATAGTTAAAATAAATAATTACATGTTAGCGTTTATATAATATATGTTGGTAAGATGCTAGTTTAATATTATTAAAATAATATTTCAAAATATTCGCTAAAAAATACTTTAGTTTTTTCAATAGCTCAAATTTTTAACTGAACTTGCAGAGACCATTATCATTTTTCATTATATTTATATTTCATGTGAGAAATGTAATAACGAAAATTTAAACAAAATGTACTTTAATGACTAACAAAGAGCTATACAGTCAAAAAGCACCAAATTAGTCTACATTAATTATTCAACGGGGAAACGCGCAACTAGAGTGAAGAGAGCAAGAAGAGAGAAAGTTTTGGACAGAGAGAGAGAGTATATACTCATCCGCACAAACGACGACACGCGCGCACGTAAGATATAATTGGATTATCAACGGCGGGAAAGCGAACTCATGACACACATATTTTAATTTCGTCGCGCACACGCCCGCGTCGCGCACCGAGTCGTCGCACAAAGCGCGCATGATCGCGAATAAATCTAGTAGCGAGCGCGGTGCACTGGAGAGGGACACGTCTGCCGCATGTTCGCGCATACGCTGCGCACCGAATGATGTGCAATTTGCGAAACACACAGCATGAGAGAGTCTATATACCTTTCCGCATCTGACTCGCGCGCTACACTCGACGCCTTCATCTTCATTTAATTTTGTCGCTCGGCTAGACAACGTTATATACGGATTATACTCTTGTTTTCTTTTTCATCTCAATCAGGACTGAGAAAGTTTTTTGAACTTTTATAAAAACTCTTTGATACGTGGGTTGATAATTAATATAATCATATACATTGTAGGATATTACTCATAAATTTTCATTTTTTTTATTGAAATTAACTATAAACGAAGAATTCATTAGAAAAAGAACAGAATTGGATTGATTTCGTTATTACTAATTGTCTTACTAGGTCATCAATTCCTAGAAATTCCATTAAAAAGTTGATGAAAAACATTAAACTACTCATGCAATGAATTAACTTCCAAACTTTACATTTTCAGCTTAATAATTGAAACAGTATATGTAAGCTCGTTTATATTAGCTAAATGAGAAGCTAAATGAAAAATACAATGTCACTTTTTAAATTATAGTCTAAGCGCGCATTAATTATTATATTTTAGCATGAATAAATAAACAAAAAACATAAAGTATTTTCTAAAGTTCTCTATTTAACTTTATAACGAAATACTATACAATGTTTACTGAAAAAAATGAGATGATAACACATAATAAGAGCTCATCCCCCGATTACACGATTCTAGGTCGAGTTCAAAGCGGTTAATTATAAAAGGAAAGGGCTGGTAATATATTCACCCCTTTTTACTGAAACCAGGGAGATTTCGTATGTATTGCCAATCTTGCATTTACACTCTTGGCTCGCTTCATGAATAAATTCGTCTCGGTTTCGGTTTCGTTTTACCGCGATATTTCTCTTTCACCTCGGGTGCTTTCGTCTTCCATGCAGAATAGCGAATTATTTCATTTTTATGGGACTTTCAAAACATGATGTGTTGGCATAACGCAAAGATAATCAAACCATTATCATTTAATTTTCAAAATATATTTTTATTTTGTAATGATTAATAAAATAAAAAATACTATTATTGTATGGTATCCACTGATATATATTCTAACGATAAATTGAATATAATTAATTCTACATTACCATTTTTAAATACATGCAAATAAATTTAAATATTGAATTTATCAAAATATCGTTAACAATCACATGGAAACCTATAATAGATCTACGCATTAATTGAAAATTTAAACAATAATATAACTCACAACTCATTGTTTCACAAAATGATTCTCTTTGAGAATATTTTTATCAATACTCTGAAACTCCGACAACATAGCATGAAAATCCATTCCATTATCCTCCTATGCGAAATACGAAAAGAAAAACACAGCATACGGAACTACTCGCCAGCGAGCAAAGAAAATCGACACAAGGCGAGAAAGAGAGAAGAGTGAGGATCTCTTCCTTCTCTCTTTCTCTTTGAGGAACCGCAGCGCGTATCAATCAGAGCAGTGTCTTCGGCATGCCATCCCCGAACTTCTTCTTGCCTCTCTCTTTGGCTCTTTCTCCTATGCCCTGCCTGTACGTGCGAATCGGACGCGGCGTATTATGGGGTGACACGCAGGAGGCGCGGGCCATTTATCACGCGCACTAGCGCAGGGAAAAAGTGCCCGTCATCGCGAGAGCGCGCTATCCGTGCCAAAACTCGAATGACTTCGTGAGACGCCTGTCAACAATGTCTCTCGCTTTCGGTCTTGTACAGTGTATATATACGAGCACGCGCAAGGGGTGTAGGTAGAAAGAGAGAAAAAGCTTGCACGCATACTTGGGCGATGGCTTTAGTTCGCGCGATTTTATAGCCACGGGAGAGTTTGTCGACTTCTTTCTGGGGGACGGTCTTAGGGAATGACGTTTCAAATGTTTTATTGGATTCTTTTCATGGTTTTTATTGGCTGTTTTTTATCAGAGATGGAATATGGATGGACATTTTTCTTTTTAATGAATAGAAAATTGATTGATTGTGAAAAATACCAGCATTACAATATAAAAACAATAATTCAAATTTATAGAAAAAACAAAAATAGTAACAGAATAAAATAATAATACTTGTACTACTTAGGACATATGGATAAGTACAACATTTCTATAATAACTGTAAGTAATTAGTAAATATTGTTACTTCAAACATAACCGAAAAAATTAATAATAAACGAATAATTCACCAATTATAGACACTACAGCTCTGATAACAGAGCATCCCATACTTATTCGATTTATTGTCATTATCTACACAAAACCAGAACTATATCAAGAACTTATATAAAATCTAAAGATATAAAGTTCATTATACATGCTTTCAATAATTGTTCTTATGTATTTGTAATCATTTTAATAATTGATTCTAAACATTCTTGTACCGTAACGTACACATATAGCTTAGCAGAATTCAAGTAATACTATATTACTAGACAGTTTTTAATGTTTTCAAAACGTTTTCTTTTTTTGTAAACAATAGACAAATGACTTTGAAAATACCAGAAGATTTTAAATATCAACATTATCAAGTCAATAACAGTTAAAACAGAAATTATCAAATAACGATACTTCGTCGTAATTACATAAAATAAAATAAACATCAACTTCAGAGCGAATAACGTTAACGTGTAGACCTAAGCACTGTTACGATTTTATTTCTCGTAAAATAATTTAATAAAAAGTGACGGACCCTGGGATCGAACCAGAGCCGTCGACTCGCGCGTCAGGGACGCTACCAACAAGCCACGGTCGTCACCGGCCGGACTTGTGCTAATCGGCGTCATATTGTAATCGGACGCCTTTTGCTTATTTCGTGCTTTTTATATTCTTATTCTCATTTAATATATCTTCGTGTAGCTACGCGTAACAGCACCCACACCCCCCAAGGGCACTACCACCCTCCCTCTCTTTCTCTCTGACCTCAGCGGAAATCCTAGACCTCCAAACGTTTCCTCCACGTCTCCCGAAGCTCCAAGAAGACACGAGCCACCACCGCTGCCACGCGCCGAGATTCAAAGACATTCTCGCGCGTGGGGGTCGCAGAGAACTTGGGACGCGGGTTGGGGCCAAAGAAACCGGGGAATCCCCTGACCACACGATGCCCCCCGGGCTGCTCTCCTGACGCTACTCGCCACTCTCTACAACAGCAACACATCGCGCGCATTGTCGGGGACTTTCTCGGTGAGGGCGGCTTCAGGATATATATACATACGCGTGCATACATAGCCTGGAGGGTGGAATGTCGAGCGCGAATTTCCGGACCGTGCGTGTCTCTCGCTCTCTCGTCCTCCGCCCCCGTCTACTCCCTCGGGAATGCCGAGTTTGCCTAAGAAGCTGCACTGCGCACGACGTACTGCGCGAGTTTCTTGTCTTGCGCGCGACGCGGAGGTGCACACGCGCGCCAAGGACGAGGGGTGATGCGGACCATGTCTTTGCGCATATTTCTTCTTACGCATTTATCAGATGTTTCTTCTTTTTTCGAGGAAGAAATTTGAAAACTCCTAGCGTAAGCTACAAATGCATTAATAGGTTGTAAAGGCTTTTAACCCAGTGCTATACCTATTGCATGCATAATTGTAAGATAATAATAATAATCAATAATTGTAAACTAATTAACATATATTTAATTCTTATCATTTTCATAATTGTTTTGAGTATATTAACTTTCTTTATTAATTTTTTTCAGAGAGACATGTAAATTTTACAATACGAGCATTCCTGCGGTTCTCGCACTTCGCCATACATAAATCCTTCCGGTAACTCTGGCGTAAATCACACTTGTCACGGACGCGTGCGTAAAAAGCAACGGAACACTGTGGAAAAATGCTTTTAACGCGACTTTTAAACTCGTAAAAGCTGTGGCCGCATGAAAAACGCGCATATCAAACGAAATAACAATAATTAGGGGACTGCACCTCCATTCTGTAAGTCTTTCTCTCGCTCTCTCCGGCCAAAGAAAGGCTTTCTTCTCCCTACTCCGAGCCAGAGAAGTCCAAGAGAAAGATATTACTGTATAAAGTCGTAAAGGAGCGCCAGAGTTATGGGATCTCGCGAAGATTCGCCGTCGTTCGCCTCTCTCTCTCTCTCTCTCTCTCTCTCTCTCTCTCTCTCTCTCTCTTTCTCTCGCTCCCACGTTTCCGCGAGCCTGGGGGGTAATAATGGATAAAACGATCATAAATTCGATGCCGGGGCTTTTCGGCCTCTTTGGAAATATTAATTAAAATGTAATTGTTCCGTGCGAATAACTGCGCCCGGGCTCTTCTCGTCGCGCGCTCGCACGCGGGTATAAGGAAAGGGTTTTCCCTTTTGAATCGGCGTTCTACGGATGTATCCTTAGCTCCTCCTTGGCGCGGGGAGACGGAAGGAGAGGAAGTTCTTTGTTTTGGAGGGAGGCAGGCGCTCCGATAACTCGCGTTACAGCTCGGCGGTTCGCGATCAATTTACTGCTTTTAAAGAGGCGCAAAAGTGCGCAAGCTGACTTCAAAGATTCCTTATCTAAATGGAGTGACACGAAGAGAACGAAAAGCCGAGGGACAACGCTTGTTTGGGAACAGTATTGCCTTGCAGTCCGGAGTCGAGTCGGCTTTGTCGATTGCATTACAAGTGTTCTTGAAGTTTCTCAACTCGTTTTTGTTAGACACCGAAGCAAAACGAAATTTTACTTTCAACTTTAATTAAATTGTTTTTGGAGTTGACAGACATTTTTATAGTTGAAGATAAAGATTTATTCGATAGAAGATTCGCGAAAATTTTTCGAAACTTTAGTAAAACAAACTATTGTCAAGTAAAATTCTGAGAGATATTAAATATAAGGGAAAAAGGAAAGGTAATGATTAAAAGTGTATGATCTTATATAGTTATCTAGAGTGAGACTATATTACACATATCATCTACGTATAATAATAAAATTGAGGTGTTTCGAAAATAAAGTTAAATTTTGTATTTAAGCAAATGAAAATATAAAAATAAAGATAACCAAGCAATATTTAATAGTAAAAACCGGAATTCACAAATTATTTATTTTAGTTATTTATTTAAAAGATCCAACAAATCCTTATGTGTTGATTTATTCTGAATTATTATCCAAAAGATATAATGATAGAAAAAAAAAATATCAACATTACCCATTTAACGAACGAGAAAATTTTAATATATTATATAATTATCACATAAGCAAAGTCTTATTCAATATTACATACTTAATGTTTAAGACACTTTAGCCGCATAAAAATTAATGCAGAACTCTTATTAATCAACTTCTTGTAAATGTTCCTTACAACACTTTAATTAAAACATTTTTTCTTCTAAAGGTTAAAATTTCGTATAATTTATTTCGGTTTTCAAATGCCAAACTCAAGATAAATCCTAATAATAAATCTCTAATAATAAAATAATTGTAATCGCGATTTGAAACATCGGAAAACTCCACGATTTCTTTACAACTCTTTTTCGCGCGCAAAAGCCCCTTTCACCGTTGAAGCTCCTCGCTTGCTTTTTCCAGCCCTTCCGAAAAGCCAATCATTCCCCCGCATCTCCGAACCCCGAAAAGCGTCCGCTACCTCGCGGAGACGGCGAAAGCGAGGGAATTTCGGAGGAGGGTCTATGTGCAGCGCAGCCGGCAGAGCCTCTGGGATCCGGCCGGTCAGCCGTGTGCTTGCACATCAAAGAGGCCGGGGGCCGCAGCAGCAGCGAGCAAACGCGCATAGCGACCGGCCGCGTAGCGATGCAATTCGGCGCGACGGTTCGCGCACACAAAGCGACGCGCGAGCGCAAACTGCCCTCTCTCTCTCTTACTGTACCTATACCTATGTGCACGTGTCGCTCGGCTGAGCCCAACATGTCCGGCGTATCGGCTCGGCGGGTGCGATTTGCCCACGTACACATATACAAGCGCATGATGTGCGTATGTGTGGAGTAAGATGGTGCGGACGAATGGGGCGAGCGATGGGATGCAGTGCGGTTGAAGTTGTGGTTTCGTTGTTTTTCGAAATTGGAGATGGTTTCTTCTCATCTTTCTAATAAACATTCTTAATAGACCACATTTGGTAATAGCAATGCTTTTACTAAATTATTGTTTGGAAATTAACGGTAATAATACGTATATATAACGGTAATAATACGATAGGATTTATCCCATGTGGTTTGCCTATTGTGTTTTCCCCATCTCACAGGCACACGCCTGGGCGAATGCGGGATGATAGCATGTAAAAATGTACCTTTTTTCCAATGAAAAATAAATACATACATATATACATACATACATACATACGTAAATACAACAGTAATCTTTGCGAAATCATCATTCTAATTATAAATCAACAAGTTTAGAATATCTTTCGACTATTTTGCTTTTACTTTAATATACGCTTCAACGCATTTCTGAATAAAAATAACTATAAAATTGTAAAAAAAAAGGCAAAAAAAATTATTAAACTAAAAATCTCAAGCCAGCCACACTTCATATAACTTACAACGAGCACTTCTCATTCATAACGATAAACCACACGGTAAATTATACGAAAAGGCACTGTAGTCCCATCTCCATCCTATCTCAAAGATAAATACACCCTAGCCTCTCAAGATAATCTCGAGATAATCTCTCTCTTTCTCTCTGTCTCTCTTCTCGCTATATACACATAGCCAGTACCGTCCACACATTTACACATTTATTCCGATGGACTGGTGTATATATACGCGAGTATACAGTCTCCCGGGGGACGAGAAGCCGCCCGCGCGCGGCCGCGTATGAAGGATAGCCGCGGGTCAGGGGTGAGAGTCCGCGTGCACGCGCGATAGGCCGCACGCTTCTTCTTCCCTCTCGCCGGCTGGATAGATCGTGCCCCCGAGACTCTCTCTCTCTCTCTCTCAACGTCGTCGTCGTCCGTCACGGAACTGGACCTTTTTCCGATATTTTTATTGATTTCGATTACGGCAAAAGGGGGGTGAGAGAGAGAGAATAAGAGGGGGCAGCGCCCGATGAGCAGCGCGTTTTTTCGGCCGTGTAATATCTCGCCTGCGGATTTCTCTCAAGTGTTGTACGTACGGTCAAGCGGAAGAGGGTATTTTCTGTTATGGAGTTGTTCGCCAAGTGGATGTGGGTCGGAGTAGAAGCTGGAATTGATCGTTTAGGAATAGAGTACTTTTTTCCTTCTAGTTGTATAGATATAAAGCTCGTTTGATTGTTTTATGAATTCACTACTGTAGTTTTAACATCTAATTTATATTTAAATTAGATTAGAAATTTTGAATGAATTTCTTTACGCTTTTATAACGACATACGTATGGATAAAATTCTAAAATCATTTAAATAACAAGAAAATGTTTTAAAAAATAAAAAATGCACCAAAATTCTTGTTTAATGCAAAGATATAATTTTTGCTTTTTTTAATCTATAGGTTCATCTATTCTGTGGGTTTTCAGCTGTAAAAGCTTAAAATATTTTTAATAGACTTTTAGAATAAAGTTATGCTGTATAAATAGCACGTAGAAACTATTAAAATATTAGATAAAATCATTCTTTTTTTTTAGTTTAAGCTTTTTAACTAAAATATAGAAATAGGAAACTTCTTTATTTTAGCTCAAATAAATATATACATAAATACATTTTAATTTTACAATAATCAAAATCCATAAAAATAGTTGTTAAGTCCGGAATTTAGGGAAAGCGGATAATAATTGTCTTTTTTGAAATTTGTAAGATTTATATTGATTATTTTATTTAAGGTGATGTGAAATACCGACATAATTTTAGAATGACCATACCTTCTGCAAACACTAATAGAATTACTCAAAAAAATTTTTAGTATAGTATTTACGTATACGGAGCACCTGGCAGATCTATTTTTTTCAAAAACCTACTCAGAACTTATTTAATTAAATAAAAACCACAATGTCGGTAAGTAGGAATCTGTATTTTCGAATTATTATCTAGTTTTAAAACATTTTTTAAATAAAATTTGTATTTCATACAAATGTTGATAGAATATCACAAAAAATTCTAAGCATAGTAATTATATATACAGAGCGCCTGACAGAATTATTTTTCCAAATAAACATTCGAATGTTAATTCATTAAATAATGAGGATGCGATGCGGATTCTTGTACGGCGTTGTAGTTCCTTGGAGTACAATTCTTCTTATTTTCCATTTTGAATTCTTGTTATACTTTCTTCTTATATTTTTGTTATTAACCCTCGTTTGTCGACAGGGGCCAAAAGAGTTCTCGGTTTAAATTTATTGAGCGACTGATGCGGGCAGCGCAGTAGTTCGCCTCATTTATACAATAATTATATTTGGGTTAAAGATGATCGAGATCATCTTATTTTGAAATTTTAAGGTAGTTCTCTAAGAACTCGTGAGTCAATGCAGTAATCACGAAACAATAAATATTAAATTAACATTCTTTTAGTCAAATCATGCATGAAAAAACTATTTCTGAACTTACACAACTTTTTAAGTAAAGGGTGACGTAAACGTAAATATAGAGTAGAAAATAAATAATTTGTAATTGCTCTAACTCATGATTTACGTGCTAGCGTGAAATAGGTTAGTAAAACGGCGATTTTTTATTTTCAATAATAAATATCTTTTTTAAAAAGGTCCGCTTGACACATATTATTTGTACTTGTAAGAAAGAGCATAATTTGATCTTTGAGAACATACTTTTCATTTTTGAAAAACCTACCTTTAAAGTATCAAACTTAATCACTTTCTATAACAACTGATATGATTCTCATTAAGTGCCATGTAAAAATGACTAATTTCAATAATTTTTTTCTCGAAAAATAAGTCAGTAACCTATACTTAAAAAAATAGAGAAAAATTCTTTAGAGTTTAAAGAATACGCTGGAATTTTGTTGTTTTCGAAACCCACTTTTTGATATTTTAGAGAACTACTTTAAATGGTCGTATTTGGTTTACGTTAAACAAAAGTGCCTGCGGAGTATAACTGCTGCGTGTGTATAAAATGAATTTAGAAAAGAAGTGTGTCATGTTATCCGATAGTATACTTTGTCGCGGTGTTGCGTGGACGAAACGCTGTGTGGTAGGAATTAGCATTCGCATCATTTTTTCATTCAAAAAATTACTGATGAGGACATTTAAAGAATACATCACGGACTATAACATAGTAAATCTTTAGGTCACTTAACGAGCGCATCAAAAACTAGGAATAAAAATTTGTTATTACCAAAACTGAATAATAAGCCGTAAGCGATAAGCAAAGTTACATTGTAGCAATTAAAACATAAAACGTATTACCCAATAATTTTAAGAGTTTCACAGGTAATCAATGGTTAATAAAATCCAAACTAAAAAAATGGGTAAAAGATAACATATAAAGATGCTTTTGCTAAAATTGATTGTATACAGAAAGAAAAACTATGTACTGTGATTAATTATAACTATAAAAAAAAAGTTTATAAAATATATCAGCCGTATCAGTTTGTTTAAGCGAACTTTAGTCTTAAGTTTTAGTTTTAAATCCTAGCATGTAAGTCTGTTTTTTGTACCAGTCTATGTAAAGGTAACTGTGTTTACCTCTGTAGGGTTTACTAATTATTGTAATGACTGTAAACTATTTTCTGGTCAATAAATACAAATACAAATACAATACAATGATTTTCTGGAGCTCTATTGTAAAAATCGTCTGAATTTTACAGATTAATATCTAAATAGGAATATGTTATAACAATACCAACAACCTAAATAAATTGTTCGTTATTATATTTTTATCAGATTTAATAAAAGAAGATACATCGGTCAAGCTCTCAATCATCGAAACAGCGATCACTGTACGACAGGGCAAAACCACTTGTACTTCTGCCGCAATCAATCTAATGCCCATCATATCGCCAGTTCCATCCGCAAACACACGCATGACGCCGCACAACTCCATGGTGCGCGCGCACTCCGCCGCAGCAATGTAAACACACACGCAACCGCGTCCAGCGATTCCTGACAAATCGACGAAACGTCGAAGCGCACGACTACCCCGCTACACCGACGGCAATATATCTGCAAATTCCGCAGGCCCGATAAGCGGCGGTAGCGGCGAGCGCAAAATAATGCATTAATAATCAGAGAGAGGCTCTCGCGCGCTCGCCATTGACAAGAGCATCATCCGAGCCGGTGCACGCGCCCGCACACACTCGCACTTGCCGAAACGATCAATCGGGAATTGAATGTGTCGCTCGCCTGCTCAGTCGCTCGTCCAGTGCAAAAATCACGAAATAAACGCGCACGCGGACTCGCGCGCCGCAGCCGCAAAAGAGAGGGAAAGCAGCGGCGGACCGGCATGCGAATGGGGAGGCAGGCGGGCCGGGGGTGGCCAATATGCGGCTAATTTGCACAACAAATAAAGCTTATTCTCCGGATTTGCATGTGTTTGAACTGCAGTGTAATTGGCTGCTATACGCCGCGTATCCGAAAATGTATTCACCCTCTCGCTATCTCACTCTCCCTCTCTCTCTCTCTCGCTCCGTATCGCCGTTGCGCGCCGATGCAAGCCATCGCGAATTTCGCAATATCGGCTTTCGACTCCACCTCTCCTTCCCCCAGGCCCCAGGTTTTATACGTATATACACACAAACCCGTATATGTGCGCGCGATGCGGCTGTGACAAAAACTCACGAGTTGCGGCGATATTCTTAGGAATAAAAAGAGTTGCGGGCGGAGGCAGGCCGGATGGCTGGCAGCAGGAGGTGAGCTTTGTCGGGGCGATGGAAAGAGAGGGAGAAAGAGAGAGAGAGAGAAAGAGAGAGGATAGACGGACGAATGAACGGACGTTCGCCTTCCGCCGCGGGAAATGGAATTTTCAAGCGCAATATCGGGTATCAATCTTTCGCTCGCGCTTTTCGCCCGCCCCCGACGCTGCCGCCACCGCCGTTGCTCTTCTTCTTTGTATCGGCTCCGGAGGTCTTTCGATTAATTAGAGACGCCCGGGAATGCGGGATATGCGGTGGTGGCAGTATGGTTACGCCCGAGGTTTCGCCCTATAAGAGAGATCGCTTATTGAAAGTACATTACAAATTCATTTAGTTTATTTAGCGGCAGAATTCACCCCGAAATGTTGCTTGATTGTGGCAAGCTGCCCACGTAAAACAATTTTATAAATTTTTTATAAAAATTATATTAAATAAGGCATATAAAATTTTTATAAAACATTTATAAAGAAATGGTTTTATAAAAACTTTATACAGTTTTTATAGAATTAGTAAAAAGACAGATTTTTCCAAACATTTTACCAGATCCGAATATATGAATGGGAAAAGTCTGGTAAAAGAGAGAGAGAGAGAGGAATTTAGCACCGGGAATGGGATGGGGAGCACGCGAAGGGTCCAGCCCTGATGCTCAAGAACATCCCCACATTCTCTAATACAAAAACTGCGAGAGAGTTACATTGCCAAGCCGTGCAACAACGCTAGCAGCTAGCATCGCCGACGGCAGCATCTAGACAAACATCTCCATACATTTACTGTATGCATTGGCGCCGTAACGAAGACTTCCAGGTTACTCCTCACCAACTCACAACTGCACCGGAACTACTGAAATACCTTATAGATCACGGATAAAAGCAAAGGTTGGGAGATATGAACAGTCTGCATGACTCGCGTCAAACGAACATGAAAGCAGACATCCAAATGTTTTGTGAATGATTTTCTCTCTAAAGTTGAATTAGTGAAAATTGCTGCACCATTTCAATTAGTGGAAAAAAACTACTAATTTTGTTAGTAAATATTCACTATTTGATTAGTATTTTATTTTTAAACTACTAATTAAATTAGTAGAAAATACAAATTAAATTAGTAGTTTTAAAAACTACTGAATGAAATAGTAAATATGCACTAATAAATTAGTAGTTTTTTCCACTAATTGAAATGGTGGAGTAATTTTCACTAATCCAACTTTAGAGAGTTTATTTCAAAAATATAACTTACATAAAATAATGATCAGAAATTAATAACAAAATATACGTGAAAGCTATAATAAAAAAATTTTAATGTTTAAATACGCGAAATATACTACTTATTATATCATAAATTCTTATATATATATAGTTTGTCCTAAATGTTAGTTGAAATTTAAAATATTACTACATCAATTAAAAAGTAATAACATTTATAATACCCTTTTTGCTGAATTAATGAAAAAATATATACTTTACTCTCTGAAGAAGGCAATGTCATTAATAAAAATTTATCCGATAATCTAATTCCACAAGTCTCTAAAATCCGGGCAACTACGACACGCGACATTCATCGATACAATGCGCTATTCGTCCGGCCGAAAAAGGAGCAGCCAGCAGTCACACGCGCGCATACGGGGGAAAACAAAAACTCCGGAATGGGAAAGGCAAACTTAAACAACGAGATAGAGAATGCAGAGATGAAGAACAGAAGAAGAGAACAAGAGTACGGGAAGGATTATCGCAAGTCACACGATTATAACATCAAAGAATTCGTGGTCTTTGTCGAAGCAGGGGGCAAGAGAGAGAGAGAGAGACGGAGAGAGAGAGAGAGAGAGAGAAGGACGGCAGTGTACGCACGCGAAAGTTATTACCCGAAGCCGAAACTTTCCCTCCTTCACACAACAGCAGCAGCAGCAGCAACGCACCCCCTCCGCTCCTGAATCTAAAACGAAAACGGCATTCCATTTCCATCCATCCATCCATCCATCTATCCCGTCCGTCCACCCACACACGCACACCCCCTTCACGCACACTCACCGGGAGAGAAAATCAAAACGGAACACGACGGCGCAGCAACGTTGTTGTGTGTATATATATCGTTTCGCGCGCGCGATTCTCTCGCGGTCGTTTACCCAGTGACTTGCACTCCATTGTCGTGCAATGGCTCTCCCTCTCTCTCTCTTTTTTCGCTTGGCTTTTTTTTTAAATCCACACGGCGATTTCGTGCATGTGTCCATGTATGTATGTATATCTGTGTATTCGAATCGGCGCGCACGCGCCTAAAACTGTAGAGTCACCAACCGCTCATATGTTAGCCGCCGGTGGTGTGTGCCAGAGGGAGGAAAGGGCGGACTTGAAGAGCGCGTGCATGTACGGGTTGTGTATAAGGGGAGAGTATAGCGACTCGCCACCCCCTGAGCGCAATGCGACTTGCGTTTTTTTGTCTCGAGAGTTTGAGATGGGGTTGGTTTATGCATTTCGAATTACACGGATAGATGTAGAAAAAAGAGTATTATAAGGTTGTTTGGTGGAGGTTTTATATAGAAACGAAAACTGGGAGAGCATTTGTGGTTTTTTTTTCGTTGAGAATAATAAGGAGTTAATAGTATATTCTTCAACAGGGTAGTAAACCCACCGTGGAAATAATCTACATTTTACTTCCGTGTTGCATATCGAACTTTATTCCTGACACAATTTCGACTTGAACTGTCTGAAATAACAGTTTTAATTATACCACGGTGTTGACGATTCGTGAGTTAAAAGACAAAAATATTTTATTCCTCTCAAAATAAGGACGTAAACTTTTTTAATTTCAACTAAACAGAGAATATAATGTTATTATAGTAACTATAAGAAGGCATAAAATAAAAGTTTTTTGTTTCGCTTTTCGAGTCAATAAAATAACTATGTAGTACAGTTGGAAATAAAATACATTTTTATTACTGAAAAATATATGAGATCAACGTAGACATCATTCTAAATCGTAATCAAAAGTGTGTGAGTATAAATGTTGGTATAATTACAATAATCGTAGTGAATTATACGTCGAGGAAATTCATAACAACATCATATTAATTAGTTAATTCAAGTATATCACGCTTACCCGCAGAAACATAATATATACGAAAAAGTTTAAGCAAGCTTCAGAAGTGGTTCACGTACTGATACGTTACGCAATCAGAACAACATTTTACCAAGTTGTGTAACCTCCCGAATTGTTTTACCTCAACAGAGACCACTCAAAATATCGAACTTTATCTCTCGATAAGAATTTTCAAACGTTTCTCGGGAAATTAGATAAATCACACGAAAGCGACAGACAAAATAGGGCTGACACAAAGCAATAAATAATCCAGTAAAAAGGTAAGGTACCAATGCTGGTTTAAACGGCCTTGCGGTAGTAAACGCGGAATTCCTGGAGTATACGTTGATAGGCGTGAACGTGCAAAGGAGTCCGAGGTAGCGAAGGTTGGGCGAACAAAAAAAATGATCAAGCAATAAATCATGTGCTTTGTAGCTGTCGCGACTATCGGTGATAGTGTTGGATAAAAATATGAGAGATAGAACAGTAGCGAAAAGAAAATGTGAAATTCGAAACCAATACACTTTGTAAAAATATAAAGAAAAATGATAAATCTAAATAATAGGCTTTTGGAGAAAAGAAATGCATGTTTGTTAAGTATTTATGCTAAAAACTTTCATCATACCGAAATATGATGATAATAATACTACGAAAATACCTTTTATATGAAAATATTGTAATGTAGACAAAGAAGATTTTTTTTTTATTTTTTCGATTTTTTGAATCTTGAAACTCTTGATATTATTATACAGATGACCAGTATAAGTCATAAAAGAGTACTTCTAATATATAGTTTATGGTAGCAATAAATCCGACAACACATTTACACTGATGCATCAAGTCATACTGGAAACAGGTTTGGCTGGAGCTACTAAAGTATAAACAGCTAAAAATTCTGCCCCGTGATACCGCGCTTCGAACTTATGCAATCAAACACCGTCAGGATTAGTTCCTGATAGCTGGACCAATCCAAATATCACTACCTTTTCAAACCCTTGACACAAATTTCACTCCAAAAACTAAACTTGCAGACAGGCGAGCCGAAAAAGATCCGTATAGTAGGGACCGCATCTCTACTGTATCTCTCTCCCTCTCTCGATCAATATGCAAATGCGCCTGACACTAATTATACGGAAGCTCCGGCCGTCTTTGATCTCGTGCACGTATATATATAGGCGCCGGTATAGATTCGCACGCGGCCCGGCGCTTATCGCCGATGGACGATGTGCTCGGTCGCGCGCGCGATTCGCGGAACGGCTTGAGAATTCGGAAGCGCAAAAACGTGTTCGTGCCGCCGATAAATGAGACGAGGATTTTTTTTATTAGTAGGTAAATGGGTTTGGCTATAGATATAGATGAGAGCTTGTGAGAGTTGTATTGCATGAGTATATGTATTTTGAAAAGTTGTATGCTTAACAAAGATGGATGGAAGTATAAGTGTTATAAAAAAAACTATCAAACAAATACAAATGTTATTACTTTTTGTATAAACGATGAAAGCTTATCTTTCAAAATAATTATGAAAAATTAAAAAAATTTATGAAAAAAAATGAATATTAATTAATATATTGTTCAATAATATCCTAGATTAACAACAGCAGTACCGGAGTGGTATGAAGAAATTGAATGATGATATAAATAATAAAAAATTAGGGATGACAAATCACATAAAAATGAAGGGCAAAATTAATGGACATTTTATATAAATCAGCGTAATATTCAAAATCTTATAATTTCTTCATTAGTATACTAAAGATCATTACAACCTGTCAATTCAAATCCAATTTATCCTAGCCTCATCGTAACTTGCGAACCCACAAAATAGCACTCATAAACGTCAGTCGGCACAAAAGAAATCCATAAAATTAAGCGAAAAATCAAAAGCTCAGCTCGTCGAGAAATATATAAAAGTGCCAGGCCACATATACACCCAGAAACGAGGGAAAAGAAAACCAGGAAGAGGCGACGGGCGTTAATACCTTCTGGCAGCGTCAATTACACGGCGGTGGAAGAGAGAGAGAGAGAGAGATGGAGAGAGAGAGAGAAAGCCACAACACACGCTGAAATTTGCATGAGAAAAGAAACGCGGCATTAGGTGAAGTCATTCCGTTTTATATGCATACGCGATTCGACGCGCCGTGCGCGCGCTTGGCAAACCCATGATTTTTCCGCGCGCCGGGGGTAGCAGGGACCTCCCCCTCACAAGTACACACATATACATATACATAGGTACGGTGGGGTAAGGCGGCGTAGGTTGCAGATCGACTACTTTACGGTTATTACGCGCCCGCGCCCCGGCGAAGGGCTGAACTTCCTGTAGACCTTTTGCATACGCGCGCGAGCCTCTCTCTCTCGCTCTATAAAAAGAAATCCTCTCTTTTCTCGTAATAACGTGCGCGCGAAAGAAGTAATGTATTCGCCGCAGCAGCACCGCAGCCACCGCCTCTAGATCCATAAAGAATCATCGCACGCGGACCGAGACTGATAATCGGACTTTTTCAGCAGAGATGTGTTGTGGGGAAAGCAACGCGTGTGTGCTTCTGTTCTACATGTATATAGTACAGCTCCCAAGAGCTGTAAATCGAAAGTGGAATTACGATTGAATGGAGGTTTATTATGGGAGATTCGTTATTATAAGAATGGAAATCGAAATACGCCTATTTTATGACTGACTTTCCGAGCTAATTTCAGCGTCGAAAATTTATGGATTCAAATACGTAAAATGAAACTATAAAAAAGTTTGGTTTTAGTATACCTACCTATTATTTGAACTATGTCTATATACACATAACGTGTAGCAGCAATCAAATAATTATTCTAATAGGTATTATTATCAATACCGTTACACTCTTTAAATATGTATATATTTCCACTTTAGTTTTCATATCTTAAAATATAACCCAGAGGAATGTAACTGCGTAAAGTGGCTGCGTTTAAACTTTTATACACCCTTTCAAAAATAACTAAAATTCATGTTCATAAAAACATATTTCAGCTCTTCCCTTGAGAATGTATTCTAAAATACTGTGCAAGTATAATACAATATGCACACAATAAAAGTTGTTGATAATTACTACATTTAAATAAATACTTGTACTTAGTTATATTGCAGAGTCGTTAAGAAAATATACCAAAGGCAAAAATTACGAGGCACTCTTCCACGTACCAAAAATAATATGCATTACAGAAAATATTTCAGAATAAGTAAGGTGAATTGCTTTATAATGACTGTACACTCGCAAAACAAGGACGTTTCACTCTTCCCCAGAAAATATCGCAATTGATAATATTAATTTAATACGCGGGATATAGCGTTTAATAGCACAAGTTGCATTATTCTGCGAATTAAAAAATTTATCACTCTCGTAAGCATAAAGCGCTCTTTAAATATATTTTGACAAAGGATTTCTGCAGCTACTTATTACCTAGGAAAACAATTTCGAGATAATAATCGTTAACCCTCTCTTAAAAAAAAAGAAAAAAAAATAAAATAAAACTCGACGTTCTTAGCAAGAACCCGCCGCGTCGCCCCATCCGCAGCCCAAAAGAAAATTTCATTTTGCTCGTTTTCTCCCCGTCTCTATAATACATCACGATTCCGCGCGCTCGCTCGCGAAATTATCCTCCGCCAAATGGCCATCGTAAACTTCGTAATTTCCCTCATTTCTACGGGCACATATACACGCGCGCTCGCGTATACAGCCACATGCACCTCTCCAATAAGTCCAGTATCTCTCGCTCGTCTCTTCTTCTATATACACGCGAGAAAAACTTGCGCCCCATCATCGTCGTCGTCGCCGAGACCGCACACTCGTGACTTATCCTCGCGCGGAAATCCAGTTTACGTGCACACACATACGAGCGTTGGGGTACAAAGTCGTGCACAGAGAAGAGAGAGAGAGATAGCTCGCAAATATCGCGCACTCGCGCGAGCGCGTCTTATCTACGCACGGGTATAAAGGCCGCGAGAGACGAGGCGAGTTTCCTTGGACAGTTTGCCGGCGCTAATGAGCTGGCAAGATAATTAGCATTATGTTAATGCGCGACGTGCGCGCGCGCCCGGGTCCCGGAGTCGTTGGCAGCGGGCTTACATGACGTAACTTAACCTCCGCGTCTTATAGTTAGCATCCCTCAGAGAAATGAGGTGGAGAGAGAAAAGGGGTACAGAACGAGAGAGAAAGAGAGAGCGACAGAGAAGAGAGATGAATGCATACTACGCAAGGAGGGAAAAGCTTAAATTAAAAGTGACGATGTCGGTTAGGGTAAACAATTGCGTTTGCATTAAATATATTTTATTATGTATATGTTACTGTATGGTGATATTCATTGTTCAATTTAGAAATCCTTACAAAGCTCGTTACAAAGATAATAAAAAGAAGTATGTATTTACGTCAAGAGTCTATAATTCGTCATAGAAAGTACACTATATATATACTAAATTAATATTACAGTTAATTATTTAATTCGTTGTACTTTGTGAATTAATTTTTAATATACATTACAGAATAAAGGAAGATGAAAAAGTATAATACATGGATAAAATATATTACTGTGTTTCTCACATATCTTATAATACTACTCATTCAACCTGCAAGCAATAAAAAACATAAAATATTCATTGGGTACCGTAATATCGTCCAGTACAAGTAAATCATCCTATTCATATAGAAAAGCTAACATTTACACTGAACTTAAGAAACGACTAATTAACCTTCAATTCGCAACCCTGCCAACTCCCTCATCGTCTCTTGTAAAACGAATGCGGTTCTTTTCTCCTGTGAGTGTCCCCTTAATCGCGAAAAATGTATATCTATACATTTTTCCCTATTCACCCCAAAAACAAACCTCGGCCACAACGTTTCTCCGTTTTAAATAATCCATTCGTCCATTTTCCATTGACAAAACGAAGTGCATGCGTCCAGCAACAGTCACGGAAACGCATTCATCGAGACCACACGCGTGCGATAGCATCTTACGCCGATAGAATTCTAAGGGCGAACAGCCGACCGGACGGTTAAGAGTGATAAGGATCGCCAGCCGAGTGTTTGTCCGGATTTTATAATTCATTCGCACTCGACTTCTCCGAGATTCGCCGACGGAAGTGGATGACCTCTGACAATCGCAAGGAAAAGAGAGAGAGAGAGAGAGAGAAAATCGTTGGGAAGATCTTGACATGAGGCTCAACGACGATAAGGACGTCCACGTTATCTTGATGCGCCGCTCGGATAGGCTGGACTTTTTCTACTTGTCGAGGCAAAGGATGCAACTCAAAGACTTGTGGAATCTGATGGCGGTCTTTTTGTATGTATGCTGAAATGGAACGGCATTGTTGATCTTATGTTGTAATGATAAAATTTAATAATTTAACAGCAAGATAAACTTTATAGCAGATCGAAATAATGATTCCGAATATCATAAATTTTACATTTCTAAAAGTAACAGGCATTTCTTTAAAATTATAACGATATCCTATATGTAAATTTGTAAAAAAAAATTAACAATTCATCTTGTCGTCTAATTCAGAATTGAATAAAACATTTACAACAACTGGTAACGCAACGGCTGTATAAAGAGATAACTCGACAGGAGCCACGAAAACACGTCCACAAGTAGCAAGAAGCCAAAACAAAACCGACTCATACATGACGGGCACACAATTCGGCGTCCGGACACATAGCCCAGAGCGCGCGCACATCTTCCTCCCTTCCCATCCACCTTCTGGCTCTCTCGCACACACGCGTCTCACGGATATCCGGTTTGCGGGAAAATTTTGGCGGCGGAGGCGGCAAATTCCCGCAAGTTCGTCCGAAGAAAGCCAGTATAGCCCCGTGCAATGTCTTAACGCCGCCGCCACCGCTCCCCTTAGTGTCGATTCTCCGGCGGACCTGAACGGTCTCTCTCTCTCTCTCTTGAGCTACACACAGGGGTTTCGGGAGAGGAGGGAAGCAGAGAGAGAGAGAGAGAGGACGTGTACACGCGCGTTGTATCATCGATCCAGCGGACTCGCCGCTAACTAGCCCGGGCTAATTAATTAATCATGCCAGCGGCCGTTCGAGTTAGCCCGCTTATCCCGGAAGCGGCGGCGGCAGCCAAGTTCGCCCGTGAGCCAAGTCGCGTATCTTCTCGCGAGTAGCGCGTTCGCGTCCAAGGTGTCGGATGTCTCGTACAGGCGGCTCTCTCTCTCTCTCTCTTGCTTGCTCACTACACTCCCTCCTCCAACTTTCCTCTCTCCGCGTGCCTGCCACGCTGTATATCTATATACATACGCGCCTCGCTCTGGCGCAAGCTCTATTCGCCCGCCGTCACCTTTATCCCCGGCGCCCTTTATCCACCTCTCGCGCGACTTGGCTCTCATTATCTTGATTAATTGACCGATGGTCCTTTTCCTTTCGCCTACGCGCCGGCGCTAACTTGATAGGCGCAAGCAAACTTCTCTCTCTCTCTCTCCCTCTCTTTCTCTTTCTCTCTTTCTCTCTCTCCCTCTCAGTCTGTCTTGGGCTCGCGCGCGCGGCAATAATTGCATATTTATCAATTAATTACGCTGGCGAGGGGATTTATCGAGCGTGCAGTTGCCGGCCGCGTGCTCTTGTATGTGTATAGATGTGTATGGACAGAAAATAGACGTACGCGCGTGCTGCGGCTATCTCGCCGTGGCTTTTCCATGAACGCACGAGTGCGTTTCCTTATACGGCATTAAGTATGAGGATGATAAAGATGTTTGGCGATGCGGCGACTCGACGGGCATTTGCATGCTAATGGGGCTTTCAGTAGGGCGCCAATGTAAAAATATCATAAGCGCGAACGAGGTAAACAGACGAGCATGTAATTGTTCAGCGCGCAGAGTTTGTTTCCTCTGCGTGGAAAGTGCTGTTGCTGTAAATATTTCTTGTGAAATAAAATATATTTTTATCTGAGAGTTTACAATTATAGGATTGTGATAAATTTTAATAAACTTTTATTGTTGCAGCTTAAAACATGATTTAAAGATGAATTAGCTTATACATTTAGAAGTAATTTACTTTATTTTTTAATAGTTTAGGTAAAATTATAAAAATACAAAATATAAAAAAATCATATAAAAATGAATGCGGTTTTGTATTATTGGTCTTTTATTACTGTACTTATTAGGAAAACTGTTAGTTGTACATGAAAAATAAAAAAGCTCTTCAAGAAATATACAAGTACCTTACCGAAATAAAACCATAAGAATAAAAGAAAAATGACCGATTACTCCTTATACCACAAACGTTTTAAACTTCTTCGGCGAGCAGGACAAAACGAAACTTTTGCCGGTCGCCATGCCATTAATTAATCGCTCAGGCCGCGTGAATCGGACCAATCGCCTGGAGTTCCGACTTCGGCCCAATTACCGGAAGAATGAACAGCAGCAGCAGCAACAGCAGCGCCTGCGCGGCAGGAATAAAAGCTCCGGTGCCGCGATATCTCGCTAGACAAAAGCGCACTCGGCAAAAAGTTTATCTCCCGCACGAGCTTAGCTGCTCGTTCGTCCTCTCCCTCTCTCTCCCTCTTTCTCTCTTCTCTCTTTCTTTGCGCGCGAGCCGCTGCAACAAAGAACCGCGAGAGTTGCAACTATCGGGGGCCAGTCTTAATTTAAAGTTGAAATTAATTTTACTCCCGCGTAAGACGCTGCAGAGCCTCTTTCTCTCGCTTTCTCTCTGTTTCGCGAATGGCGGCTGCGTGTATATATACGACGGGGACAAGGAAGCCCGGTTCGTTTCTTTTTTATTGCAGCGGCTCTTCTTTCTATTTTTATACTTCTTTGTTGCAGTTTTTCCCCGCGATTTCTATAATTAGTTTTGTCTGGATATAATTAAATTTTTAAATGAAAAATAATCAAGAAGATTCAATAATTGATGAACAATGAAATTCGAAGCCTATCTAAAATTATTTAGTTACCGACATTTCCGTCTTTTCCATAATTTTTCTCAAATCTTTATCCTTTCTGAAAAAACTCCAGTCATCGGTGGTTCGTGAAGTAATTACGAACATGCGATAACTGCGATAATTTTGAAAAGTCTTAAAAGAAATTAAATATTGAAAAGTACGGTGTAGAAATCTGTATTTTATTCCGACATCTCTTTAACATTAGTTTTTTGTCCCAAACTTATACCTAATACGAGTTTTAGTCACATTTCCAGAAATCATAACGTGCGAAAAAAATATTCAAAAGATATCAATTTAACAGTTTAACCTGAATCATTTTCGCAAATTTACCAAAACGTGTTTAGGGACATTGCTTTTACTTAGTTTTGTGCTCACCTTACATAACTCTGCTGAGTAATTCTTGGTGCTGCAAACAGACGCTAAATCAATATCTATAATTCTAAATTTAAATGTGGTGTATGTGCAGATTGTGCCTGTGAGTGTATATTCATAAAATAATAATCACTCTGAAATTTAAAGATTATTATGATTTTTTTGTGAATTACAAGCAATAAGATTTTCTCGATAAATAGAAAGGTTTCACCCAACCAAAACGCGGATTTTTGTGTATGGTATAATACATGAGAGAAGAAAAATCTAGTGTAGAAGGATTACATCAAAATAAAATAGCCAGTGTTTTTACATAATTACAACTACGCTTTACTGTATATCTCAAAAGACACTTGTTCAAAAATCTAAATGTCATGCAAGTTTAAAACATTTATATCGATTCTATATTCAAATCCTCGACGTTGTAACATGTAATTTCATAAAGAACTTTCACGTCTGGGACGTAACCACACCCAACCTAAGGCCAACACAACGCAAAAGTAAAATACATAAATGGCAGGGAAAGGCAATCATAGCCGGGCGGTCGCATGCATCAGCTGGAGGGAAATCGCACATACGATACGTGTATAAAAGCTTACTAAGTATATAGTGAAGTAAAACCGAAAAAGACCAATACCCACGTCACACGCATCATTCAGCGTGTCACTGTTTATTGTATATGTGTGAGTGTTTGTGTGTAGTGCACGCACAGTTGGCACGGGTTATTCATGAGAGAGCCACAAGAAAAAAGAAAACGACTACGGCTTACAGAATGCAAATGCTTCGAATCACAAGCATAGAGTATATAATCGATCTATAAATCGGCCCGAGGGGTCGTGTGAGACGGATGATGAGAGTCGATTGAACGGGGAGCAGAGAAAGGTGTGGGGTGTAGAACGTGACGCACGAACATTTTTTTCATAGATGTGAACGGAGTTTGGCTTGATATAGTCTGATATGCATTTTGATTTATTATAACTCGTTTAGATTTTAAAATAGTGTGACATTTTTTTACCAATAATAGTTCCCAAAATTGGAAAAACTATCGCACAAAATTAAAGTACTTACATGAGCGACACTGAATAAGTATAATGCAGCTGATTTCCAAAGGATCTCTCAGTATATGATAATTAGTATTTTAATTCGTAAATTATATACATTATCTAAATGAGACAAACTAAAAAATTAATTCAACATTGGAGAAACAATAATACATGTATAATTACTTTCATAACAATTACTATGATATAACTATTCCATACTCATTTTAGATGAATAATTGAATTTAGAGTTTAACTAATTCTCAGAATATTTTAAATACAGAAATAATTGAATGTACTTCAAAAACATACTTTTGGATACTATGATTGTGAAATTGAAGTACAACCATTTTCGTTCTTAACAAGTTTTAGTTTTAATATTATGGTATAAATAAATTTATATCACACTATTTTATTTTAAAATAAGAATAATACGTATACATTTGTATAAGGCTATTTTTATATGTGTAAAGGTCTTGAAGGGAAAGAATATAAAAGGAACTAGATTGAACTGCAATAGACGAATGTATTTCTTGTTAGCCATTTGTATGCATAGGGTTCTACATTTACTGGTTCACTTATGGCCCTGTGCTCTCTCTCCGCAGAATAAAAGGATTAATGTTAAACTACACGACAAATCGAATGAAAATCGCTTTAGTTCGCTCGAGTACTTAATAATGATATACTACCTATTTGATAATTTTTTATATTTTATTCCTGTAAAATTGTCATATAGAAATAAACATTTTCAGATACACCAATTTCCTTATATTTTTAAGTAAAAAAAGCATTATAACAATAATTTGTGTATGCCTTAAAAATTGTGTAAAAGTAGATCTATGAAATTTTCAATATACTAATGTAAATTTGGAGCAGAATTTTCGGGTTCGCGAATTGTTTAAAAACATTGTATATCAGCCTCAGCCGTAGCCTGAGAATATTTTCGTGTTAGCTGGAACAAAAAACTTTATAATCTCTTTTGGTAAGCTAATGTTTAAAACTTTTGTGAAGAAAAAAAGATTCCTGTTTCTTCAGTAATTGCAGATTATTTTAATAACACAACTTTTACAATGCTGTTTAAGCTTTGTCACTGACATTAAAAAATAATTAACAAGGCGACAATATAGAAGTAGCATTGATAATTTTTCTTAGTAACACCTATACTATTTTGCTAAAAATTTAATGGATTTAGTCATATAATTACAAAATTCGTTATAATGTAATAATACTATTTATATTTTTTCAGAAAATTAGCCCATAATTATAACAATAAATAGAAATGTTTAATAACTCGTGTAAACACTTGAAGTTGATACATTATTAACATATATATTGCAAATATACGTTGCTGATACACTCAAGAGTTCTAGTCGAAGAAGTAATTGTCAATTGACATAATGCATTACATCAGATCTTCTATAAGTATGAATATCGACAATTCTGAAATTGTATTACACAGAAAACGCCATTTTCTACGTAAAATAATAATTTTGATTTTTGACAAGTTAAAAAATTTATATACAAAAATTTTGAATTTTTTTATATCTTTAATATAACAGCAAAGAAGACTTTTCAAAATAATATTAATTCTACTTTTAACGAAATATTGTGGAATTTAATTTTCATTTACTTTCTAAAAGTATTAACACTTATTAAGCAATAAATAACACTATCAATACTTAAAAAAATAATATAAATTATTTTTAAAAGAAATTCAGGGTAATAGTAATTATTACAATTTATTCGTAACAATTCAAATAAAGTATAGGTGTTTATATTTTATTACAATTTTAGTAAACTATTTTCATTAAAGACATTCTCTTAAAAACACTCTCTTGAAAAATTTGAATAATAAGTTTATTACTGCAGTAAAAATGGTAAGAAGAGAAAGAAAAAGAGAAATGAAAACTCTCATGATTGATTAACTTCTTTTTCTTCTTGACGATGAGGACGAAGACGTCGGGGAACGCAATTATAATCTTTATTCATTACTGAACCAGTCGAGCTTGCGGTTTCAAGATACGATTCTTTTCATTACTCCTCCGCCTTGGCTGTCGTCTTCTAGATAATCAATATTAATACAAGTTTGATAAAACAATTTTCGCTTAATGAAATCTTTTCTTTTATTTTATATCTGGAATGCTTTTACAACAGTTCTTTGATTCTATAATTTACAATCTTAAAAATATTTATTTATTAAATTAAATTTAATAAATCTGTTATTAATCTCTGACATTTACTAGTCTTATCCTATACTTTACTGGTAGATTAAAAATTAATTACATCTGACGTACTAATAGCAATTAGAGTGTTAAATTAATAAAAAATGAGCGAATTAGTGTTATTTTATAATGAATCTCTACGCTTCTTTATTCTTATAATATTTTTATTGTTTATTCAGTAATTTTTTCTGTGCAAAGCTACTCAAGGGAGCATTAAATAATTCAAAAGTATAATACAATTGATAAATGCAATTTTTCTTAAAAGAAAGATAAATAATGCGCGTTCACGTTTTGCCATTTCTCATTTCCCTCACCCTCGTCGTTCCCATTGTAAAGCGAATGTGAAAATAATGAAGCTCGAGTGTTTTCCTTCGATTATAAAATGAAAAAGAAAAAGAGAGGCACAGTGCGGGCCCATCGATTTCCATCTCGAAAAGCTGCCAAAGTCAATACGAAAGGGATTCGAAGTGAGATAAGGGGAGGGAAACGTAAGCAAGACAAATCGTTATTGGTTACTTTATTCAAACGTTGTATATAATATCGTAAATTTACATGAATTAATAACATTCATTCGGATCGTTGTGATTATATGTGTTACTATTTATTCGATATAATTATAAATGCGAAAAGTACATTTCATTCTTACACGAAGATCACTAACAATTACAACGGAAACATTGTTCATCGAATGGTCTAAACAAAGAATGTTCTATAGAAAACAATACCCTCAAAATAAATGTACAACCCTTTGAATACACAATATAAAAGAAATCCTCATCGACAAGGAGACGGAAACTTACCTTGCCCTCGTGGTACAGACCGAGGCGAGGGGTCGCACGCGCGTCACTGGGAGTGGAAAAAATTACGGCAAAGTGCTAAATGATCGCGGGAGACAGAAAGAGAGCGAGAGAAAAAGAGAGAAAGAGAGAGCGAGTCTTCGCCGCGCCTTATGCCAGGTTATCGGGGTTGACTCGACCGCGCGCAAGGGTCGGGATTTTAGGTTGGCTATGCAAATAAGCCACTCAGCCCGAATGTCTCGGGGGCTCCATTCGCCTCTCCCGCGCCTTTTTTTCTCTTTCTCTCTCTCTCTCTCGCTCTCTCTCTCTCTCTCTGCTGACGTGTTTGACTTGTTGGTCTCGCGCTCGCGCGTACGCTCGATATTCGACGAGAGTATTGACACGCGTGGTGGAAGTGTGTGTGGGTGCGCGCGGCGATATCGTGCGGAATAAGAGTGTATATAAAGGAGGGGTTCTGGGGCTAACAGTGGAGAAGGTAGCGTAGGTTTTGCGGTTATTCGGATTGTGTTTTTTTAACGAATTATTCAGGTTGTAGAATAATAGCATGCATTGTGATACGTGGATGTTTTGAAGACCGATCAAGCGATTTTGATAGATGACAAATTTTTAATTACTTGCTTACATTTGTTACTTAAATCTTTAAGTATTCATATTGACCTTTCCGTTTTTTTAATGATAATAACCAATTCACTTTGCTAGAGATTGTCTACGAGATTCTGAATACGAAAATAAATAAAGATAGTGAAGAACTATGAACATAATGCTTTATAACTGTTATAAATATGATAACTATATCATATTATTACTTTTACAATGTTTTCAAACTTCATAAGGAGTACTGCAAACATGTAATATCAATTATGAACTTTTATTCTATTCTGACGTAATATGCTACATTTTAAGACTGATTTGTTCAAAATCTTTTTCTAATAAAGCTTATAGTCCAAGAAAATGATATTAAAAATAAAAATTTTAGATCATTAAGACACAAATAGTCGCAATACCCATTTGAGATATTAATCAATCATGCAATTAACTTATAATTCCCTCTTTCATTTTCCATTCTCAGAACACGATTTCCCAGAACTCGACAACTTCACAGCACCTCCTCCTCCTCCCACCTCTAAATCCATCACGCGCACCCGCACACACGCAGTATGCAGAGCCAAACTCAATATATATACATAGAAAAATAGAGTGAAGCAAGCACAGCGAACCTCCCCTCTCGTCTATGCTATACCCAATACCAAAGCCGAGAGTGCGCGCAGTATATAAGAGACTCGCGCGCGCGCTCACGGATCTTTTTATTGCATATTGAAAAGGCCAACGTCGTTAAGTCCAGCGTCGCTGCTGTTGCCGTTGCTGCTGCTCCGCTCTCTCCTTTTTTTCGCTTTATGCACCGGCGGACGTTACCGCGTGGCGTGTACATAACGCGAGCTCTCTCTCTCTCTCTCCCTCTCTCTCTATCGAAGAATAAAAACATTTACGACCTTACCTCGCTCTCCATCTCGAGAGCGCGCCCGCGCGCGGCATCGAGTGAGAGAGAGAGAGAGAGAAGAGAGTCGCGTATTACGCTCGCCTCGGAAAACTGCGCACAGCTCTCTTTTTTGCCGGAGCGAGTGCGCCAGTCAGCCAGTAGCTTTTCTTGCGCGTATAGGTGCTTTCGTCCCTTAGGGGTAGGGTGGGGGTGAAAAATGCGCAGTGGGCCGGTTATTTTCCGTTGATTCTGCCGTGGATAGCGCTAAAGGACGGCGAAGGAATGGCCCCGTCGTGCAGCTCGCGACACGGAGGCCGTTTTCACGCTGTAAAAAGAAAATTGGTTTTTAGTTGCCCAGGCTTGGAAAATTTAAACTATACCTGTTTTGTATTTTATTCACATGAGTCGCTTTGGATTACCTGAGCGAATATGGAAACCCCCTTTGTCTTAGTTGAACGTTCTTATAATAGCAATATAACGTCGTTTTCAGTACGCTTTTGTTGAGATGTGTTGTGCATGGTATTTTTACGACTATACTTTAAAAATTATAAAAATTCAATAAGCGCAATTGTTATTTTTGATATTTTAAGATTTTTAGTTATCAACGTAGATAGTTTATATATGAGATGTTAATAATAATTTTAAAAATCTAAAGAATACGTAATGCATTATTACTTTATTATATATATTAACATAGATCCGCCAACCTTATAGTGTTTTTTTATATTATTTACGTTTTTACAATGTTAGAATGTCTGAATACTTTAATATCATATAAATATATAGCTTAAACGTTTTTACATATATTTTTAAACAAATCAAATTAGTGGATATATATTTTTGAATAGTAATAAAAATTATGCTTCGGAAAAGTGAACCCTGGTCTTAAAACTTTTATACTGTTCAATAAGCACAATAAATGTGTCTTACAATAATAATATATAAAAAAGAAAAACTAATTTACCACGACGATAATATTATTGTGTTTTTAATATATTCTACAGAAATCGAAAGAGAGAAATTTTAACAACACGTTTAGTGCTGCCATCTTTGATCGTTCTCCAGAATCATAAAACTTATCGGCAATGTAGACAAGCATTTCTGTTTAAAGTAATGTTTCTTTAAGAAGTCATAAGCATAGCATTATACTCTATTTTATTAAAACCATTTATTACAACATTTTGGTAATTAAGATAAACTAAAATATACGCTTCAAGCATTATTCTTCTTCAATAATATTTTAACCGTTATGATATTGTATATTTAAAAAATATAATGAATTAATCGTCGACCGTCGAACTGAGCAGACGTGTTTACATTTGGCTCTGTAGTAAACATTGTATCAGAGTCGTTGGAAATTTTTAAACGGTTATTATTTAAACGGAAATTATGGAAATTATTCCAAAGTATTATTTAAACAAATAATTTATAGTCATAAGTAATAAATATATAATGCCATCATGGCGTCAGACAATACTGACCCGCCAGACAAGCTCGCTCAAAAATATTATACGTGTCACAAGAAAAAACTAGTGAAAACAGTGATATGTGTAATTTGTGAAAACGTGTACTGCAAAATTGACTTTGATAAACTATCTAATACAAAATACGTGGGTGAACACCTTGTAA
>JAWWEQ010000010.1:28052783-28080806 GCA_035583055.1 Torymus tubicola | reverse complement strand
GTAAAATTATGAATTATAATTATACTTTGTATAGATCGACAAATGTTATTTTGTATGTAACTCTGGAAATAAATATAAATAAATAAATAAATAAGATTTCTCAACAACAAAAAATTTTTTCATGACTCAATATATATGTGCTAAAGCAATAATGTAATAGCATTCGTTGACATCTTTTCAAATAATAGATATATATTTACATACACACGCTATTATTCATTGTAATTCTATATACATAAATAATTAATATATTCTAGGAACAGAATATTATATTTAAATTCCAAATCAGACGGCCTAGAGTTTTATAGTGTTGATTACCTATTACAACACGATAGCTGGCGCATGTAATCACTGACAGTTCAGGCTTTATTTACACAACGAGCTGGCGCGTGCACCAGATACAAGTCCAATAAAGAGCGCCGCATGCAGCAATCATCAAAAGGCGAAAAACCGCAGCGCTCCCTTTGATCTCCTGAAGTCCACTCGAAACTTCACACAGCTGCGACAGCGATACGCATCTCTTTTTCTCTTTTGTCTCTTTCTCTCTCTAGTTCTCTTTCGAATCCAAATGAAAATTCGTCGATTAAGCGCGCGTTGCCTCGTCGCGAATCCGCTTAGATCGACAGATAGCCCGGTGAGAGTGCGCGCGCACACACTCGAGTCAACTCTTTCCGCGATGGAGTGTGAGTGCGCGCTCGTCCGCGGCACGTAATAAAGAGAAACAAAAAGCTAGGCCACAGTAGCGTCCGAGGCCCGGTGTATATTTACAGAGCGTTGGGCGTGCAGCCGGCGTCAAGTCTCGGGAACGGCTTTGAAAAGGAAGTGCGGTGGCGACGGCGGCGCGAAACGAAGAAAAAGCGCGCACGCCGACGACAAAACCGTCTCATTCTCATCTCAATCTATATTCGCACGTCCAACACACTCGAGTGAAAGGGCATTGAGGAAAAGAGAGAGAGAGAGAGAGAGACTTCTTGCAGTGAGCGAGAGCGTAACCCTTTTTCATGCCCCCGCAGGAGGGCGCGAACCCCGACACTACGCGCGCGTGTATATGCATGAAGGGGGAGGGGGAGCAGCAGCAGCAGCAGCAGCAGAGAGCGCATTGCGCGCTTTGCTTCTCTCTTCTCTTCCTTCCCTCTGCAAGGCGCGTCTTCTCTCGCGCTCTTGTGCATAGTGTCTCTTTTTCTCGCTCAGTCGTGCGGGGTGAGTTCTTTCAGCTCGCGCGAGAACGTTTTCTCCTTTTTAACGCACGTCCGGGTGTGTCTTTCTTCGCGTAATAGTTTTTTTTCTCTTTCGAGTGCGTCTTCTCGCCAGCGAGAGAGCGAGAGAGAGAGCAAGAGACAGAGAGTTAGCTTTCCTTTCTCTTTTTGATGTTTTATGCGGAAAGGGTCGTCGTCGCGCTTCCTGCGTGACGCACGAGGTGTGTAGTAGGTGCGTTTTCTCGTTGGCATTCGCGCGCGCGGATGTGCGGCCGCATGAATTTTGAGTGTTTGAGGAGCGAGGCGTGATGGATGGGGAAATTGCACTGAAAATTTACGGTACTCACATTCCTTTGGTATTTTAACACTCTGTTATTATAGAGGAAAATTATTGTTTTTTACATTAGTCTTTCCAATAGTTTATTTATTATTAAAAGAAATATTGTTAAAAATTAACTTATTCTACGAGAGAGAAAAAAAGTTAATCCAACTTGAATGCATCAGTTAAATATACAGGCGTAGTCAAAAGTTAAATTAGTATTTAAAAAAAGGAAATTTAACCTATTATAATAGAAACAATTTTATACATATATATATATAAAATTTGTATGCCGATTCCACATTAACAAAAGAAAGATTTACTTTTTTAATATTATTTCTATCAACATCCTTATGAGTTTGCATTACCAAATTAAAATAACTATGTGAAAAAGAAAATTAGCTATTTTGGCGCGTATTTCATTTAGATAGTATATTAGAAAATTCATATAGTATTGTTTCACTATATTGCATTGTATACTGAGAAAACAATATGATTATAGTTAACATATATTGTAACTGTTAACATATGTATTTTAGATTATAGCGAATTATATGTATGTTAAGAAATAATATATGAGCTATTAGTTCAATCGTGTGCGTATGCTAGTACCAAAATGCCATATTGTAACAGTTGCAATATCAATATTCAGCCGCAAATGTATATCTTTTAACAGTTACAGTAATAATATTATCTGTAGTATATTATTTTTAAATAATAGACATGTATTCTAATTTAATTTAACGAACAAAATGTTGGTTAAATATAACTAATTAGTCATATTAGCCATTTTATTTATAATAATTTATCATATAATGTTTATTATGAAACTAATATTTACTCTAAAACTCTTCCACATACAAAATTTTTTGGGTCAGCTGTTTCGTGAATCTTCATAGGTCTTACAAAATTAACTACGTCTAATTTTAAAGTTCTATCATATGTCTTTTTGTAAGAAAGAATAATTTCATAATTTTGTAAATAAGAATTAAAATATCTAATAGTACTATGCCAAAAACAAGATTGTTTTCCCCATTTACAAAAAGTTGGATGGTACAATTTTTTACGTAATTACATAGTTTCATTTATTTTAACAAATGAGACTTCGTAAACCGCTTTTGATCACAATAAATGTTCGTCTTTGATATTTTTGGACAATCCTATTACTTTTCCAAATACGGTGTTGTCTTGCAAGCCCAAGATTTCTTACCACAGTTAAATAATGTGTTAGCAAATGATATTTCGACTTCAATTTTTTTTCAAATAACTCCATATAAAGTAATTTAATTTTTTTATTTTCACGGGAATTATGGGAAAACAGCGTCGAGTCGCTCCTCTCCCTCCCCTCTAATACCCGCTCACTATACTACGCCCGTTTCACTCAAATATGATATTGTAACTGTTACAATATCGACATTAACTATAAATGTACGTGAATGATTGCTCTGACAATTGAGATTTTATTGTATTAATCTTATATTTATCAATTACAAAGTTGCCGTAACATTCACATAATTGGCTTTGGTAAGATTGATCTTATCGTATGTATACGCTAACATTATAACTATATTCTCTTCTCAGTGTAATTAAAGTTTCTATCTAGCTATAGTGTAATCTATAGAGTTTATATTGAATATTTTATATGAATTCATTCTTAGTAATAATAACATTCAGACAATAATAATATCAATTTCTAATAATTGACCCAAATCAATTCAATAAGTTATTTGCTTCATAATTTCAATGAAATTGAGCTTTAAATTATTTTACTTAAATTTGTAGTTGTAAAGTTTATTTACAACTCTATTCGTTCTATATATATATATATATTCAAAGGACTAAAACGGTTTATGGCACCATGGAAATTAAATTCAAGACTTACAATACGATTATAAATAAACTTTACAAGTAAATGTGAATAAAATTAAAACTCAAATATATTAAATAACGAAGAAAATAAGTTATTGAAGATAACTAGCGAGATGGTATTAGTGACTTGTGATAACATAAGTTCTACCAGTTCAATTTTTTCAACCTATTTATTGCAGAGAAAATGTTAATTGTAGTTGGAATAATATTTATCTATGTATGATATTTACCATTGAAGAAACTAATAACAAAATAAATTTATTAACTGCTTAACAGTTTATTTACTCTACAACTTGTTACAAACTCGTGATCTTTCCCTTTCTCTACCCTCTCTCTCTCTCTCTAGTGATACATGTGATTGAGATTTTCGATCAGGGGGTGAATTGTTTATGCGGTAACAGTTGTCTCGCCGCAACATATATGAAAAGTGGATGTTGCGTAGGTCGCGTGCACGGCATACACAAAGGTATGTTCGGGGCCGCTTTAGGTTCCTCCGAAAATCGATATGGTCGATAAGGGAGGCTCTGTGGCGAACATAAGTCGAGGATTGTTCGTGCACAGTTGGCCACAGAGGCAATGGTTTTATTGAATAAATAATCCCCATAGGGATTAACAAAAGAAAGATAAAAACAAGCATGCGACGTGAGGGAAGAGACGGAGAGGAAGAAGGAGAGCTGAGCAAAAAGAAGGGCAGCTGCGTTTCCGACCTTGCGCTGTGATTAACTCCGAGAGCCAAAGGGTTATTTTAGAAAAGATTTGTATTTTTCTTAGCGCAATAAAAGAAATTACGTTACAAGTTTCACCTGTATTAATTATCCCTAATTCACGCAGCCGACTGCTTCGTGTAGTCGGCAACAACAACTGTTCTAGATTATTTCTTTTAATTTGTACTAATGATAATTAGTAGGGATATGTATAGTAGTAATTTACTAAGGGTAGAATATTGTAAATATCTAGGCATTGTCATTGATTATAATCTAAAATGGAAGAATCACTGAATATATAATAAAGAAAACTAAATATATAATACATATACTGTAGAAAATGTCAAAATATATGCAATCTGACACACTAAATATAATATACTATGCATTTTTCCATAGTATATTTAGCTATGGAAATATTGCATGGGAAGTTACATATATAGGCAATCTAGGATTACTACAAAAAACGCAGAAACCTCCTATTTTCAAAAAATGATGGATTTGTTGTGAAATCATTTTATTCGTGATTTGATTGGTGGAAGTAATGGGTTGCTAGGTTACAAAACCAAAAGTGGCGCACGAAGCGCGCTTAGAGGTGACTAGTAGAATTTTAATAATTATAAACAAAAATACTTTTAATCAAGACAATTCGTTATCATTAAAATAAAATTTTGCCTATGAATGTTTATCCTATCATTATACTGACCTCAAGACTTTATACATGACATTAACGAGCAAAACGAGAAATAAACTTATAATACCACCTAAGTGTTCTAAAGCTGTTAGCGATAAAAATCACTACAACAAAGCGATAAAAGTATTCGATAGTCTTCCAAAAATTAATCCAAACCTCAAAATTTTAGACATTACAAAAAGTTACAATAAAAAGGGTAAAGAAATGGATTAATCTTAATATATTTTAAATTCTATTTTTAAATAAGAAGTATTATTAATATTATTGTCAAAGTAAATTTTATAACAAACTTGAAATCATGCATTTCAATTTAGTTTATAAGTTAGTTTATAAGTTAGTTTGTAATTTTATACCGGACTATTTTATACTATTAATATTATTATTATATTATTATTATTTTATACTATTTTATACTATCAGGTAGCTATGACTACCTCTATAGGATGTCTTCTGCATCAGACATAATATTTATGGTTGAAGTCAGCAGTAACATGTATTACTATATGTACTACTCTGGAAATAAATTCAAATTCAAATTCAAATTGTATAGTACAAATATTGGAGAATGAGTACTATTGTGCTTCCGGTGGAGTAAATTAGTTCTGCATAAGTAATTCTTGATGAAAGTCCTATGAGTCACAGGATTTCGGTTCAAAAGAAGTATAAAAAAATGCTAAAAGTTTTATGAAAATATTATGAAATAATATTTAAGTTTGTTATTAATTCAATTTTTTAATGGATTCTTTATAGTTTATATAAAAATTACCATCTCACTTCAGAATGTCATAAAATTAAATACTTTTAATTTTATTCTATATGTCCACCAGCACAATATAATTTCGCTCTACTACAGCGTTTTAATCCTTTTCCACATAATCGCACAACAACAATTACAATCCATCCAAAGAAAAAAAAACACCTCACTCTTCTTCAAGTCTCCTTTCCCAAAATCCCATAAAACCAAAAACAAACTAATTGAAGCAAGATTCCGAAAACCACTGCAACCGTGTTTCCTGAGTTCTCGGTCCACAGAGCTAAAGCCGCAGCTCTGAGAGCACATTGCTCGCATTCTGCCCAGCGGCAGCGGCAGCGGCGACGACGACGGAGCAACGCGCGGGAGAAGGCCGGAAAGCAAGTGCGGCAACTGGACTGCTAGTCGGTGCGCCTATTGCAATATATAAGACGTAGACCGGGCCGAAGTGCGCGCGCGGATCGATCGTGGCCGCGCTGATTGCCTCGTCGTCGACGTCGTTGAGCTGCACTTTGCTCACTCCACGAGCTTAGCGCCTGGGTTTTCGAGACGCTGTTTGAACGAGTTTATTGTCATTGAAAGGAATATGAAAAACTTTAAGCTTTCAAGTTTCTTATAACGTTTTTTAATGTGGTTATAACTAGAGATAACAACACATTTTGATTTGTACACACACACCCACACACACACACACACACACACACACACACATCGATTAAATAGACTAGTTAGACTTGAAAAGTTTGTTTACCGATAAATATATAAATGATTTAAAATTTTAAAACTATTTACTAGTAATCAGTCGATTTTAATAGGTAATGATATAATCTTATTACTTTTCATTTCGTTGTTGATTATAATTACACTAGTCTTAAAACGTTATCTGAAACTGTTCATCTTATTTGTGTAAGAAGCAATAATTGCAGTTTCAACGAAGCCGATCCCATCCCAAGCGAAATGCCAAAGGCAGTCCCTTGCTACCAGAGCAATGGCAAAAAGCCTGGCAAGAAAGCTCAGCCCGAAAGAGTCAGCTCAGCATGTCTCTGGCGCTTGCAGCAGCGCATCCAAGACCTCTCTCGCTCTCTGGCAAGAACCGCGTCGCGCTGTACCTCCCCTCCCGCAAGACGCAGCTATATAGGTAGAGGTGCACGCGCGGAATAAGAGAGACGGCAATCCGGCGTCGGCGTCGGCTGCAAGGGTAGGGGCGTAGGAGAGAGAGAGAGACCGCTCTGCACGGGGTGGCGGCGTCGGCAGCGTATACACACAGAGAGAAAGGAAGGAGGCGGGCGAGGTCGCCCGGTCGATTCAGCCCCGGGCACTCACGGCGCGGCGGCGGCTGCCGGCGGCGCGCTCGCGCTGCAGTGTTCTCTCCCACTGGCGCGCGCGCTCGCGCTACCATTCCGGGGAATAAGAGAGAGAGAGAAGCACGCCAGCGGCTTTGGCCCTTTGCTACGCGCGCGCGCCTTCTGGGAGGAGGAGGAGGAGGTTCGTGGGATTGCCAGCGGAGGAGGAGAGGGTTGAGGTGCGCGCGTTGGCTGTAGTAGAAGTAGCGGCTGCTGCTGTTGCTTGATGTGTGCGCTTTCGAGATTTTGAGAAAAGCGAGTGAGGCTGCGTGGCGAAAAGGGTTTATGACGCCACTGCTAGCGATGTATGCGATTTTCGGTTTGCCGAAGAGAGATACGATCTTATTTGAAATTAGAGCTCTCCAGAAGTTTGTGGCCGTGGTACTAAAAAACTTGAGGAATGAATTTTGACTCTTTAGATGTTTTTTAGCATACGTAAAATCAAAAGTTATGGGATTGGATATGTTTAGTACACATTGATTACGAATGGAATACTCTGAAATATTACTCGCACCATTATAAGTATAAGGAAAATATCTTTAAATCGATTTTATAATCGTATGCAATAATAAGCACAGCAGAAATATGCTATATTTCTATATGTCAAAACTTTTTCTTTGTAAAAATAAGTGCACAGATCGAAAGAAAAGAAATTCTTTTATATACGTTTACGAACGAAAGCAAAACATAATCTAACTTTATATATTTTTCTTCCCACGGATGAAAATTTGGTACTGAAAAGGAAGCTCCAGTGAAATCCTATTTTGTAGATATGAGGGTAAACATTTTGACTGTACATTCTGAAAGCAAACGAAAGGAAAATTTACAGTTGAAGTGTGATCGTGAATAACATTACCGAGAGTTTATAGTTTTGTGAGTGGGGTCGAGATTAATAATTCAATAAATTCCTTAAGCCACTCGACGCTGTTACGTGCTCTAACAACCAAAAGTTCCTGTTTACTATCTCCATAAAATGTGGAAAGTTATCGTAATTACGAAACTCCTAGACGTAGTCGTTCGTAAGTGCATCGATTTCGTTTTGCGATGCAAAATCTTTTATTTTTGCAAAATGCCAACAATATGTTTCAAAAGCTATATGGACTGTCATGAACTTGTTAATTGCGATAATATTATATCGCACAGTTACGTCAATTCTCTAAAACCACTACTTACCGAATACATACGTAATAACTTCGACATCATCATACACACACACACACGCATGTGTGTGTGTATATATATGCAATAGTAAATATACGCATAATTTGCTTACATGTTGCATTAATATACCATGGCTCTGTTGCCATGAATGTGTGTACAATCCGCATTACACGTTCGTACACATCAGTCAATAAGTACACATATTTGCGCTGCAGCTAGAATTCAATACCTAAATCTAACTCTATACTCCCAAATAGTTGCATTATAACCATAAACAATCAACAGGTTTGTTTGCCTTTTTATTAAACCACTTTTCTTTTACTTCCTTTAACTAACACATACAATAAATTAAACATTTTTCATGTAATAGGACACGAGAACCAAAATTTTATCTATAGCCAAGATTTATTTCGTCATCTTGGCTTTCTCTTTTTTTACTTCTTTCGCAGCCGCGAACCCCAGAGCGTTGAGTACTATCGGTTCGGCGTGGCGAGCTCGAGGGGCAAGTTTTATAGGTTTTTTGATGGAGGCCCCGACATTCCAACGGGATTACGAAAATTAAAAGATTAAAGATTCGTGGCCCGGCGCTTTTCATGTCCTTCCTTAATGCGATTTTCATTATGCTTGTTCCAGAGACGAGCGATTACGTACTCCTGGAGTTCATTAGTTTTTGAATAATTAGGAATTTTTTGGATTTTAAGAACTAGTTTAACTAATTATATACAAATAAAAGCCTTTTATTCGAGTATTGATAAACATATTTTAAGAAAAAGTTCTGTATCTTGCTATGCATAAATTTATAACTACTGAAACATTAATGGAAAAAATCTGTAATGAACTACAAATAACAGTGTATTTTTGTGAATACAAAACAGTAAACAGCTTTATGTACCATTTAATACAATTATGATTAATTCTATTGGCATAGCTAGAATGTTTATTAATTGGTCATTTGGATTGTATAAAATATCATACATTTTACTCTGTGAAAATAAAGTATAAAATTTTATGATAATACCATTATACATTCGAAACCCTTGAACGCTTTGTACAAAAAAGTAACTTAAAAACCAGCTACACAACAAAAATTCTTTTTACGTTCAAAACTGCCGTTACTATCTCCTCCAGCCATTTCCATTGCACTCAGCCTCAGGAGCCGTGAACCAAATCGCTTGCAATTCCACTAAAGTCCACTGAAGCGCCGCCTTGGAGTCGTGCGCGTCTCTCCCTCGCGGACTCGCGAGAGGACAAAGACAGAGACAGACTGTGATGCTCTCGAGAGAGTAAGAGAGAGAGGAGTATAGCGGAAACGGAGAAAAGGGGGCGGGATGCGGGCGTTTCCCGCTACCCTCGCGGGAGGGAAAGCTCTGTATATAGACGGAGAAACAAACGGAGAAAGGTGGGAGAGGGCGCGCGAGCACCTGCGCGCATTGGCGCGCGCGTTTCTACGTCTGTATTGTACGTCTGATGACGCGCTCGCTGTGGCTCCACCCCTCGCTCGCCGAGAGGGGAGGAGGGAAAAGCTGCCACGCTGCCGATCCTATATACACTGCAGTCGCACGATGGAGAAAGAGACCGAGAGGGACCAAGATGGAGGTGCAGAGGACGTGGGATTACTGCGAGAGCCAGATGCCGGAGTGTGTATGTGTGTGGCTCTGTAGGGGAAGAGTAGGCACTGTACTGGTAGCATTAGTGGGAATGGCTCGGGTGAGGTTGAAGGTTGTAGATGGAAAATAGGAAGAATTATTGTTTTAGATTTTTAAAATTTTCTAGATTTTCCGTAAATATAGATGATTTTTTCTTGATTTACGTTAAAGGTGATGCTTATGAAAACGATAGAAAACTTATTTTAAAAAGAGTAAAGAATTCAGAGAGGCAGATTCCGAAATATATATTAAAATTTTTTTATGCTACCAGAGCATATGTAATGTCATTTGACAAAAATATTAATAAACCCTTTTTCAAAGATAAATGTCTGACGAAAGTTTTTTTTATCTACTTTGATTTAGTAGATTTAATAAAAGAACAATTTTCTATTTGTAAACAATTCTTTTTTTCTAATCCAAGAAATTCTTACAGCATCTATAACGTTTACTTGTTCATTTCTTTAATTTGCACGCACTAAAAAAAATTTTAGATACTGAAGATCAGCAGAAAAAAATTTGAAAATTAACAGTAGTTTTTTCCTTACTACCTAACATGCAGTGCCAGGCGATTCCTGCACATCCTCTCCTACCGTACGCTCCACTTTACCCCGAAGTCCGCTCACTCTGAAATTTCCTTCGAAACTCAATTTTTCCCCCTTCGTCCTCGCGCTCTTTCCCCCTCCCTCCCATCTCTCTCCCCCGCAATCGCTCCACCTACGCATATCGCGCCTGCACCTCTCTCTCCTGGCGGAAGCAATTAAAACTTATACGGCAATGCAATCTGGCCGTTCTCAGCGTGAGCAATGCGCGCGAGCGAGTACAGACGAAACGAGCGCGCGCTCGCGTACAGGTTCGAGGGAGGGAAAGCATCGGGCGGAATAGGGGAGGACGAAAAGAGGAGGAGGAGGGAGAGGAGGAAAGTGGGAGGAAGGCGCTTGCGCGGGCTGGCTCGTTTATTTGTATCTGTCATTGCGCGAGAAGGAGCGCTGCTGTTGCCGCTGCAGGGGTGGAAATTCCTCTCTCTCTCCTCTCTACTCCTCTCCCTCCTCGCTGACTCCTTTCTCTGCTGCGCGGCGACGTTATCTGGCATTTTCTTCACCTCTGCGTCTGTTTTATATCCGCCGCTGTCTTCTGAATTTTTCCAATATAACGGAGAGAGAGAGAGAGAGGGAGAGAGAAAAAGAGAGTTCGTCTCCTATTTGCTCTCTTTCTTGCGCCCGCTCGGGGTTTAAGCTTCTTTTTCCGCTGCTCCTCTTTCGAGGAAACTTATTTTCTCTGGCGTGCGCGATTTTATTTTAACCAGCCGCGTGCACAGCAACTTTTACTGCGAATGAAAATGTTGATTGACGTTTTTAACATCGAGTTGAATTTTTCGCCCGAAATGAGTGGAAAGATGGAAAGATTTTCTCTCCATATAATTGGATACATTTTAGTATTATATAAATTTCTTTTTTAAATAAAGTATAAATAAAATTGATTTTTTTAAATTAACCATAATAATTTATTTTATTATTGATTTTAAAGAATTTACTATTTGTTTACACAATGATTCTTTGATTATAACATAACAGTATAAATTATAATGCTCGTTAACATATATTTTAAACATGTTTTCTTAGACACTTCATTATGGTCTCAATGGAAAACCCATTTGTTTTTCTTTAAAAACTAGGTATCTAAAAGTCAAGAAATAATATTGTTAAGATCAGGGTTGCGGATTTCGGAGTCCTTCAAGCCGGAAATCCGGAAGTGCAAAGAAATTTCGTACTCACTCTTTATCGAGTCCGAAATTCCTTTGCACTTTCAGACTCGCCCTTCATCGAGTCTGGAAGTAGTTATCATTTTTTTCTAAACACGTATTTAACGTCCATTTAGGGTTTCACGATATCAAGACAATATGAGCTTTATTTATTTTATTTAATTTCCGATTGAATTGTTTTTAATTGAAATTCGAGAAAAGAGTACGGTACAAGTAAAATGTAAATAAAATTTTTTGTAAATATGATTTAATAAATAACTTATTTTTGTAACTTCTGATTCTGTTTTCGTTTATTTTTTTATAAAGTCGAGGTCACTTGTTTCATTTTAAAATTCTATACTGCGTATCGACAAACTCTTTGTATAGAAATCGCATCGTATCAGAAAACTGTTTAATGTAGTAGTAACGTACTTTCGGATTTGCACTTTGTACTTTCGGACTCGACAAGGAGTAATCATACTAGAGACTCAAGCATTTGCAACCCTTGTTAAGATCCAACGTTTTGATTACAAAAATAATGTTCAATGTACACACGAGGTCACAATTTTGGAATAATTTGACCTACAGTCCCCCCCGCATCAACTATATACACTCGTGGCCTATACCGAGGATACTTCGAAATATCCGCAGTCGAGGGAAATTCCTAAACACCTGCGGCGATAATGAAATTCTTTTCAAAGTAACAACGGTCAATAACTGATTATATGGAAAAGCCGTCCTAGCTCTCGTCGTCGTCGTCCTCCGCGTGCGACCGCACTAATTTCACCTCTCTAGCTGCGGCTACCGCTATACTCCGTCAGCCTCGGGATCGAAGCCTCGGCTCTCTTCCTCCGTCCTTCCTCTTTCTCTCTCACCTATACACACCGCAACAATTTTTTTGCCCGCAGCATCAGAGCAGCAGCAGCAGCAACAGTAGCTCTCCCCGGGCTTTTCTTCTACTCTCTTTGCGCCGTTCTCACTTTTCTCCCGCGGGCTTTTCTTTCATCCCCTTTATGCGTTCTCTCCTACTCTCTATCCTTTTTTTTCGCCTCTCTCTCCCTTCCTTCTTTTAATTTTATTTTCGGTCTTGGCTCGAGCGACCTCGCCTCTCGCTCTTTTCCCCCGGAAGAGAGAGCAAGAGAGAGAGAGAGAGAGAGTAACACGAAAGGCCGCAGCGGCGGCGGCGGCAGCAGCCGGGGAAATTTATTCTCCCGTTAAAGTGCTGTGAAACAGAAAACTCTGACCAACGCTGCCGCTTTTCCGTCTCCCTCGCTCTTTTAGACTCTTTCTCGCCACTAGCACCGTAGCCGTAGTCGCCGCCGCCGCCGCCGACGCCGCAGCCACGTCGTCCGCTTCTTTCCCGTTCCTCTGCTCTCTTTTGTCCTTCGCTCTTAGTTGCGTTTTTCTTTTGCCGCGCGCGCGCCCGTATCGCGCGCGTGCTTTGCGCTGCCCGTCTATTTTTGTTAAAAAGGAGAGTACGTGTGCGGAGGTAGAGAGTGAGCGAGCGAGCGAGCGCCGAGGAATATACTCTTTATGTGTGCTTGGGTGAAAGTAATACCGGCGCCGGGGCGGCTGTGAAAATGACAGGTGTGTAATGAAAGCAATTCTTTTTTGCGAAATTACGCCGAGTCTCTCGCCGTTGCTTCATTATTGATGCTTCACATAATTTATAATCTACGTGGCTGCGCGCCAGGGAAAAAGTAAACGCGCGCGCGCTGAAAAAGTACCTCGCACTACTCTGTCGTGCTTTATTTTCTAAGATGAATGTAAGATTCAATCGAGAACGTGCGCCCGTAGGATGACGGCAGAAGTAAAAAATCTGATCAATAGTAGGAAAAAGTCTCGACACCGAAAAAAAACGGGAAAGCTGGTGAAGTAGGTACACGTACGTGTCTGACTATACAAGGCATGAATCTACTTCCGCCTGCTTAGTTTATAATATCCTCAAGTTCTTCTATGCATACATAGATACACGCTTCTTTTTCTACTGCTATGTCATAAATAAAATGCGCTATTTTTATCTACATCTGCCGGTATAACATACCTAAACAACTTTTAAAAAGGCCACCAGACAAAATCCTCTTGTCCCCATAAACACGGTAATATCTGCCGAGGGGAGGAGACAATATTTCACGACGTCGTGAGCTCTAATTTTTTGTCTCCTGCGACCGACGAAAATGGCGCTCGTCGCCCCGCATCGCTCAAAACTAATACTATTTCCGATAAATCAATCGCCCCTCTCTCTTCTTACTTGTACGGGCCTTCTCTTAGCTAACGTGCACATATACATGTAACGTAGCCGCGATATTTTATTAAATTTTGATAAATACTGCACATTCTCGCACCTTCGCGCCGCGTCCTGTCTCCTATCTTTTGACTCTCCCTCCTACTCTCCCGCGCGTGTGTACGAGCGCTTATTCCCTCCCCCCTCCTCGCGCACGTGGTAATATCGCTCTTTCTTCCCTCTCTCGCGGTCTCCGCGCGCTCCCGCCTGCGGTCTAGACTAAAGGGTTTTACCGGGCGGCTGCAGCCTCGCACACTCTCTCTTCCTCCCTCTCTCGCTCTTCTTTTCCTCCCCTCTATCGCGCGTTTTCCTCTTTCGTCCGAAAATTGGCACGGAAAAATACGATTCGCTCGTGGAAGCTACTTCGCCTCTCTCTCTCTCTCTCCCGCTCACTTTCTATATGGCTCACCTCTGATATTTCCGTTCTGAAATTTTCTTTCACTCCTTTTTTTGCAAGCGCAGAGGCTGCTGCCGTTCCGTTGACTTAAGGTGATTAAGGCTCTTTTGTCTTTAACGGAAATTAAGAGTAATGGCGGAGTGTCGCGCGCGCGTCAAAGTGACCTGTAACGCGATTTCATCGTCCATCGACTTCCGTTATAAAGTTCGTTATGAGTGCAGCGGTGGCGACGACGCGCGCGCGCGGCCACGGTGGTGGCAGCCCTCGTATGTAAACATTTATAAATAGATTCCAGCGAAAAGTATTCCCGTAATTGAATTCGCCTATAATTTTCAATAATTACGCTCGCGGAAATAAGTGATATATATTAGAGTTTGTGAACTGCGCGTTCTAAATTTGCGTTTCAGTGGTAGCTAAAATGCTCTCTCTCCGTCTTTGGGTTTTAATTAAACTTTCATCATTTGACTTAGCAATGCTAATATGTTCAAAGTACCAATAAAATCAGAAACGGGTAGGAAAAATACTTTTGCACGATGAAATTAGCTTTTTATTGTTGCAATAGATTAATTGCAGAACATAGTTTTAGTCATTCTTACTTTTGCAGTTCATATTACGATTTATCGGATATTGATACAAAATAAATAATTCTATTTACTTTTTATTACCAGTTAAATAACTAGGTCGCTTAGAAAAATACAATTTTTTCGTGAAAATAACACGTTGGCAAAAGCTATTTAATATTTTCACTCACAGCATCCAAAACATATAAAAATACCACTGCATTATTGGTTGGAATTCTTCACTTAATATAAAAATTTATACAAAAACATTTCGATTCCTCTCGAGACGAGTCCTCGGGCCGCGCGTCTGACGCTACCGCGGTGCGTTCTACTGCTGCGCGCGTGCTCCTTTTCCTTCTCTCACGTCTCTCTCTCTCGCTCTCTCTCGCTCTCCACTCCATACAGATTTGCCGCTCCAGTTGAGGCACGGCAATCGATATCTCGTTCTGTTCGCGTGCACACGCGCTGCGCGTGATCCCCATTCGTCTGATATCACGCTCCTCATCATTCTCAGCGTCGGCAAAATATGCCGTCTCTCTACCCTCTTCGTTTCTATTTTTACCGTACGATTATAATAATCTGTCGCCGCTGTCGTCACTATCGCCATTCCCCGCCTTTTACTCTCTTTCTCTCTCTCTCTCTAGCTCTCGCTCGTTCCCTCTAAAGAGGACGAACGCAGCAGCTTTTTTCCTCCTTTTCGCGCGAAGAGAGAAAAACTTTGATATCGGCCCCTATAACGGTCGAGAGAGATAATTATAATTAGAGTGGCGAACGGTAGTAACTGCATAATGAGTGCGCGCACGCTCGCTCGTCGTCCTCGTTTTTTTGTGGCGTGGAGAGGGAAAAGAGAAAGAGAGAGATAGAGAGAGAGAGAGAGAGGGGGAGAACAAGAGGCGATGCTCCTACTTTCTTTGTATTGCGTGTGTATGTGTGTGTGCCAGAGGGATCGCGAACGGTGAGAAATACTTTTCGATCGCGGGTCGATGAGTCTCGATCGGCGCGGCGCCTTTTTGTGAAAGGCTAAGGGACCGACTCTTCTGTTACAACAAAGTGATAGGCAAAGGCCGTGGCTTTTTTGAAAAAATTCTCGTGGAAAGCGAAGAGATATTTTTAAAAATTTTTATCGATTTTCGGTTACAAGGTGTTGTTGTTTTTTTTTTATATAATTTTTGTATTATAAGAAACGTTTTTTTCACTTTTACATGTAAGATTTTCGTGTAAAATACGACCGCCCCTTGAGAATAATGTTATAATTTTTCCCGCTATCGCAGACACTTCCATTCTTCATCGGCGTTTTTTCGCTTTCGTCTTTCGTTTTTCCTTTCTTTCGTCGGCCGCTGCGTTTGTCCAAGATGTAGTACGCAAAAAATCCTCATATATCTCTGGCTTTGCTGGTCTCAGCTTAACGCCTCTAGATTCCAAGAAGCCACTAATATCGAGGATTAATATGAACGTAAAGAATTCTACTGTAAAACCATAATTTACAAATAAAATGATAGAGATTTCTTCAGAATTAGCTTTTATTTCAAATTTGTTGATCTGTTTTAAAACAAAATTTATTTATAACTAAATGTTATAACTAAATGTTATTTGAAATGATACAAAACACGCAAAATCTTACATGAAAGAGTTTGCAAAATTTTCGTTGTTGTTATGTTTTATTTCGTTTCGAGTTGTTTAGTTCTCAAAAGGTCAAATAAAAGAGCCTATTCAAACCTTTTGAATAAAAAATGCACGTTTGTATAATAAGAAAAACAATTTATAAATGAATTTATTATACTACACATTCTTGTTAAATAAAAACAAATGCTACGCGCATGCGTTCTACGTTCTATTATCTAGATTGTTAGAATTTACTTGTTGAAATAAACTTCGGTTAAACTTTTATTAAATTTTTTCTCTTCCCAGCAACAGTGAAGCACACATTTTTTAAATGTCTTCTTTTTCTCTCTTCCACGTAAAAATGTTAAAACGTCTAGTAGTATCTTAAATCCAATTCAAATTTTTTCCCGGAAAAATGATATTACATGCAGTAGCAGCACTCCCGCAACCCACTTCATCGCGAAACCATCCTCTGACAAAAAAAAACGAAATAATCGAGGAACGGAAACGCACTACACCGCTCTCAGAAAAAAAACCTACTTCCCCGTCAACGATTCCGCTCCCGCCTCCCTTCTCTTTATTCAAGTCCAACATCGAGAAACGAAGCACGAAGACGCCGCTCCCGCCCTTCCAAGACGTCAGGAGGAAGCGAGAGAGTGAGAGAGGTGCAAGAAAGAGGGCGAAGAAAAAGAGAGAAAGGCGAAAAAGAACGAAGCAGTCGCAACGGCAGCAGCAGCACTGGCTCGGAAAAAGGGGGAAAAACGTCGCAAGAAAGCGAACGAAGCTCAAGAGGGCGAGAGAGAGAGAGAGAGAAAGAGAGAGAGTTTATAAGTGGCTGCTGCTGCCGCCACCGCCGCGAGTGTCTGCGCCTCCTCGAGCGGGCGCTCGTCTCTTTGTCTAGCCGCGTCTCTTTCTCGGATCGAAGCGAGCGCTGTGCCACGGCCCTCTCTCGCCCTCTTACCCTTTCGAGTGCGCCAGCAGCAGCAGCAACTCCCCTCCACACTCCTCCTCCTCCACCTTCTCCACCTCGTTCGCCCTCCACCTCCTCCAGTGGCGTTTTCTTCCTCTCCCGTTGCTTTTGCTGTCTCCGTCTCTCGGGGGGCTGCCGCGCCGCACCGACGCTGCTGCTGCTGTTGCTGCCACCCCCGCCAGACTCTCGTTACCTCTGTTTCCACGGTTTCGCTCCCACCTTTGCGCGTGCGGCTCTCTCTCTCTCTCTCTCTCGGTCGATGTGCGCTCTTATACTCCTATATACGTATAGCCCGGTACACTGGCGTATATAGCTTCCAGATATGCAGTAAAACGTACGCGTAATACGGACGTCTCTGCGCGCAAGAGGAAGTGAGAGAGATGAGGAAATATAGCGTGCGCTCGCGTGAGAGTAGTAGATGTATATAGAGATAGGCACTGTGCGAAAGGAAAATGTCGATTAACGATGCCGGTACTCTTCTAGATGTTAAATCGACTAACGTTATTTATTTAACGCAGATGCTGCATTTTACATTAAGCGTAAACTATTGGGAACAGTTATAGAAATTGTACCCTGAAATATGTATCTTTATAGTTTTTTCAATAAAAACCATATAATATGCGCTTGCACATAATTAAGCAATACAATCTCAATGCCAATCATAGATTTCTTTCAGCGTCTTTTATATATAACAATGACTAAGCTTTAAAATAATCTTTACAACAATAAAAAACACTTTTCTCAAATCTCATTCATATGTAAACCATGCAAATACCCTATTAAGTAATCATCCCAAAACGAAAAAATCTTCCAACCCTCACACAGAAGCACCTAACTTCGCAGAAAATTCACACAGCTCAATTCCCTCGACCGAGACTCCGCACGCGCATACGTATATATACCTAATACACGCGGAGGGAAAGAGAAGGCACTCCGCGTACCGGAGCACGACGAGAGGGGCGCGAGAGGGCGGCTGCAGGGGCGTAACCGGCCCCCCGGCCCCCGCGCACAGTCGGCCTCGCGACGAGTTGTGCCATTGGTTCCGACGACAGTCGCAGACCAATGGTAAAGGCAAATACTGAAGCAGTCGTGGGAAAGCGTCGCTCTGTCTCTGTCGCATCTGGCATACACACAGACACATATACATACGGCAGGCAGAGCTCTGTGATTATTGGATTGTGAGGAACGGAATGTGCCGATTGGCCGAACAGCTCTCGCCACAACGATTGGTCGAGTTTCTCGCTTTCCACCTCCGAGAGGAAGAGAGAAGAGGTCTTTCAGAGGGTATATAGAGGATTTTACCTTTAGCTGGCCGGAGAAAGAGAGAGAGAGAGGAAGAGAAAGTTTCACGGATTGGATTGCGCGAATCGAATGAGGAATGGTTGGGAGTGGTGTGCGCGTGGCACAACGTGGAACGTGCGCGCGGAGAGAAAGACGCTGTGGCTGACGACACCTGTACCTTTTCTACTTGAGTAAATCATGGGGGAGGGCTTGATACTTTACAACTGCTAGATGTAATTGAATACATTATAAAAAAATATTTTTATAAAGGACAATCAAGATAATGATAAAAATTAAAGTTCAAAAGAGAAACTATTTTTTGTAAGATTCTGAAAAGTTCTATGTCAATTATACTTTTTTTATGAAAATTTCTAATAACTTGGAAAAACCTTTTATTTATTCACGTATGGATTTCGATTGTTCGAATTGTGTAGCATAAAACTATTAATGAATTTAGATAAATATCATCGATATTCTTTAGTACGCCATTAAGTTTTTGTATAGTAAAAATAACATGTAAGAAATAAAAAAAAAACATCAATGTATCATAAATTTTAGTAGTGAATGAAATTAAAAGCAAACACAATTATTAGAGCCTAATAGCGAAAAAATGTCAACGACTCGACGGAGAAAATAAAATGTCACAGCAATGGGTGGATGGAGGTAGGGTTAAAGAACGTGATTCCACGAGGGCGCAGAAGCGTGAAAAACTATATCCGTTAAACCCAAGTTATATCAGGAATAAACCTCAAGTTACGACCGCCTTTGGCATTTACGCAGAAACGAATAGACCATACGAGGCACGTTATATTGCTAAAATTTCAAAATTTCCCAACGCGCGAGAGCTTTTCTTATATAAAAGTTATGTGTCGAAAAATTTCTGTTATTACCTGACCGAAATGACCTTTCAAACTATTCTCGATATTTGAGTTGTTCATAAAATTGTGTCTTGAGGGTTGAATTTTCTTACGACAAGACGTATAGTCGTCAGCATAATATTTGATGTATTGACTAAACTAAATAATAAACAATACAAAGAATTTGTAATTTCAAGACGCCTTATATCGTATTTGTCTTAAGATCATTTCCTACCTACGCATTCAACTGTAACATATCTATATATTTATTTTTTTTAATTATCATATCTCTTGATTTCCGGTCTTTCATTTGAAAGAGAAAAAGTGTAACAACGTTGTTGAAAACTAGCTGAAAAACCAACAGTACGACGTCAGCAAGAGCATTCATATTGTAGGAGAGAGCTTAATTCCATTCCGCTTCTTAAAAATTTGAAGAAAAAGGCGCGGCGAAGGGAAAAATAAAACGGCTCGCCGGTCGTAATAAAAAAGGCTCCCCCTCCGTAGCTATATGTACGGCGATGAGGACGACGTACCTCGTAAATATCCAAATTCTCCGCGAGGAGGGAGATATCTTGCCGCCATTTTCGAATGCCAGGACTAGCGTTGCAAGAACTTTCTCTTCTCTCTCTTTCTCTCTCTCTCTCTCTCTCTCTCTCTCTCTTCGCTGCGTCTGCGTCTCTCTTTCGCCAGGCGAACGCGCGCAAGCTGCAGAGACAGCGTGGAAAAGGAGAAAGCGCGGAAAAGAACGGGAGGTTAGAGGGAGCGAGGGAGAGAGCGAGGACCATCCGTTTAAAGTGTCTCTCCCTTGAATCCCACTCTACGAGCTCGCGCCGCCGCCGTCGCCGCTGCCACCCCGTCGCGACTTTTCAGTGTCGGTATATATCCTCCTCCATCTCTACCTCCCGCTCCGTACCTCCTCCTTCCGCGCGGCAGTGGCCTTTTCCTCCCTCTCCGCCCCACCGCCTCGTCCGGGAGGGCCGCGCTCAGTCTCTCCTTTCTCTTTTTCCTCTTTTTCTTGCTCTCTCTCTCGCTCTCTCTCTCACTCACTTCGTCTACCTCTCCCTCTTTCTTTCCGCGGGGGCGAGAGCCGTGCGCGACCTCGCTTTCAAGCCGTCGCTGCTACTCGGTTTCTTTCTCCCGCCGCCCTCACTTTTATATCCACCTAAATCCATCCATTTTAAATGACGGATATTTTCTCTCTCGCCCCGGTGAGAGTGAGTGAGAGAGAGCGAGACCGTATGGATTTTATTTTAGCTGAGAGACGGTAGCGGAGGAGTTGGGAGGAGAGAGAGAGAGAGAGAGAAAGATGAGGAAGAGAGGAAAGAAAAGCCACGCCAAGGGCTTTTTATTCTCTTCGAATTTTTCACATTTTTCTGAAGAAAAGTTTTGATGCAGGTGCAGTAGAATTTTTGTTTGTAAATTATTTAAAGTTTTCATTAAATTACAATAAACGTATTTTATTTCTAGAGCAATAAGATTCAAACTGCCGAAATTAACACTGAAAGCGTTATTTTCATACCTGAAGCAATAATATCTATAAAAATTTTTAGATGTAACAGAGAAAACGGAGTTTTGACGAATACAAAAGCTATGATCAAGAACTGATTTCATAGTTTTACACTTGTTATATACTTTCTATTTTAATGATTGAACTTTGCTACAGCGCATAATGTCTTATAATACATTTATTAAACTTTAAAATTATACCCTTAGTTATTATTAATACTTTATAGAATATTCTTAGAGCTGTCGTATATTGATTAAGTTATATAAAAACTATTGCAAACACGTTAGAATACTTTATTAGATTATTTAAAATCAATAACGTGGTGCAAATAACGTAAAAAAAGTTATTGTTTAGTCGACAAAATAACAAAAATATTGAGTATGTCAATGTACCATGTAACATTATGTAAGGTAAGTGGATATTTACAATGTTTCATATCAACTGAATCATTTTTTTATTTCCTACACATTCCTAAGATTCTTGATTAAGCACTTAGTGTACGTAAATTACCTTTTCAAGTAACGTTATTGATTGTTTTTCCTATGCCTTATTTTCGCGTAACAAAAAGCCAGGCTACAATAACGAAATTAAAAATAAGTCTTTTCAAGCAACGATTGGTAAACCCATAAAACGTACTATTTTTCCAGCAAAAGTTCAGCTTTTATTTAGGAAAAGACCCAAGCCATTGTAATGAAAATTTTCCTATTTAGCGCGAGAAAAAGAATATACGGAAGAGGAAGGAAGAGTAGCAGTGGAAGAGAGAGAGAGAGAGATAGGGAGGAGGGCAAGAGAAAACGGCCACGTAGCGAAGAGAGCTGCTGTCTCGTGCCAGCAGAAGTGATGAACGAGCGATCGCTCGTGAGAGGAAAGGCGAAAAAATTATAGACGGGAGATTATCGAATCCACCGACGTCGCCGTCTCTCAGGATTCCCGTTTAGCCCGAAAAGCGCTTCAAGAGAAAGGAAGGCATACATATATATATCTTGCCACAATGAAATATTTCGAAGTGAAATTTTCACGAGGCTTTTTCGATCGAACTTCACTTTTTCATCAAATAAAAAAGCAGTTAACGTTAGCTCATTGTTTTTATCAGTTGTTATAAAAGTTGGAAAACTTTTATTGATAAAATCTTCTTTGTATTCAAAAATAATCTTTTTAATAAATGGAAACATCTGCTATCTAACTAAAGCATATTTTATTACTTCTATTATTAGTGTCTCTTATTTGTTTATTATATATTTCTTATTATTTAGCAATTTATATTTTATACCTATATCTTTTTTTATTATATTTTTCTATAAATAAAATGCCAATATAACGGGTTTCTTTTTCAGCAAATGACAATGTCTTACCAATCACAACACCAATATATTCAACTTTTAGAAAAAGCATTTCCGTATTTAGAAGCATACATTTTCTTTAAAATAAGTCAATCGGTAAACTGAGGAGGTCATCTGCGTCAGAACTATTTGTAAAGCTAATCTTGAAAAAAGCAAACGTTGTAGGGAACTCTCGGGACTTCATGTTTTATTAATGCCATTCTTGCGCTTCCCGTGAATATCAGTGCGCCTGTCAAAAACTGTACAATACTAGACATGTTTATGTATTGTCAACGAGATTCAACAATGGGGACGAAATACTTTTTACTTTTGCTATACGTTAGCACAGGGACGTACGTAGGCGACGAAGAAAATTGTTTTCCTTTAAACACACTTTTATCTAAGAAAGTAATAATTTCAGAAATAAAATTAATAAGCAGATTGCAAAGCTATTGCGAAACAATCTAAACTATGCTAATGTACATTATTTCTATCGATGTGTAAATTAGAGGATCTTAAATGTGGATTATTTTATTAAAAAACTGAAGTCTCTTTTATTAACAGTAAATATGCAACTTTTCATATTACAAATAGAAATAAAACTGATTTTAAAAATAGGTAGAATAATCTTTTTTTACATTTAAGTAAAAGGCAATCTTTAATAATTTGTTACGCTATCTCAACTTGTTTATAACTTACCGAAAAACTGAAATTTCACTACAAAATAAAGCGTTAATTAAAGCGTTCCCGTCTACTTATATAATCTTTTTCATTCCTTTCGTAGAGTGTGTCATAAATACTTGTAAACTTATAGTTATAATGAAAAATATATCATTGTTTAACAGAATTCGTTCAATGAATTCTGGAGAGGTAAGTTCTATTTTAAAGAGAAGGGTCTAAAAGAACTAATTTTGAGAGCAGGAAACCACTCTTGAAGTCCAATTCAGATCCATTTTCCAAAGATTATGTATTCTCTTGCATGTGCTTAAATTTCGCATTAACAGAGAAAAACAATAGTAACAATATTTTATTTTAAACTAATTTTTTTAAAACGCTGACCTACTTTATTAATGATTGCATGATACGTGAACATTTTTGTGATGTAAATAAGAAACTATATCAATAACTAAAAATTAATATATCGATTTTACCAAGCATATTAATAAGATTTTATAAATTAAACGAATATCTATATGTGCGAGTTCCTGATGGTTTTCATCGTCGAACATTAGACTTTCGTTTTTCCGCATCTGCAGTGAATCCCTCCTTTTATCTTCTCATGGTTTCCAATACATTCCTTGGCACAATCTGCAGGCGACCATCGATGTTAAACCAAGCCCTCGTACATACACTCCGTCGATCTTTATTTTTTTACTCGCTTTTTTATTGATGAGTGTCTTTTATTGAGTTTTTTCCTGTTCGGCAGTATCCGCTAATTTTTTGCGCCACTTGATAATATTTTAATAATCTAATTAATATCACTTTGACTGTGTGTGATAAATTTTATAAATTATCTATATCGAACATTCTTTTTATAAGAAAAGAGTAAAAGAGAGGGAAAGAACTGTAATGAGAGCAAAAAATTAACGTTTCTTTTATATGTTATAAAATGCTATTGTAACGAGTTCGACTTAAATAGAATTATAAATTTATTCTAAAAAGTGTCTAGCAAAATTGGTAGTTATGACTCCAGAAGATTATTCCATAAATGACGATGGAAAATACTCTTTCCTTTTTAGAAAATTTTGTTTCCTCATTTAATTAGACTTTCTGCAAAATCTATTTAGTTTTAATATTTATTTACGAAGAACGATCATGGCTTTTTGTCTTCTCCTTTTCATTTTTGTTGGCTTCTATCCGTTTCTCTCTTTTTTCACTTCCCCACGACTCAGACATGAGCACACGCGCCGATAGCCTCTCCGCCACTCTAGGCATAGAAAAATGTTAGAAAAACCTGAGTTCTCTCTTGGCTCTTCCTCGGACCGCGATCCCCGTGAAAGATTCGCGGCAGCGGCGGATGTCGGTTCCGGCAGAGAACCACAGGCGGAGAAAGAAGACGAAGTAGGAAAAGAAGGCTTTGATAAATGATCGGCGGGAAAAAATCCGCGTCGATACGTCTTGCTCGAGAGGAGAGCTGCTACGCTCGCGCACGCTTCTTCTTCTGTATACCGCTGGGTCCTGAGAAAAAAGAACCTGAAACTCCACCTCGGTACAGAACATTCGCCTCGTTCACTCTTTCTCTCTTTCTCTGGCTATTCTGATAAGAATAAAATGATAAAGGAAGGCACTTTCGTGGCGAGAAATGTTTTATGGTCGGATACTCCAAGGGAATGATTTTTTATTTCGAGCTTTAAGCAAATAACTATGTGAGGAAAAGCTTTTTCAGCACTATACAGCAATTTAGTTTTTGTTAAATTTTTTCATCTTTAGTACTTCACAAGCTAGAATTGATGTATTTGTTATTTAATTATTTATTTATTAATTACTTTTTTTTAAACTTTTGATAATGATACTTTTATCATTTATATTTGTGAGAAAATAATACAATTTATTGAAATCTTGTAAAGCTTGATAAAAAATTTCTTTATAAACTAAAAAAGTTAACCGCATTTTAATACAATACTTTAAAGTGATGATTGCAAAGAATAATTTACTAAAAAATATTTCTTTTTGTTATCCCATACATAAAACGAACCACATTTTTTCTGAAGAAATAATAAAATAGATGAAATGAATATAATATTAATATCAAATATTCATTGACGATTTCTATAGTAATTATTTATTGTCTAGTAATAAACCTATATGTTAGTAAAATAAAAAAAAAATTCCATGCAGCAAAACTATCTGACAAATATTAACGGCATGAGAACGTCATTGCAATAACACGCATACAATAAAGCTCGCATATACGCGGAGAGCAAAAGAAGAGCGAACGGTGGGTAGGTAGAGAAGCGCAGAAAATGTAATGTTACACCCGGGTCAACTTTTCGTATAGTCCCAAAATCGCGCTATCCTACGCTCCGTCAATTATGCTAATTGCGCGCCGTACGGAGATTAATGGAAGTCGGGCTCGAGAGGTGGGGGGGGCTGCCAACGCGCTCTCCTCGTTTTGCGCCGCATCCGCCCACCGCGCGCGCGCGAGTCATCCTCACCGCCGGGGTTTTTCGTCTATTTCTGCAATATGAGATAAAAGTGCCCTATAACGTTATTGCGATGCGGCGCTTTAAGCGATGCGGTTTTCGGAGAACGCGGTTTACAGCGTTAATCCTGTATGGGATTTTACGCGATAAATATTCAGCAATTTCGAAATTTGCGAAATACTTTGACGGGGAGTTGAATCCACCGGCTTGGTATACGATTTTACATAGAATTTGCTTACTGTTTTTAGTAGAATTATTTATCTTCTTTTACTTTATTTGAATATTAATAAAATTGAAATTTTTCGAATCATAAAGAGCTCGTATATATTATTTAAATAATAATGGTTTACGTTGGGAATCACAAACACAATATTAAATAATAAAATTCGATTTTAATCGTACGGTTCAAAACCGCCGTACCATCATTATATTAAGTAAGTTTTATTAATCTAGCATTGAAGGTTATATAAATTAGAGTTTTAAAGCTATGGAATAAATTTTAATAATTCAAATTTAACCAAAATTGAACTGACATTGTACATTCATACGCGGTAAATTAACTAAAGTACACTTTCGTCAAATTCCCATTAAAGTGAAAGCATCAAAAGCATCAAATTTTAGTATTTGTTTAGGCAAAGGATAGGGGAAACTTTTCTATCAAAGTGTGTATGGAGTGTGCGGACGCATAAGCAAATAAACTGACGTCCGAAGGCAAATACATGCGACCCAAAGATAAGACTGACCTTCCTCGGACTACAAGGGCTACAAGATGGATCGCGAACTTGAGACGAATGCAAAGCAGGCAGTTCCGAAATTTCCTTAATATTTCAAAATCAAATTTTTTATTATGCACGCATTCGAGTTTCGTTATTGAAGCGTGTTAGACAAAGATATTTTTACAATTGCAAAAATTAGAAAAGCTACATTTTAAAGACAGTATTGACTTAAGGATCAATACTTTTTTATAATATGTACAGAATTTTCACACGTTTCGTATTTGAAAAGGCGGGACTAAAGTCACCATTTCCCGACCAAGCTTCGTAAAAAGTAAAAAAGTGCCAAAAAGAGAATAAACAGGCGACTTGTTGTCCGTCATGCACTATCGTCTATTTACATAAAGATATAGATCAATATTGAGTTTAAAAAATGAATGTGCCATTACTACCTAAAAGTATTATTATGTCACATACGATTTACATCGGATCCATTGTATCCTTATTAAAAAGAAACGTTGACACCTTTTAATTATCGCTGCATAGTCATTTATATAACTAGTTTTACTTAATGTAAGCATTCTAAATAAAAATTACAGAAAATTTCAATATTTCAAAAAATAATTTAACAACAAAAGTTTACGTACATCAGTTCCTTGAAAAATGTATTCGAAAATATTTGTAAATATTATACAACTTGTATTAGAATTATTTTTATCAGTTTAAAAATGCAGTAAATAAAGCTTTCACTTACACTCAAGATAATTTTAAATTTTACTTACAACATCATTTTCAATGTACATAAGATCAGCTCAGATCATCAGTAAACAAATTATAGAAATAGTAACGTTTTGAGCTATTTGCATGAGAATCCCCGAATTTCCGTCACGAAGGCAAGCACAAGTATAGATACACAAAAATATTCCTCTCGCTATATACCCTTTGGAGCGATAAGCTGAGCTTCGCACGTCACGGAAGCTAAAGACGCCTATAAGCAGAGAGGTGGAAGTCGGGCAACAAGACCTGGCATTATAAAACTGCAATGCTACGACTCGGGCCCCTGTCAGACAAGTGACGCTTTCCGAACACACGGCAGTAAAATCTCGAAAGATGAACCGCGTGGAGGAGTACGTGCACGGTCACGATTTGCAGAAACGCGATGCGGCTAATGTCATTGACGAGTTCGCCGAGGAGATTAGCAAGATGCGCGGCACGTGCCTCGACATTGGATGTGGTCCTGGCACAGTCACCGAGGAGCTCGTCATGCCAAAGCTACCCTCGGACACTAAAATCGTTGGTAAGTTTTAGGAAGATGTATAGACTCGTGATACTACAGGATTTTTTTAAAAAAAATTTCATAATTATTTCCGGGAGTCATTTTGGGGGTCATTTGGAGCCAAATACCGTGTCAAAATGTATGGTATAAATGGTAAAACAGATATCCGCGTTAAATAGAATAAAAATTATCATAAAACATATCTTGGTTCAAAATACATTCGAGAATGGCACATTCTGATTTTCCAAAAATGGAAATTCTGTTCAAAATAAAAGGAAATTTTATTACATTTCGAAATGGAAATTCTACTTTTCGAGAATGGGAATTCTAGATTTAAAAATGGAACTAGTTTCAAAACAAAATAATTTATATTCCTTCAAAACTTAAATAAGTTCAAAGATGAGTTTAAAATGCAATAATTTTTGAAAATACATTGAAGAATGGCAAAATCAGTTTCTGTCAATTTTACAGTATTTATGCTTTTTTTCATGCTCATATTTGGACTTTTAAAGGAGCTTTTAAAAGAATCAACATTTTTTCATGCGATGAAAAATGAATAAAGCTCGTATTCACGATCTTTGTTTTTCTTCTTCAAAGAGGAAGTTTTGTAATGGTGAAAAAAATTTTTGAAACAAAAAATGTTTAAAAACATGTTTTAAGACATTTGGCACGAAAATCCGTCGTTTTTGAGCA
>JAWWEQ010000010.1:28033873-28052517 GCA_035583055.1 Torymus tubicola | reverse complement strand
CACTAATAAATTAGTAGTTTTTTCCACTAATTGAAATGGTGGAGCAATTTTCACTAATTCAACTTTAGAGAGTACAAATTATATTTAATTAAGAACAAGTTATCCGGCAATAACGGATTAAGTGAGAAAATAGTACGATCAACACAACAACATAAGTTAAAATTGAAATATTTTTTAATTGATCAACACTTGAAACAATAACCGTGTTTGACTGAACACTTGAAACAATAACCGTGTTTGACCGTGTGTAATTGAAGTTTAACTTTGTATTTTAAACAATATGTTAATTGAAGTTATATAATTTTATATTATGCAGCGCTTAAAAATAAACAATAATTTTTCATTTAATACTTATTGAATTTCATTATATAACAAACATATAGTTTATATAATATAATTTATATATGAACCTATAATTTAAAAAATATAATAATTTATATGCATGCTAAATTTTTAAACATATACCAAACTAAAAGTTTTATTAGCAACTTCAGAATTATTTTAAACGCCGCAACTACATAACCAATAAGAAGCCGAATAAGTTATTATAGTTTGTAACTTGATGTTAAAGAGCAACAGCCAGAACCCTCAAAAGCCGTCATACACATCATCTAGTTTAGCTTACTGGAATATATTTATTTCAATTGTAAATTGATTTACATTTCAAAGGAGTTTCAGACATAGAATGCGGACACAAAAACATCTAGCATGCATTACAAAAAAGAATGATATATACAAGAAGTAGAATACCAAATTATATAAATAAATGCTATTATTATGTATTTCAGGTATGGATATTTCTGAAAAGATGATCAATTATGCCAGGAAGAACTATGCCAACAAAAAACGACTGTCATTCGTCGAATGCAACATAGAAGCTGAAGAAATTCCGCGACATTTGATTGAAGCATACGATAATGCAGTTTCCTTTTATTGTCTAAATTGGTGCTTTAATCTGAGGTGAGTTCAGAATATGTAACTAAACAACGTTCAAAGTTATAGGTATATAAATTGCAATGTACACTACTGCATGCGTGACTGTTAAATTAAATAGGATTAAGTAAATTAAGTACGATTTGATAATAATTCAAAAGTATGACGAGTATTAACCCACAAGTGGACAGAATTTCTCGTAAAAATATATGCCTATAAAAATTTTGTTAATAATTTATTTTCTATGAAAATTTTCATGGTATATTATATTACTTCTCATAGGAGAACATTCGAAAATATTTATCAAATGCTTCGACCTGGCGGAAAGTGTTTGGTATTATTTATGGCATACAATGATGGATATGAAAGTTTTCTTGAATTGGAAAATGACCCACGGTACAAACCTTATATGAAGGTAATAATAAAACGTTACTTCAACTATTATAAAAATTCTGTTATTTTTCTAAAGGCTTAAGAATCATTTGTTATAAAATATAATTAAAAATTTTATGTGTATAAATTTGGTATATTACCGATTTCAGGACGCTAAAAAATATATACCATACTTTTACAACTGTAAAAATCCTAGAGCGTCGTTAAAAAAACTTCTGGAGGAATCAGGATTTGAAGTTCTCCATTGTAGCCATCGAGAAAAGACATTTGTGTTTCAAAACTTTAAAATACTTGAAGGTAATTCAAAAAAGCATCTTTTCTTTCAAAATTTATACCTGCTAATTAATCAAATCTTTTTATTTGTTAGATCACATCCGGTCTGTCAATACTTTTGCTGAGCGCATGCCTAATGACATAAAAGAACAATTTGAAAAAGAAGTTTTTAATGGTATTGTTAATAGAAAAATTACTTTTGTTGAAAATGAGGATAGATCAACACATGAACGCAAAGTTCTTGACAGATATTACATATTGATATCGTACTTTAAAAAACCGACCGTTCGTGCTTCAGTAAATAAATTATCAATAAAAGACTATGATAAATAATATTAATATAATGATTATGTATGTTTTGTTGAACTCTTTATATTAGACTGTTATTTATTTATTCATATTCCTTGATAATAAAATTCTTAAAAATATTTAAAGTGAAGAAAAAAAACGCAGTGAACATGGATTAAATGAATTTCTATAAATAAAAAACTATTTTAAGATTAACATGAATTTTACTTTATTATCTATTCTCCTTGATCTTACATTGCGGTACAGCCACTTACAGAATGTCATTTTTTATGAATATTCTTTATAATCGCGGATTGTATTCCACACTCAGCAGGTAACAATTGGTTCGCTATAATCTAAATCCTAAAAATACACACAAGATATTACATTGTCTTTTTTTTATCTGAATTAGGATTTTTCATGAACCATTTTTCACTTCTCGTTTCCACTAACATCAATTAGTATCGCATCAATATCATCGAACACCTTTAATCACTTAACGAAAATCCAAAAAAATCGATCGAAGATATTTCGATTTTGTAAGCACTCAAAATTTTACAAGTGTAACTGAAATGATTTAAAAAAATGTACATTTAAAGTCACGAAAGTCATTAATTTCCGCTAAAATTACGAGTGATTGTTTTGTAAATTCTAATTTCAAATGTGGAAAAAATAATTCTAAAGACTATATATTATTTAATCAAATTATTCATTAATCCCAGTTCAAGTTTTTAAAGTTCAATAGTTTCATCAATTATTTTTCTTTTGAATAAATGTAAATTATTTCAAAACAGGCAATTTTAAAATAATTATCTTTGAGATTTTCGCATGTTTATCATAACATATGCCCATTTTCTTCTGTGTGTATTATATAGGGCTCGTACATTATTCTGTTAACGTGTATATTTTCTTGCTAAATAAGAATTGAGATATAATTTACGGTGTACCCTTTTCTTAAATCGAAGATATAGATCATTTTATCATTATCGAGTAGTATTATTTAACAATTTCAAAATAAATGCGTTCTCATAAGTAAATGAAATTTCTGCAAAAAATATACACATCTATAATCATTCTTTGGTACTTCTTCGTTATATCATCAAAACTTCATACTTTTTAATGGTTCTCAATAAATTAAAAAAAATTAAATGGATATATAAGAATCTAATAACAAAGGATTGAAATTTTTCATTTCAATAATTCAAATAATTATGATTAACAAAATTAGAAAAGAGCGCATCTATTTCGATAATTGTACAGAAAGTTCTCCCATAAAAATACGTAGCCTCGCTAATAGATTATTACACTTAACTTATCTATACCTCGAATTGTATTTAACCTTAATCTTACGTTATAAGCGACATCGAACATCAAGGATAATTCTTTTACTATAAAAGAAGCAGGACCATTTTTCTTTGCGCGCGAAATAGAACAACATTCAATGGATGATCATCGAGGGCAAGGCACAAGTGAGTCAGAGAAGGGATCGTTGGATGAATTGGACATTGTTTTTTTTTAAATATTTGTATTCATTTATGTAACTTTAGTTTTGTTCGTTCATCGATGCCTTCGTTTCGAAACTTTCAGACGGTCCTCCCTGTGATCTTTTCTTTTCGCGTTCTTTGTTTCCACGTTTTTTCAGGTTTACCCTGCGCACATAGTATTGATTCGTGTGCACTCGAGTGATTATCATTTGAAGTTTAACTGTTTTACTTTTTTTCGTACTGACACCATACTGTTTTTTGGTAAGTCCTTAATGACTCCAATCATTATTATACGAAAGAAACGAAAAAAGCTTTCGACGATAATAGAGCATACGGTTTGAAGAGGGAACGTTGATACATGCGTTGTAGTGTATAACGTATACGTCGGGTATCTGTAGAAGCCGAACTTTTGATTCTAAATTTTTGTATCGTATATTTATTTTATCGTTTCTTTGTTAATTCAATGTACAACTTTCATAACGACATTTAATGATCTTCTTCGTATTTTTAGAAATGTAATGAATTATTTATTCGCAACTAGTTGAGTCGCAACAGCCTGTTCTGAGTGAAATGGAAAAGTATCTAAATTTCAATTTGACACAAACCATTTTTTTAAATAGTTTAAAAATAATTTATAACAATATTCATCTTTATATTTACAACGAATAAATCTCTGGGATTTATAAAAAACAGTCCATTGAATTTAATATAATAGTCGACATTACACGTGGCTACGTTCATTATAAAAAGACAATCAAATGAACTATAATCGCATTTTACTGAGTTACAAAAACCAACAAAAACAGTATACAAAAACTTTAATAGATCTACAAAATCATCGAGTTTTTTTTCAACTTTTCAACATTTTTATTGGTTCTTTGTAGCTGAGTGACTACAAAAAATCTCCTTCAGAATAACATAAATTTAAATAATAACGACACAGTTTCGAGAAAGCTTAAACTAAACGTCCATCTTTCCTCTAATGTATACATGTAACAACAAAATCTTTAAAATATGTATTCCCTTTGGTCTAACTAAAAATATTGATTGATAATTAACAACTTAAAATAACAGATTAACAGTACGAATTGACTACGTAAAAATTACGACTTATGCCTATCAGTAATATCATAATCGAATTTCAACATTACACAACCGTCATTTTCATAGGTCAAATCTCCATTCCGTTAAGGTGAATAAACTTCATGAACACGAGAAATGTGCAATAGAAACGTAGAAAAATAAAACATTCATATTGCATTGCAAATTTTGAAAGATTAATACAAAAACATAAGCTGAATGGCATTCGCCCGAAAAAGAGTAGATAAAAGGAAAAGCGTGTGCCTATTTGTATGCTATACGTGTGCGAAGATAGAGCGAGCCGGGTTCTCGAGTTCCAGGCGCTTGTGAATGTATAATCGTGCGAAAAGGCGGAAGTGCAATAGCAGCCGAAGAGCAGACAAAAAGGCGCGCAAGTTCGAAAGACGAGAGATCGTTAGATTGCAAGGAGGTGCGTTGTATCGAGTGTGCAACAGTGCAAAAATTTTTTTTATTTTCGTTTGTGTTTTTATTATCAAGTTAAGTACTTTCATAGTAAAGTTGCGCACCACTGCACTCAGGAAAAATATTAACTGTGGTCTTTTGTTGAGTAAAAAAAGGCGTAAAGAACATTCAAGTTTTGTACACTATATAAGGAATAAATTTGTATCTTAATCATATAATAGTCTTAAAAAGTATATATAACTATAAATTTTTATCCTTCGAATTAAAGAATGCACTTGAAATGTTGAATACCTATACAAATTACTTTAATATCAAAGATATTTTACTATTTTTATGTTATCTCATGACAACATTTTCACAAAATTATTTAAAGTTAGAAAATACAAAAATAAAAAATTTTTAATAAACCAAGTCTTTTATTTATTCTTCATATATATATATATATATCATGTAGAATTATTTACAATATTAAAATAATCATAGTTTTCGTTTCAAATACACCGTAGCATTGTACATATAAACACAGATCTAATCATTTTTCCTGAGTGCAATAATAAAATGCGCCGGTCGACCGATGGCACGCTCGCATAGGAGAACGAACTAAAACAGTCGCCTTCGACGTGTCATCGTTCAATAAATATATAGCGTATAAGATATCTTAATTGGTAGGTATAATAATCATATATAGAATACAATGTGTGTGTGCTTAATATAATGAATTTTTGTAATTTGTAATAATTCATTTAAGTACTTTTTGACCAGTTTACGTAGGCGTGCCCTTCCACTCTCTATAATTTTGTTTTACATTAACGATAGCGCAGTGAAGTAGTAATAATAGTAGTAGTTGTAATTTGCAAAACTTGACTCGCAAAGCGCGCGCCTCGAGTATTTTATTTTACATACGTGTACATACATGTGAGAAGAGAGTCAAAGCTTTTTTAAGGTCAACAATTCAGTGGAGAATCTTCACTGACAATTTTTGGTTTGATATTATATGCATGTCTGCATATGCGTGTTTACCGTATATTCAGAAGCTACGGAAATGCAACGATTGATTACTTGTACAATGTGTAAGTCAGTGTTAATAGAAAGAACGCACAAGCAATTCCATTATTGCATGAACAACGCATTATATTAAAAAAAATTGTACTTTGAAATATTTTACTTTGCTGAAACTGAATTATTGTCAATAGAAGCGAGAAAAGCAGTAAAGAATTACTCGGACTATGTAAAGTCAAAATATGCTTATTTTATTTTTTGTTTGTGCTTTTCAAACAATAGGAAGAAGCAAAATCACAATTATTTGCAAACAGATGAACACAACAACTTAGAATCATTGTAATAATCATTGTCATATTTGACTTTGGAACTTTAAAGACAATTATTGATTATTATTGTGCAGTGAAGAAATAATTATAAATAGTAGTTAACTATTGATTAGTTAAAAATTAATCGATATACTTAAAAATACTAAGACAATAATGAGCTGCATTTTATATTTAAGAAAAAAATTTAACATTTCAATATTTTCTAAATCTATAAACAAATGTAAAATAAAATAAAACAAACTTTTGTGCTGAACAAATTTTCTTTAAAATAATTTGACAATTCTTAAAAATAATATAAATGTTTATAACGTAAACAGATTGAAAACGAGATGCCAAGAATGCAAGGAAGACCTTCAACGCAACGAACAGTTTGTATAAGCATTCTCCATAAGCGATACATCAGAGTTTATCTTTTACATGCGTGCTAGTAGGGTCAAAATATTGCGTGCAAACGCGCGCAAAAATTCAAAAACATCCAGACCTGATTGCTTTACAATCAGCGTATGAGGAAGACGAGGATCAACATTTTTCAATTGCAAAAAAAAGAATTCATCTTACTATCAATAATTTCATAGCATGACAACAAATTACGTGATGTAATAGCATGAAAAATAAAATAATTACTTTAAACGACTATGTGCAATAACATTGAGCTGAAATAAATTTTTGCAATATTCGCGACTTTTTCATGTCAAATAAAACAGATATTTTAAAAGTATGATAATTTAAAGTTTTTATACAGTTTCAAAATCTGATTTAAAAAAAATATGAATATTTAACTTCTAAGAAAAAACCAGAGTACCTATTATTTGATTTTAATTTTTCTAATAATATTAAATCATAGTAATAACTAAACTCGCGAATATTGCAAAAATAAAACGTTACATTTCTAGTTGAATGTGCTTAACGCTAAAAAGTATAAAACAATTGCATTTCGCTAAAACGCCGAGATTTTCTTCCGGACAGAATACTGATATAGATATTCAAATTTAATTTGCTTATTGTTATTATTATTTTATTACGGGATTACTACGGGATCGTTTTGGCGCATTATTCGAAAAAGTAATTATTAAAGATGCTTTACGTAAACGGGGCGGTTTAAGAAAATGTTACTCTGTTTCATCAGTAAATAAAAGTAAATAAGTTCCCTGAACTTTATTGATTATTATTGTTATAATTCAATGCAACATATGGTAAAAACAAAAAAATAATGTTCTTAAACATTTCATTATTAAACCGTAGATTATTAGCAATACAGATATATTATGAACAATATTATTTTTTCCGTTTTTTTCTATTAGGATTGAAAGAATGGTAATTAATAAATAATATTTAATTTTATGAAAATAGTACTATGATAACTTTTTATCGAAAAAAGTTAAATTTAAATATCAAGGAACTCATTTACAAATAATGCGGAAGACAAATCTATTTTTATAAGACATACTACATTTTCAAAAAGGTACCATACACTGTCGACAAATTTCTTTATCTTATGTCGCATGTATTACTATCAGAACAATTTAAAAATTTGACGGATTTAACATCTATGAGGAATTGTTGGAAGGAAAAATCTGCGCTTTGAGCTCAAGACTTTCATTTTTCCGTCCGATTTGGCAGACTGACTTCTAAGAAATGCACGGATCGAAGTTGCTACTCGAAATATCAACTTATTAAAAAAAAAACTTATTAATATACAACCAATAAATTTTTAAATAATAAATTAACTCCAACAAAATATCGCACATGACTTTGTTTTATTATAAAAAGGACTAGTTTCTTGACTTTTTTAGTACTTCATAACAGTACATCAACATAGAGAATTAACAGTAACAATTTTGAAATATAATAAATATAATAATAGTGTATAATACAAACAAAATAGTAATAATAATGATAAGAAACTAATAAAAGACATCAAACAGCTAATTCGAGATCTGCTACTTCGAACCGTCGTCTTACAAATATGATAACGCTTTTACGCCGGTGGCCTCCAACGCACATAGATACATTGACAAATTGGCCTATACGATAAGCTCTATTATAATTAATCTTACGTACAAGAGATACAATAAACGTGGTTATTATTCTCGTCTACTACAATTAACAACATCAACAGCAACAACACATAATAGTTTAACGCGGAATATAGTATTTATATAATTCAATAATTTCTTTATCACTATATACTATTTACACGAACTAATAAATACCAGGAAGATAGAGAAGGAACCGCACATATGAGGATGGTCAAGTATTTAACCTTTGGATTACTTATGGAAGTCCATTTGTATTATCTGGAAGAACCGAAATGTTTTCCCCCTTCCTGGTATTTTATATATTATTTTATTTTTTCCACGCTCTCGTTCCTTAAGTAAAACGACTTCGATCGGCATCTTTAACAAATCTATAAATAAATAGCAAATAGCGAGAAAATATTTCGCCGTGTGCGATCATTTAAAATTCACATATCAAAAATAAGGAAAAACTCGCTTGAGATTAGATTGCTTTTTTATGGCATTTCCGAAAATCGATGGATACGAGAACGTGTCGGTTTTTAATCTCCTTTTCTAACTCTCATTTTAGTTGAGACATACCTATAATTTACCAAATATCGCTTGCATACGCGCATGTCACATCAAATATACACATGATACCTTTTATATATAAAATCTCTTATTTTTATCTCGCTTCGATCGTTAACTGTATAACTAGAAAGGACTTTCTTCTCGATAAAATTAATGTTGGTAGCGGAGGAAGCTCACAAGCTCTGGCATTTTTACATACTACACACTTTTATGAATTTAACAATTTAACTTTGATAGCGTCTGCTATGCAAAATATTTACAACAAAAATTTACTGTACATATTCAATTATTATAATTTTTTCTTCAAATTTAAAAATAAGGACCCATTTCAAAAATATTTGCAAACTTATCTTTCGCAATACTTATAATATTCTTTTTTTTATGAATATTACTATTAACTGACTCATTTAAAATAAACATGTATATGTTTTTAATCTGTAACACCTTATTGTATTAAACAATAGTATATCTAATATTTTGTTGCTGTTGAGTATGACAGTTCAGTATTTAAGTTTCCGTATCATAAACGAATTTGTTTAACATCTCATGAATCACAAAATACATATAATGTACAATTTGTACATAATAAAGTATAAATATACGTATGTGCGTAATAAAGTTTAAAAAATAGAAGTTGAAAGTTGATTTCTTATTCAAACAAAAATAAGTATAAAAAAACTAATTATTTTACGAGTCGTATTATAATAGCTTAATAACTGTTACATTCAGTAAAGTAATGCGCGAATTTGATGAAGCTGCCATAAATGAAGACCATCATAAAATCAATTTTCCATAATTACTACTACGGAAAACAGAACGTTAATTTCGTGCGTTTCCGACCATTTTCCGTGGTACGCTTTCTTTCCTTCCCGCCAACCTAAGTTTAAACTTTTACACAGCGATCTTATGATTGCTTTGAGATCCATTAATATCACAACGCGTCGCGCCTATGTAAACTGCACAATATTGGTTGTCGCTTATATGTCGCTAGGCTAATAAACATTGAATGGCATTTCCAAAGTTCGCGTCGTCACTGGGATGACTACAATTTCACTTGTTATTTTATTATTCCATATCTTATTCTTTCAAACGTTTATAGTCGCGACGAGGGAATTTGAAATTCTCGCACTGCGTTTATTATATTACGACTATGGTGTAATTTTTGTATTAATCGTTATTGTTAATAATTATTATTAATATTATTATCTTCATTATTCTTATTGTTTATATTTATAGTTTATGCAGTTTTTTTATAATGTATAGATGTGTTAATTTATACATACGCGTATCGTATGAGTAATAATAACAAGGAAAATGTTACAGTCGCCTAATGTGTGCGGGCGTAACATTTTTGATTGTCTTCTCGAAAAAAAGTGGTCTACTCTGACCCATTTTGTGTACCATATTCACTCACTCTCGCAATTTCGTATTAATTCTCACATGTTTTCAATAAATATCAAAAGTGTTTTTCTTATTTAATATAAAAAAAATATCCTGGGAGAATTACATCATGATGAGTTGAAACGCACGATTTTCTTTTTTTTTCAACTTCAATGGTGAGAATATAATGTACAAATTTACAAATAGCCGAATATTTTCTCTCTCAAGTTGTTAAACCCACTTTCCAAAAATCAATTTACACTCTTATCGACGAATACGCGTTTTCATTAAATTAAAAGTAAATTGATTACACACATAACACGATGTGTGTATTTTATTCAGCATTTTAAAAACTTCAATTTTCCACTAGGCCAGTGAGATTTGACTTGGGCCTCTTATTCGATTCCCGGTTAATTTTTTTTTTCATTATCAAGAAAATTGTTCTCGTGATTAATTAGTGTTAGTTGAGTCAAGAATAACGCCTTATGTATATAACAACAAGGTTAAAAGTTACAGTTTAAAAAGATTACACTTATTTAGAATCACATGCCCATAGTATGAATGAAGTCAAAGTCCAATGTTTGTTTCACTCCTTCTCTAAGCCTACAAGTCACGCTCACCTGTGTAGTCGAACAAATGGGAGGCTCTATCTCACAAAAGTCCTTCACTTATTAATTGTTACTTAATACTGTGACTGCAAGTCAAAATTCTAAAAAGTGGTGTTGTATGCTTACACATATTCATGACACGTTTCCATTTCTCACTCTTATAATTCGTGAAGACTAAAACGTAGACACATTTTGTCTCCTCATCAAACAACTTTGGAATAGTTCTACAATTTTGTCCACTTGAAGAACAGTTACAATGGGGGATCGGAATGTTGAATATACTAAAAATGCAGCTTTCACCTTGCATTCACTGCGATGCGTTTTTCCTGTGCAAACCTCTTGCAGATTTCAGCTTCTTAATTGAGGATTGCCTTTTGCACAGCATTTAACATGGATATTCACTATTTCACCGATTTGCTTCATTGACGTCTATTTCGTTGGAAACATCTTAACCAACGGGAACGTCCCGCCTCCTGCTAGTAAGTCTTTCCACTAAGAGTATCGGCAACGCTCTGATTAGTACTTGTTGGGGATAAATCCAATTCACCACTATCGAACTTGCTATAACGACTGTTGTACTCTGCCTGAAGAGCAGTTCGGACCTGTTTTATAAAAAAATGATAATTATAGTGATCTGTACAATACATTTTAATAAAATGAAAAATTAATTAATAAATTTAGAACGAAAGTGTAGAACATCTAGTCTGAACAAAGAATACATGCACAAAAATATGAGTATTATATAGTACCTCTTTATTATGTTTATAATTATTGTTTTGATATTTAATGGTTTAACTAAAATCAATAGAACGAATTGTAACGCTTAACATGTACACAATACGTTACCCGTATTTTTTCTTCTTCGAATTTTTGTCGTACATCATCTTGTTGTTTTTCCAATTCTAATCTTTTCTTTTCGTACATTTTAGTCAACCTAGTACACTCATTCACGCCTTTCTCAACGGTTGATTTTGCTACTTCTCTCTTCATACGATCAAATTCAGCTTTATCTTTATGGACTTTTGCCAATTGTTTTACCTGTTTATGAAATAAGAACGAACAAAATATATAATAACAGCTGAATGATAAATAAAAATAAAACTAGTATACTATATCATTCTATAATGCAAATGAGTTCTAAGAACTTTTAGAAACAAATAAAATTAATCACATAAGATTTATTTAATAATAAAAAAGCTGAATAAAGTTTTATTTTAAATTGAAAACACACCTCCTCGTGTCTCTGCGTTTGCAGCTTTCTCTTAACATCAGCGGTTTCGCGTTCATAGAGCGCCTGGAGCGTTTTCAGCTGATTAGACTGCGACGTTTTCATTACTTTATCTATCGTGGCAAACATGCTCTCATGGTACTTCTCTTGCAACTCTCGCTCTTGTTGAACATGCTCTTTGCATACTGCAAGCAGACGTTCGCTCTGACTTCTTGGAAGTCCCTTGGGTGGATCGTTACCCTCGCGATTGTCTGACTCTGCGGACTCTGTAGTTTCCGGCAAAGCCAAACTGCTCAAGCCCACTTCACTGGAGAAACTGCAACAAAGATATTGATCGAAATTGAATCCACAATTATAAATATAAAAAATTTTAACTATTTTTATCTTGTTTATGAGATCAACTAACAAGAAAACAAAATAGAAATCCTTAAAAATATATAAAAATTTACTAACATGTTTTTATTGGACAGACGTTTCACTAGCTTGTGACTCATGTAGAACTTTGACTTTTGTTTTTCTCCATCTACAGATCCTTTAGCTGATTGAACTCGCATTTTTTCCTAAATAACAGTTAAATGTTATTGATAAATTACTTATACACATATAATATTTAATCAAAATAACTTATTTCAAAATGCTATGTACATTGATACACTATTATATTAATACAATAATTATTTCAATATAAAAATAGCAAGTGAGTGAATACCTTCTCTTGTTTCTTTTTTAAAGATTCCAGCTTCTTCTCCAGCTCAGCCTTTTTCTCCTTAACCAATTTATTCTCCATCAGCTTCTCCAACGACTCGGCGACAATCTCCTCAGAGGCCGCAGAGAAGGAGCCTGTTTTGAAAAATCGTTAGATACCTACTGCTCCCGATAATGAACCCGCCTTCCAAACAACAAAACACTCACTTGTACTAGCGTTGAGAGGGCTCTTGTTGGAGGAGGCATCGGCGACGTTCACAGGGAGCGAAGATACGCCGTCCTCAAGCTCTTGCGAATCGGACGTATTTATCGCTCCTATTGACGGCCTTCCATGCGGACTTCCTACAGTCGGCGCTAACCCCGGCAATTCTCCGATCGATTGAACCCGTTTCGATTTGCTGGCCTCGTCCTAACGACAAAAGCGCCAATTTGACGAAAAGAGAAAACGCTTGTTTTTTCCTATCGCTCAGTAGGACGATTTCATTGAAAACACGTGTAACATTATTACTAATTTTTTTACTTAATCTTGACATAAAACAAAATTTTTATAAAATATTAATAAAAAATTCATATTAAAAAAATATATATATATAAAAACTGATAAAAGATTCTTTTAATGGCATTTTCACTTTTTATTATCGCAATCCATGATTATTGATACTTAATCAGAAGTACATGATTTTATGGATTTGTAAAAAACGTAAATTATTTAAATTTTGTCAATTTAGAATGTAAAAAGCTTGAAATATAAAATATAAATGATTTTTGTAAAATTGATGTCCCTAAAGTAACATTGTAAAAAAGTATTAACAGATATGTTCTAATTAATATTCATTGTTACAAAAGATATTCAATAGTTTTATTGAAAATTGTTGTTTCGTTACTAAAAAAATAAATAAATAATTAAGAAAAACTTTTGTATACTTTAAAAAAAAATTCCATTTAGAATTTTCTCCTCATTGATATTTTGGAACGTGATACGTTACATTTATATTTAAACAGAAACAACACAAAATTTAATAGTTTTCAATGGAATTTTCCAACCAGAGATCGTGAATCATTTAAGAACTCACGGCTGGCTTAGAGGAACTTGGTCCACTGCCACTTTTTTCCTTAACCTTTTCTTTAATCTATAACAGTTAGTTAGAATATCAATATGTTATAAGAGATAAAATGAATTTAATGATTTAAAGATTAGTAAAAAAAGTGTAATCAATATGAATCCATAGGACTGGGGCATAGAAAATAATAAATTTAAAAAAAACTTAGTTCAAATTGTCTTTTAAAATGTAATTTAAAAATATAGTACCCCTCTACTACACGTAACCCACAATTTTTACGATTTCATTCTCTTAATAAATTAGCTTATAATTTGTTACTCTTTTATTAACATAGTGTTTTGTTATTATTTCTGATTGACAAGTACCAGATATAAACCCAATTGACAAGACAATCATTTTTACTGGTTGTTTTTCTTAAATGCAGGAGAGGAGACGGGATGTCATGCTTTGAGGGACTTGTCGTATAGTCGGACATAAAATAAACAAACTGTACCTCAACGTCGCCTTCAGATGGTTCCTCTAGGTCATCCGTGAGCACGGCCAGCTGTTTCTCTCTCTTTTCGAGTTCACTTTGATATTTTATCGGATTGGCGAGAGCCTCGGCAAAGTCACTCAAACCGTCTGGCACGTAGTCCTTCACAATAACATACAAAAAGAGGCTAGCCAACGGCAATGGCTGTCCGCATTCGGTGCGCAAGGCTACATGGCGGTAGCCCGGACACAAACCAACCACCGGCAATACCCTGTGGCCGATCATCTTGCCTGACTCTTCGTATGCTGCTATTCGAATAGAAGCCAGTTCTGGTAGTACGACCTGTAAAATGAATTTACCAATCCATTGTTATTCAATTCGTAATATTTTTTCTTTTAGATAATCACATCTATAAAAATTTGTATTACAGTTAACGAATAATGGTTTTGAAAACTATGCACGAGTAGCATTTGTGATGAACGCAGATTCATTTATTATAAAGAAATAATTTACAGTATTTAAGTGTTGTGCTATTAATACGAATAACTCGTTTTCTTGTGTGAAATTCATATGTCTTAATAGTTAAACAATATTTTTCAATCGTTATGGAATATGTCTCAATAGTTAAGGAATATAATTTTGTCCTTCCATTTCACAGGCCAAAGAATGTGACTTAATAGTTAAATCACCATGACATTAATATCAGAAAACATCTCAAACGAATTGTTTCTTAACTGATAATAAATTTCTTTAACTATTAATTCATATTCGTTTGTCCATATCCAAATATTAATTCGTTAATAGTTAACGACATTCCTTTAATGTAAAGATTTATAATTATAATACTGTGATATAAAATTGTATGTATGTATGTGTCGCTAATACTCTCTATAGGGGATGTGACTAAAAATAAATAAATGGAAAAAAAAACAAAAAAAAATTCGTTTTTTAAATTTATTCACCTTCTTAAAAACAAAAGGCTCTTCATCATAAACTGGATTAATGCCATTGTTAGGGATTATTTTTGTTCTAAACTTCTTTCTGACAGTATCAGCTGGAAGACCAAACATATCAACTTCTACAAAGGTTCCCACTCTTTTATCCGTTAAAAACTGAGCTGATATGACATGAATGTGAACCATTCCGGCAATTATGCCATCAACGGTCGACTCAGCAAAAGGATCCAGTCGACGATCCTTTCTACGCATAAATTCCGGTTTTAGCAAGAATCCACAACGCTTATTATATTCAAAAATACCCAAATTTAGTTGCATAGCGAGATCTGAAATTATAAAAATATAAAATACTTTGTGAAATAATTAATTACGTATTACTATTTTCTTATAATTCAAGTATTACTCGAAATAATACAAAAATATATTTAAAGAGCCCGAGTGCGATTGTATTTAAGATAGAATTATTCACCTAAAGTTTGATAGTTTAAAGCTACAAGTTGACAGCCCGCGTTCCAGAAAACTTGTGGCATAAAGTTGCTTGAATCAAAACGCGTGCCAGATGGGTAGACTCGTGAAAGCTGATGTTTATTATAATTGACAAACTCCAGTGGTCGTTCTTTCAGGAGAGTTGTAGCCTGTTTTTCATCAAACGAAGACATTTCGTACATCCGATTTTTTCCTGAAAATTTCATAATTTGTATAAACATAAAAAAAAATAATGTTAAATTTAATAGAATTGACTCGTAATGACGAATTAATAAACATTAATAAATAAAAAGTTTGCGAATTTACTTTTAAAAACTATTACAATTCTTACTTTCTGCAGATTCAAAACTATTGAAATGAACAGGTTGAACATAGTTAACAAGTGCTGAAATTTCGGCTCCAGCTTCAGTTTCTTTGGCTGTTTTAGCATCAATTTCTTTATCACCTTGTAATTTGCCATCTTCTATGTTAGATTCATCTTCCTCAGTACTTGACTCATCTTCATCTTCTGAAAACAAAGATATATATAATAAGTAAACTAAACTAACAAAACAAACAAACTACTTTTTAATTCTATTCTACTTGTATGATATAATGGTGGTATTCTATTTTATTGAGTAAAAAAAGAACCAAACCATCATCATCTTGTGTACTGTCCTTGCTACCCTGTCGTTGTTGCAACATGGGTGGGTGAACTTCTCCATTTTGATGTTCACTATTCCCATTACCCACTACAACCCCATCAACTACTTCACTTTGTGGAATGATGTCAGGTGGAGGCCCGTTTTCTCCCTTAGCGGATTGAGTCTCACTGCCATTTGCTTCATTAGGCTCAGTACCCTCTTCTATGCCCTCAATTTGCATTTGTGGTTTCTTTTGATGCTTTTTATGATGGTGATGATGATGCTTTTTCTTATTCTTGATTATTATTTTTCGTTTCAGCAATGCAGGGGGTGGTAATTCCTGACCTGGTTCTAACTAAAATTTATTAAAATTAACATTTTAGTTTGAGCTTTAATATACTTTTAAAAACTGTTGTAAGAGATATTATTTACCTTATGAGATTCAAGAGGTGCTTCAAGAAGCATTTCCCCAAAATACTCTCTACAATACTGAGCAATTTTGGCTTGCTGTCTCGGATTACAATGGTTTTCAAAGCTAAGTATCACAGGATACTCAGATGTCTTAAAGGCACTCTCAGCTATCGCTTCAATCACATCTCGAGCCGAAATTTCAGGTACAAATGTATACCTGTCATGAAATAATAAATTTTTATAGTAATAACTTAAGCATTATAAAATAATTATTAATTATTATTTAAAGTAAAAGTATTTTTCTTTTTTGGTTCAAATATGATTTATACATAAAATTTATAATTATAAAATGAAAAGATTGTTAAAATAAGAACTACTAACTTGTAGTTACATAAGATTATAATAAAATATGAAAAATATTTACCCGTGAACAATGACTGGTTCATCAAACTTGCCATTCCAAAAGTCAAGCTCAACACATCGACATCCAGCAAGTAGACATTGTCGGTAGATCTCTACAGAGCTTTTTCCAGTTAGTTGATGACCTGTAAAATTTATGTTGTAATATTTCATTTGTTTTCAAAACAAGTTTGTGACTATTTTAATATTATTTTAAAGTATTAAAAAAAATGGAAAATAAATATCATAAATATAACAATGCTTAAATTTAAATAAACAATATATACTAAAAAATAATTGAAAACTAAAAAATTTTACACAAAAGTCTTACCTGTAAGATACGTATTGTGACTAGAATTAATAAAATAATGAGCCAGAGGTTGATCCATATCATCTGATAATTCAAACTTGGATACAGCAACAATAGGATTATCTTCACTCATAAGATAACGTAGAAAACCATCAAAACTTAGCATGCCTTTTTGGGCATTTTGTTTATTTGGCTCATACTGATTAATAATTTCCATTGCTCTTGCAGCATTAGCATATGGATATAAGATCTCATTAAGACGTGGGTCACGTTGAGTTTGATTTAAAAATTCAACAAATTGTGGTACTGACATCAATTTCCTTTTAGGATTACCAACTATTTCCTCAAACACCTTTTCTACATCTGTACGTTGAGTTAAAGATTTGTAAAAATTGAAGAATTCTTCAAATTCAAATTTATTTAAAGGGATAGAATCATTCTTGCCCGAAGCATAGCCAGAAATATCTAAAGCCTTCTCTACACGTTTTCGATCATCTTTATTTTGTGTGAACATTTTTATGATACTAAAAAATTAGTATGATATTAATATATTTCTACAAATATTATGGTGTATAATAGTTATAACTAAAATAGAATAGTATAAGTGATTCTTAAAAATAACTTTATAGTACAAAATATAATTTACATTTATTAAACATTTTTTAATGTAAGAATGAAACAATAAACTATACTTTTTACTTACTTTTTAACAGGTATATTTCCAAATTTATCAGCAGATAAAGCCAATTTTGTATGTGCTTTTTGCAAGAACATAATTGTACTAGTGTTAAGCTGAGTGAGATTGTAAGCCAAGTAAAGAAGTTGATCGGTCCAGTGTCGTGCAATGTCAGCACGTGTTGTACAGAAATTAATAAAAGTCATATTTACAAAGTCTGAACCATAACAGATTGTAACAGTCTTGTCTTCTAAAGAATCTTGAGAGCCCATTGATACAAGTGCTCTTAATTTTGGATCCTGCAAATGGTTATATATCAACATCTCATTAAATGTATTTTCCAAAAAAGTATACTCAATAATAAGCTAAAAAGCAACCTTGTTGGTAATACAGGTATATTTTCAAATAGGGAGAAAGAAAATGATGTTTATCAATAGCAGTTGTGTTTATCAAAAATTATATTAATTAAAAGTATGCTACATACTTCCCAATATTTATAAATATAAAAAATAAAATACTTTTGGAAAAAATTTCACATA
>JAWWEQ010000010.1:27980534-28025836 GCA_035583055.1 Torymus tubicola | reverse complement strand
CTGCCACCAAAAAACTAGAAGTGAAAAAAATCTGAAAAAATTCAGGGTAACATATGGGATGGTTACGAAGCGATTTAAGTGATTTTAAAACAAAAAAAATTTTGACCTCTCGATTCACCTGAGAACTGCCCATATATAAACTTTTATTTTAATAAATTCTGAAGTTATTTTGATTTTACGTGTGAGTAGTTATTTGCGAGGAACCAGAAAACACCGCTCTCCCTATTCTTACTTCGCCTTGAAATATAATTGATTGTTAAATACAAATAATTAACACAGAGAATTTTATTGAGGTAAGTTTAGTGTTATAAGATGTAAACATAATAAACTTTCTGAAACACCTAGTTCCCGTAAATTATTCAAAAAATACCTAAATCTTTGATACCAACGTTTTTAAAAAACAACTTCAAAGCACATGAAAGAATTTCGTTAAAAATCTAGGATCCGCATGTAAGCTTCTTTCCCTGTAGAGAATACAATTTTTTGTTCTAACCGAGACTTGTATCTCTGCAAAAAAACTACCACATTCCAATATTTCATATATACTGAAAATGTTTCATCGAATGAGCGAAGTCAGATTCTATTTCGGCAATGCGTTGAAAGGAGTATTATTCGTAACTTTTTATCTTAAAAAAACCGAGGAAATTCTTTGTACCTTTAGTATCAATTTATATATTTTATTATTGTATCAACAAGAAAATAAGTGAGAACAACATAGAAAATATTGTACTTTTTTTATTTCTAATTAAATTGTGGAAACTCTAGTCAGTTAGTTAATACTAACAAAAAACATAGACATAATATTTGATCACTCAAAGAAATCATTGACTTTACTTTCTTTTCATATAATGTTCTATTATTATAAAAGTTATGATAACAATTATGTATCGAAACTAATAGAGTTGGAATAAATAAATTTAATAACAAAAAGTTACAATATCGTATCTCAAAATATATGGGTATTTTTATCTCTTCCGTATGCAAGATATTTGGTCTTAAAAAGCACGTTTTACGCCTATGATATACAATATACTAATTCCGTCAGTTTAACATGCAGCAATGGTCAATTTTTGCTTTCTACATTCAAAATAGTACATTACGAGGGCCTTATCTTACGCCGTGCAATAATGGGTTACTTAAGACACGAGTATCGTACAAAATTTTATAGCACGGTCTGCCTAAGCCCGCCGTCACACATATCCGTAACCGAGCGGGCCACTATTGCACCGCGAGCTTAGCGCACGAGCGCAGCAAGTGTGATAAACACGGTGCAATAATGGGCTACTTAGGTCACAGATAGGCGTCACTTAAGCGCGGACTTAGGCCATACCGTGCTATAAAATAATATATGCACAACACGGATGCAAAATGATTTGCTTGACATACGAGTAAAGCGAGATTCATCTACTTTGTACCTACTTTTACCGTTTTTACGTAATGCAAAACTATAATATAACTTTTTTGCTATACCAATGTACACTCTTAAAATAATAAATTCTTTTTTTATTAATAAATCCTTTAGTTTATTCAAGTACTCCACACTTTTTGTAAATATAATCTTTCAGATAGTGTTATTGCGTCGATGAAAACAATGAGATAGGGATGTAAATTATACTGTACCTGTCTCTATTATGAAAGTAATTTTAGCACTATTTCCCATCAGACCATAATAATTTACATATTAAATGTTGATATAAACGCGACAATTTCATACGTTTCTACTGAGATATTCGAGCGATTAAAACTAAGATTTTATCGGCACTTTATTCACTTATTTCAACTATGATATACTTGATGACGTATATTTATAGATTTATACAAGTATTTAATTAGCTTATTTTAAATATAGTTTTCTACTACTTTTAAAATTTGATTTTATCGGAAATTTAATTTGACCTTTAAAGTTTAAGTTTTGTATTTTCAAGTAAAACTAAATTTCAAGCAAATGTTTACTTTCAAAAAAACAATTGTAATATGCAATTTTTTCCGGTTCGAAGAAATATTGACATTGCAGAAAAGAATCCTGAATATCAAAAAAATAATTTTTCATTCTACAACTGCTATTGTATAAACGGACTTTTTAAACAATACGTGACGCTAGACAAACGCTACGATGATTACTTCTTTTCAACAAATGTTTACTGCTCTAATCAAAATAGCAATGGAATTAATATTCAAAAAATTATTAGATCATATTTACATTTTTATTAATGCACATAAACTTACTAATGGGAGACAAATAAGCTTGAATTTTTATTCTACGCTAAAGAAGGTTTAATTTTTTGAAAATTGTGAATGCACATATAAAATTCCAATTCCCACGGACATACTCGCTTACTGCATTTTTACTTATCATTGACCTGCTCGACGTGATGTTTGACTGAAAAATTCGATGTCAAGATTTTCTTTTTCATTTTTAAATATGATTTGTTGATCTCTATGGGAATCGCTTCAGAAGATGACAGCTCGACGATTTTGTCTGAGATTGAGTCTGAGATGCAATTTCGTATTACCCTAGATGGAAAAGAATTTCATTTTATTTGATGTTGGATTGACAGTTTATAATCTAGTTGAGTTATGTTGTACGACATCTAATATTATTTTTTTTCAGGCAAAACTACAAAAGACACGATTTATATTTATTCTAATCTCTTCCAAATCATTGATATTCGAGAGAGATTAAACTATTTTTTTATTAACATTAATTTAAAAAAATTGAAATGAATACATACTTTTAAACAGTTAAAAGTATATTTACGTTCTAATGAATCTATATTAGAACAACTACCTCTGTGAAATTAAGACAATGAAAGTATATAACAACTAATATTTCGTAGAAATTCCGTGACACTATTGCCGTTGTTGTAAGTATCCAAAGCAGATTACGCTGGGCTTTCACGCGACAAGTAAAGGGAAACACATAATCGTAAAGCGAGAAAGGCAAAAAAAAAGGAGCAGAGTGGAATGCGGGCACCTGTAGCCGCATAACGAGTATTGCTTTATTGCAGGAGAAAGTTCAGACGGGGGAAGCGACTGATGGCTTTGCTGGAAGACCGAGTACTAATCAAACTGACGGGACAACGACAAATTAAAATTTCTCTTGTGGCGATGCGCGTTGCTTTATTACACGGAAAATTGAAAAAATGCACGTATTTGCTCGTTTTTCGCGCTCTTTGCAATATATTTGAGTGTCCCATGTGCAGGCGTAGTTGGCGTAGAGCTGAAAAAATATTGATCGGCAAACATGCGCAGTGAGATTACAAGGTAATACGTTTTCGGCTATACGTACATAAAATATGATCACTTTCGTTGTTTTCCCTGCACCAGTGCCGCATTTTTTAAATATTTCACATTTTTCATAATAAAGACTGTATGAATTTAAGTTATTCAGGGTAATCAATGCCGCAGATGATATTTATTTTTATTGGTAATTTATTAATAAATTTAGCTTTATTATTTACATTTTTCGAACTCAATTTAGTTTCAAATATTATGCATTATAGTGACAGGCTAAGTTAAACATTTGTCTTGGTGTCTATTCAATTATTACTTTTCATTTATTCTAATATAAATTGATGTATAACACATACTGATTGAAATCATATTAACAAAATGTGAATACTCTTTCACATTAAAAGTAATAACGATCAACATAATAATAGTAGTTACTGTAAATAATAATTACTAAAAACAAATATTTTTTGTACACATAAATATATTTTCTTGAGTAATAAAGTTATATTAAGGGATCATTTAAGTGCATCAAGCTCGTATTGAACGATTATTAGTGAGATACCACTATAATATATACTCAAGGATTATAAAATAAGATCAATAGAGGAATACTCTCGTAATATTCTCTCTTGTAAAAATAATATTGAAAGTAAAGTTAAATATCAGGATGGATTTAACCAATTAAAATGTGTATAGTTGCAATGCTTGGCGAACTATTTTTAAATTTTTGAATTAATAACATAACGCAACATGATCATATTTCTATGGTCGACGAGGAATAACTATTTACACATGTGAAAATATTAGATTATAGATGTATTAAAATGTATGCGGGGACCAAAATTATCCTAATTTTATTATTTAATGAATTAACTTCCAGACATTTATTTGCAAAAACATAATTTTCAAGCCGACCGTGTATATATATTTAAACACTATAGTGTAGAGTATATCTGTGGCTTTGAGGCATAACGACATAAGTCCACTTTTGGAGTTTCTGAGAAAAATGGGTTTCAATGTTCAAACTTATTCGTAAGATCGGAATAAACGAGATAGGGCGCGATACTCTACTAATCAATTAACACATTTAAAACAAATATTTACACAGTGGTATGACCAGGTTATGAATTTTCTCCTCGTGAAAACTGGAAAAAGTATGAAGTTATGTCGTTATACTGGGAACTTGGACTTATCTAATAGTCCTGTTCTTGTTTATTTATCGATCATTTTCGTTAATTTAATTATGAATTCAGATCGAAATTATCAATTAATCAACGAATAATTATGTTAAAAATAATACACCTTGAATACAACTTGGATTCGCGATAAATTAAAAAGCATTTTTTTATTTCGCAAAAGAACAGGTATTATGAATTAATTTTCAAAATACTCACGTTTATGCACTTAACGTTTGTAAAATTATAAAACTTATCTAGTTATTGTATATATTTTATATAAAAATAATTTTTATATTCAATTTGGTTGGATAAAATAAATCACTGCTGGACTTACATTGTTATGCCGCGCACGAAATTTAAAAAATGGACTTACGTTTTCCATATATCGTAGCTTTAGGCCAATATTTTAGCTACCACTGATAGTTTTAAATGAAAAAGACCCATTTAAAGATACTAAATCCAAAGTTTTTTCGTATTCAAAAAAATGGAGTTAAGTCGTTATGCCTCGGAGCCACAGATATATACTCTCAGTTATTTAACCAATTTTATTAGTAGTTTCATAAGATACATTCATACTGATGATGTTGACTTTGAGTATCCCTCCATTTGATTAACATGTTAACTAACAAAATTGGTTTATTTCCTACCAGGAAATGTAATGAAATATGTATTCTATAGGCATGCTAATATTCAAGGTGATTCGGCAGCTAGTTGGTATGCGTTTCGAGAAATGCAATACCTATATTCTGAATATAGCGCGAAGGGAAGGTATTTTGTTGTGATATCCAATATACGCAGGCAACAAAAGAGAAGTACGAGAGGGGAGAACGAGGTAGAGAGAGGACAAGAGAGAATGAGAGTGCAGGAGCCGGCGAGGTGTAGAGAGAATATTTCGATCGTTAGCCTTGATTATATAAGGGCTTCAGTTTCTCGGCAAAGGATTGTAAGTAATATGCATTTCCACGTTGCATGTCTGCTTCCACCATCGAAATTAGTGACTGCGTAATTATATAATTACTATAATCTAATACGGATAAAGTTGATAAAAAAATGGAGTTTATTTATTCGATTTTCATACCTAACAACGTCAAAAAGTCAGCGTTATACTATCCTTTAATGTGGCTGTGTACTATTTTGCTTATTAATTCAGACTAATCTATACTGGAAGTTTATAAAATGGTCTATCCGAAACGTACTTTAAAATTATTATTTTTTTTTATTTTTCTTTAAAAAAACTCGATTTATGTTCGGGAATCACCTGTTTTTCGGGCTTATTGATTAATGTATTATTAAAATTGAATATTTTGTCTATACAAAAAATCTGGCGCTTGCGCCGTTCTTGTTATTCCTGTTCCCGGTTCAATACAACCGAGTCAAAGGTATTAATCCAGCTTCACCACCGACGCACAGTGAAATTTTTGAGAAAATTTAGTTCGAAAATCAGCAGACTGCTCAATTTTAGACCGATCTTAATAAATTTCTTTTTAAATACTCGTAATGGATAATACTTTCACGTATTACTGCTACTTTTATTGACTATTCGAAAAAAACTATCCTAGGAGATATGAATTTAAGTAGAAAGTATTGTCCATTATGACTATTTAAAAACTCTAAAATTCAGCAGTCAGCTGTTTTTTGAACTAAATTTTCTCAAAAATTTCACTGTGCGACGGTGGGTGATTAACTGTTCCATCACAGTAAAGTGTATTATGAGGTTAATTGAAGCGCAAAACATACACGTGCGTGGCTTCGATCGCGCCAGTTTGTTTTGTGAGTTATTGTAGTTAGTATTATAGGTGTAGTAATTAATTTAGTTATATAGATTTTCGAAATAGATTAGATTTTTTAAAGAGGCAGCATAACTTATATTATATAATTTTTCATACTGAAAATTGTAGTAGAATTCGTTTAGACTTAAGGATTTAATTTTTATTCAGAAACAAATAATATAGTTTTACTAAATTATAATAATCGTGTATTTTTCTTTTGTCGAAGCTGAACAGTTTTAGCTGAACTCTTACCATTGTAATAAATATTTGAGCTCGGCGCATGACAATTTCGCATTTCAAGTTGCAGAGCAATAAGAACAAGTATAAAGTCCTTGACGAACTCTTTTGAATTTTTTTCACCTTCTTTACGTGGAAAACTCCTATTTCTTAGTCAGGACCTTATTTTTTCTGACTTTCTATTTAACAGAATCCGTAGTAAAATAAGACGTATAAAGGTCAATATTTTATTTTATCTTTTTTGTTGTTAAAATATAATTATGATACAAATGTAAAATATAAAATTTTGAAGTAAAATAACAATTCATTAATAAAACACAAAACGACATGATTTGGTACTATTATAAATAATCTTTTTGTTTAACTGTCACAATTTTTGTCACTGTATTTAAGTCGTCGTTTTTTAAAATTAATAGGTTTATACTACTGTGTAGTTATATTTAAATATAGTGAATTCACTCTAACTGTATTAAGTCTGGCGTAATACTATTTAGTATATCTTCTGAATTGGATACAACAAACTTGATGGCTTTTCTCTGTAGTTTAGGAAGATTGTATCTACTGGCTACTGAGATATGATCATAAATGTTTTCATTTGTTATATTATTTATAAGTTTATTTTCGCAAGTACGCTTTAGACCTTCTAACATGTACTGATCTGCCAAACTTAGAAGATCGTGTACGATTATTTCAATATCATTAACTTCTCCTGTGTAAACATATCGTAGCATTTCCTTGAAAACTTTTGCGTCAACGTTCTCAATTTTTACTTTGTTTTCTGTACTTTCTTTCATTTCGTGAGCAAACATAGCTGCAAAAACTTCGCTTCTAGTTGCTAATGCAAATTTATGAGCGTAGAATACTTCTTTGTCAACTATAAACTGTACGTCACTTAGCGAGCGATTTTGAAAAAATATTTGATAACTAGGAAAATTTTTAAAACATTTCTCTAAATCCGGCTCGTCCTCTTCTTTAATTGTTTTAGATGAGTTAATAAAAATTTCGCATAATATTGTCAACTTACCATCCTTAAGTATTTCTTTTCTTTTGTCATTTAATACACTGTGGTTAATGAAGTTATTAAATCCCCAAGATGAATTTTTTCTATTAAATAGTTTCGGGCCGGATTCTTGAGAAAAACGTACTTTGTTATCTGGATCCAAAATAGCAAATTTAAAATGTACTATAATATCTGACTGAGTGATGCGATATAAATAAATAGAACAATAATTCTCATCTAGTTCTGTGTTGCCTTTTGGCCTTAGTAAAATTTCCCACTGCATTCCATGCGAAGTGAAAAGTGATGAAAGGACCGCTTCATTTGCTTTTTGACAGTTAACACAAAAATTAGATATTTCCCATTTATGTAAAGATTTTATTGGTATCGCTTCATCTTGATGGTTCATTTTAAAAAGATACTTTTATCAAATCACTATTTATGATTTAAAATAACTGTTCTGTAAAAATAAATATTTTTAAAAATCATGTTTATATAGCAAAGAATAGCATAATTTATATTTTTACATAACTATTTATATATAACTGTTATTGAAACTACAAAAAGTGTTTGCCAAGACACGTTTCGAACGTCAGTTTTGTAGTGTTTTCTGTTTGTTAACAAAAACACACATGAAGTTTCAACTGCAAACTTTTAAGACAATGATGAATACAAGTTCAGTCACTTAATTTATGGCGAAAGATTATTCATGCTTAAGACTAAAATAAAACGTTAAAAATATACGAGTACAAGTCTAGTCAACAGTATAATTCTTCTAATTCAGATACGAACTTTAGATTAGAGAAATAATAGTATAGCTCTGCTCGATATAAATAATAACATAAACAGTGTGCTTGACAATTATATACATTACAGTATACACAGTCATCAGCCGTAGCCATAGTATGTTGTAAATAAATGTACAGGAGTAATAGTATAATTAATGACAAGATTGATACCCACAATCGAATTGAAACTTTGTAATCTGTAATTGATATCGTGTAAAATAATAGACAAATCACCGATTGTATCGGGTATAAAATAAAAGCTATACATTAATACCAAAAGAAAAGATAATTAACTATAAAGAAATACTTTCGTCAATTGATTGATAATTTATGTACTAGTCAATTCTGGATTTTATTTACACAATTATCTCCAAAAATGTATTCTAAATTGATATTTGTTTTCAAGCAGATTCTGAGATTTTTTAAAAATTCTGGGTCAATGAAGAGTTACGTATAACGTATACAATTTATACTAGATGATGTATTGATTTATGCGCTCAAATTTATTTTAACCGCAAGAATTGATAAATTTCCATCTTATTTGTATATGAGATGAATAAGAGTAAAAAAAATTAAGTAAAACTTGAAAACGCGTAATGTGACCTATTGCTCGAAAATGACAAATACTGTGTAAATCAATATATATTTTTTAAAGTGATTTTTTCCTTGTTAATTGCATTCTATTGTCGTATGCTCATATTTGTTAGACAAAAGAGAGTAATACGAAACGCTGTATGATAATTTTATTTGAAAATCTTGATTTATTACTAAAATATATTGAAAACACATAACATTATCAGTTTATTAGGATTTTCTAACAATACATTCATTAAATTCTCTTTTTCATTAACCATACATTTAATTCAAGTCTTCAATATCAATAAGAAAGGTTAGAATACAAGGAACTAGAGAGAGATTTTCATATATCCTCTATTACCATTGTCTGACTCCTCTTTGATTTATATACATATCGATTTTGCAGTCTCATACACTTGCAAGTATAATGCCTATGGTAGAAATGGCGTATATGAAATTGGAAATTTAAACAAATAAAACGCAAAGTTTAAGTATAAAATGATCAAAAATGTTCACGTATTTACATCATTCTTATATATCGTTACATTTTGAGAAGACCGCAGTATAACAATAGAAGTAAATATTTGAAATTTGCACGAGTAGCCAACACGGGACCACCGATGCGTGTTATATAGTTACTTATATGGAACGCCAATGCGTATAATCGCTGCAAATCTCTTTGGCATGAGTAGATTGAGGAAATACACAAAATTAGAGATATATATGTGAAACTCGTACATATTATACAGTTCTAAATTGCTCCGGATAGTTTCATACATTCTGGACAGATGTGCTATAGATGGTGTGTTTGCAAACTTCCGAAGAGTCCGTATACCGTATAGTTGATCATAATTCAGAGGCTCTTTAATAGTCGTTATGAAATAACATTAAATTAATTATATTTATAAACAAAATGGAATTTATATTAATTAATTAAAAATGAATTTGGATATTTTCATTATCTTTCCCATATTATAATGATCGTCGAGGAGCAGTTAGAATGACGCGATAGAGGAGACCCGATACATTTTGCCGGACGTGCGAGCGCTCAAGTGTTGACCCGTTCACCTGATTGAGACCAAACACGGCGGGCGTATTGCGCGTGGAATAAGAAAGCCACTATGGCTCAGCGATGATGTTGGCAAACAAACGGCGTATATCGCGACGGTATATCACAAAGATATATATGGAACTCTGACCGAAGAGCTTTTGAAAGAAGATATAAGGCCTTTTTATGCGGGTGCTTCTTAAAGAAATAAATTTCGCCCACAAGGATTTCATTCACTTTGTAAAATTGAATGAATATTGCATAGCTTCTTATTGTTATTAAATTTGTTCGATGATATAAGACGATGTGTGAAAATATCGAATGAAAATAGACAGCACGATTTCAATAAAAATTTTATTAATATTTAGGATTCCGTTTTTCATTGTGCATTTTTCAAATAACCTGAATATTATATATTTTAGCGTATTTTATAAATTTTTCAATTGTCAAATCAGGAAGTTTATATACGTAACACTCATCCGCAACTGCAGAACAATAACATTTTTTTAACACTTTTTAAATGGACTATCAGTATTAAAACAACCCAGAGATATAAAAAAATCGCAGCTTTCCAAAAAAACATTCATACATCGCCATTGAAGAATCGTATTTTCGAATAGCCTGGTACTTTAAATCATTTGATCAGCAGCAGCAGCAGCAGCTGTGCAGCTTTTGGAATTCACCTATCGGGTACACGCACATGGCACGGGTGATCATGGCGTGGAAGTAAAAAAAAAAGAAGTGAAAACAGTGGTTATTGACGTCGTAAAATTCGCGTAAACCTGTCAGTTCAACGAAAGGAGATGGCCGCAGGTCAGCGCGTACGCGTCGAGCGTGTAACTCGTTAATAATACCGCACCGCGTCGATAATTCGTCGATTCTCTTGCTATATATATATCTATATATAGCCAGAGAGATATATATACGTATATATACGTGAGCGATCGAATCACCGAAGAATTACGAGCGTATAACTAGTGCTGTCACCGAGAAAGTGTACCGCCCACGGACGAGCGTGGCTCTCGAAAACCGATACGGACACGCATGAATTTTCGCGACGAGGAAAAAAGCTCGCACGGTTCTCTTTTTCTTTTGCGATTCTTTCGTACGTGTTAGGTGCGCCTCGGTCTATCTCTCTTTCTCTCTGTCGAGTGAGCGAGCTCTACACCTATACCCTCGGGAACAAGAGACGTTGGACTATATATATGTATAGGTTTTATGGGCGGAGAAAGACGCGAAACTTTTGGCTCCATTGTTAGGTAAGTTTCTTCCCCTCTTAGCCGCTCTTCGTGGTGGCTCTTTTCTCCCTTCTTCTCAGGTTAGCTCTCGCTCGCGCCAGGAAATTTTTAGATCCCTTCCGTGCGTAGGCGGGCATTTAACAGAATAGCCGCGGGAAGGGATTTTTATACGGCGCCACAACGGTTCGTGCTTTCTCACTGAGATTAACTCATGCGGACGAGAGCCCGCGCGAACGTATATATCCATGGTCTGATGCGAATTAGACCGAGTGGATTTTCGGATACTTAATTTTAGCAAGAGAACTTGCTGGCGTAAAAAAAATTGGGATTTCGTTCTTTTTACTGATTTGAATGATGTTTTATCTTTTTATGACCAATTTTTGTTTAATTTGCGTTTATGATAAATTCTTAAATGAAATATTGTTTTTCGTATAAACTGTATACAAGATATTTTGGTTTGTTTACACAATACCGTATTATTATTTAATTAAAAGACTATACTATATTTACCAACTCTTCGGACATGCAAGTTTTATTCAAATTGATTTTAGAGATAAATCAAATAAACTGTTAAATGTTTTTTGTTTTCCAATCGTGAAAACGTACAATCGTGCTATACACTTATATTATTTGCACAAAATGATTTTCATTTATTTAGCGAATAACTTTATTATTTAAGTATAATTTTGGAACTATTGTATAATTAAATTTTTCCTGAAGATAGTTGTGTATATATCGTCGGTCGCGAATAAAAAGGTGCTAACTAATCGGCCGGTTGGAGAAGGTGCTAACTCAGCGGCCGCTTCGAAAAGGGGCTATCTCGCCGGCCGCCTCGAGAAGGTGCTAACTCGCCGGCCGGTTAAAGAAGGTGCTAACTCAGCGGCCAGTTGAAGAAGGCGCTAACTCAAGAGCTCATTTTTTTCCTCCGATTTAGGTTGGCACTGCTGCTGCTATAGCATTAATATTTTAATTTAACGAGTGAAAAATGATATTTTATACGCAGATTACTGTTATAGCGGCGACTATGTAAAATATTTAAAAAAAAAATTTGAATTTGAAAAAGAAAGTAAAATCATTGAGCTTGTTTACTGAATTCACAATAAGTGAATGAGACTATAATATATATAATTTTTATTCGTTAAATTAAAATATTAATGCTATAGCATCAGCAGTGCCAACCTAAATCGGAGGGAAAAAAATGAGCTTTTGAGTTAGCGCCTTCTTCAACTGGCCGCTGAGTTAGCACCTTCTTTAACCGGCCGGCGAGTTAGCACCTTCTCGAAGCGGCCGGCGAGATAGCCCCTTTTCGAAGCGGTCGCTGAGTTAGCACCTTCTCCAACCGGCCGATGAGTTAGCACCTTTTTATTTGCGACCGACGATATGTTTGTGTATATAAACATACATATACGCACGTACTGAAAAATTATGTATATGCACTGTTTATAATGTGCTTGTATTTAGACTGAATAAAATTTAGAGAGTGGTCAAGTCATTGTATTCTTCCGTCAACTTCTACGTATAAATTATGAATAAGCTAAGTATGACACCACTGACCGTCATGGATAATTAAATTTTAAGCGAGAAAATTACTTGTACCCTGGACGTAGCGACGCTGCTTTGTGGAAGTTGATGAATGAACTTGGGTAGCTCTGAAGTATAGTAGTTTGTGCACCGGATACGACATTGTGACCCTTCGCATTTTCATTGCTACCACAAGGAAGTACTTATCAGTCATCTAAATATTGTTATGTATATATGAGCTCGTAATATGTGGGGTGCTTCGAAATTCTATTTTTCTGAAAAACTACAAGTACAATAAACGAAAATATGAAATATTTGTCATTCAAAATATTATAAAATTTAATTTGAAAAACAAGAGACTCACTATAATTTCTGTGTCTCACTATAATGAAAAAGGTATTGATTTAGCATTCCCTTCATATCTTCCGTGATGTAAAGAGAGAGAGAGAGAGAGAGAGAGAGAGAAATTTTTCAATCATGTTTACTCAAAAAAAAATTATTGAGATTCTGGTTTTTTAATAGTCAAAAATATGATGTGTTTATTTAAATAGTTAAATGTAATACATGACTATATTCGAATTTGTAAATTAATTTAGTTATTAAATAATACTGTGTGCATTAATGAAATGTAATAATTTTAATTCGTTAATAGAAAGGTATTTAAATCTACAATTTTACCAAACAAAATCTAGTAAAAAATTTAATCCTAGCTAAATGACTAAATGTCCTATTTCTGTTTTTGTTTGGAAATGTCATGTTACAAATATGTTTTGGGAAATTCATATACTACTTTTTGAAAACGTTCTTGTACGTAAATATGCACAAACACAGACTTTATTTTTGCTGTATTAAAACCATAAGAATAAGTCGCTACCTTAATAATAAGAGTGACAGACAAAAAATATGCCTGAATGTGGTATGAGAAACATTATCTTACGAGAAGATGAAATCCAAATCTGAAGTCAAAATAGAGGGTTTCCTAGGCCAGTTTTGTTTGAATACCAGGGGAAAAGTCACTCTAATGAGATCTGGTTTTCAGAATTTTCAAATATGGAGCATCTCAAAATATATAAAAAAAACACCTTTTTTATGTCGAATTCTATCATATGTTTTTGTAAACCTACGTAGTCGAACATCAAAATTATTTTGTGAAATTTGTTTATATATAAGCATAACATTACTTTTATATAAATTTACCAGTAATAAAATTTAAAATATTTAATATTTTTTATTTCCAGTTAAATTTATCAGAATAAACATTAAATTTTATTAAATTATTCTTAATTTCATCATATTAATATTTAACTTGATTTTCACCGATAATGGCAGATGTGACCAATGTTCAGTTCATAAACAGCATTCAAGATTAAAAATTAAATTTACTTTAAATTAACAACATTAAAATTTAACCGTTATATCCTCTGATTAACGTTCGATCTGTATTGTATTGAACGCGCGGTTAACTTTTAGGCAGTTCTCTGCAAACGAACCTTGTCACATGCGAATTGTTATTGTAACAGCCGCTAAACGCGCAACACAACGTACACGTGGACAGAAATCGGAAAGCCGTGATTTTGTCGACGACAGCATTCATTTGGAAGGAAATTCGCGTCGGCTCAAAGTTCACGCGCACTTTTCTCTTTTCCAGCGAGCGACCTACCCGCGCGCTGCCATGGTCGCATCCTGTCATTTAAATGAGAATCCCAGCGCTAGTGGATGGAAACTCGCTCGATAAATTGAGCATGTTTTCGCTAAAGTTTGATTGCCCATCAGACAGATTTATGGAAATTTCATTTATGACTTATAAAACATTCTGCGTCGATGAATTTTCATGTGTCCTACGCGTTGTTTACGTGGGCCTGCTTCGTTTAATCTTGAAGGAAAAATATGTACGGCGTTTAAACGGACTCGTTGCTACTTTAAATATTTTAGTATACTTTGAATACCTAAGTAATTTTAAGTGCATCAAAATAGTTAAATATATAGATAATTTGAACAATGTTACTTCATCTGTAGCATCTCATTGTTCAATTAATTAAATGAATATAATGAATATTTTATACGCAGTAAAAATAATTTAAAATATATTCGATTGATGAAATTGTATGTAGTTCAGAATTCCAATAAATATTTTTATATTCCGCTCGATACCAAGCACTTAGTCCCATTGGAATAGCCGTAATTCCAGGCAGTACCTATAAAGAATGTTCACGTATAGTAAAACAATTGTAAATTTTTTGTTTAAGTTAAAATAACTAAAATAATAGAAAATTTGATAGCATACAATTATATGTTATACAAATATAGACACTATTGTTTTCGACAAAAAGTTTAATTCTTTCCTTTAATTCGGTTTTTTAAAACTCAAGTTATATAATGATTTTGTTTTACGGTATAACCAAAGAACTAATTTTGCATGACTTTGTTACTAAACTGAAGTATAAATTAGCAACATAAATTTAGTTCTAATACTCGATAAAATATTCTACTTGATAGCACTATTATTATATATGTATGAAATGATTAAATTATTATACGTCAAGATTCTTTTACACAGTACGTAGTGTGCTAATTATTAAATATTGTCAAAATGTAATAATTGAACTATAATAACAACACCTACTATTGAATACCGCTTTTTTTTAAATTGCAAAAAACTGTGAGTAATGTAACAATATGTTACCTTTTCATTCCCTGCCGACCGCAGAAAAACATATGGCTAGTAAAATTATGTTCCCTCAATTTTCCGCTTGGGCGACCAAAAGAAAATGAGACGGCCTCTCTGCAATTCCACCTCCCATACCCGTAACTTTAAAAATCAGCGACGATCGGAAAAAAAACCATGTGACAAACTCTAATGAAACGTCACGCACATCGGTAGAACGCGAAATACAATAAGAGCGCAACGCATCGAGTATATATAGTAACGTTTCTCGATTATATGTTTCAGACTGTCTCAGTCACCGTCAGCGTATTGACTCTGACATTCATCTCGATCGACAGATGGTACGCAATCTGCTTTCCTCTCAGATTCAAGTCGACGACCAGCCGTGCAAAAACGGCCATCATCATAATCTGGGTGGTGGCGCTGCTTTTTGGTAACTATATTGATCACCACTGATTACGTACTAGTCCGCATGCAAGCTAAAATTGTCCTATTTGGGTGTTTGAAATACTGAGGTGATTTTCCAATTTCTACAGAATTTCGACATGTTAACGTTAATATCTTATAATTTATATTATGTATCATATAATAAATGTTATGATTATTCAGAGGTTTATTTAATTAATTATCAACATTTTTTCGTTCAAAGCTCTAAAATTCTTACTTTTTTTACGATTAAAAAAAGTTTATGTTAAGTATGTAAAAATAGCTTTCGAATTCCTTTTCTAAAATATAATATTTTTTATCTTCTTAAAATCATTTTCGCCTACTAAAAATTTATTTTCTAAAAGTTAATTATCTAAAATTTTCTTCAAGATTCTGTTCTATAATTTTACTTATGTAAAAAATTGTGACCTATCATAAATTGAATTATATTTAAAATAAGTCTTATCGCAAAGTATAAAGATCAAGGGCGAAATTAATATAGAAAGTACTTTTGCGGAATTTCTTGCAATCTAGACTGAGAATCCGAAAGGGGACCATCGCGGCAGCTTAATTTTAGTTTAATTAAGTTGGTTACGGTATCCCAGCGTCGGATTAGAAAGCAAGGAACTTCCTGGTAATTAAAAACTTATTGAACTTCAAGATGAAACTCGAGTGCGAAAAGAATAACCCTTTTTATATCTTCCCGCGTTGTAACAGGCTGATTAAAACTATAAAAATGTCGCTTTCTTGCCGTTTGAAGACATACCGGACCTGCTGGTGATGCACATCGTACCTCCACAAACGAGGTACAGCTCTGAGACAGTGCTGTTCACTCAATGTGCACCCTCCTGGAGCAACGAGAGTCAGATTACCTTCACGATCATCAGGCTCATACTGCTGTATACGGGGCCGCTTCTATTCATGAGCTTTGCCTACTGCCAGATCGTGCGAGTGCTTTGGAAAGGCGATATCCCTGGCCATAATTGTGAGTATAACAAAGTTCGTTACCCTTTAATTTTCGCGGTCATACGTTCTGTTGCTCTTAGCTAGGATTACTTTTAATGGATCATTCAAAAAGTTCTATACACAAAGATTATTCCAGCTCAATATTTATTTTATATTATTCATGATACTGAGAAAAGTCATTTTTGTCTGTGAAACATGCTTTTACTAATTTAGTGAAGCCGTACCAATAACTAGAATATATTCTAAAATATTTATAAAAATGGGTTTAAGTAAACAAAGGGCCGTGTGATGATTTTCAATGAACTCATTATTTTAAGTGGCTGGAGTATCATTAAAATAATATAATTGTTTTGTAGATTGAAATCATAAAGTCTTTTTCAATGGAAAAAGTTTGTTTCTCAATCAATCGTTTATATTTTATTATTATTCGATACAACTACTATTTCGAACATGAAAATAATAAAAAAATGAAAGTATAACTTAATTTAAAAATGTTATTCAAATCATTCAACTCATATCGTAAGATTCAACTAGATTCCTCTCGTCAGATCATGCATTAAATGCACACGCAATAATGAAATATTTTCAAACCATCGCTAAATGAATTTTCATACTAGATTTATAGATAAATTTAATCAAATTATCTTTGAGAATCCAACAGAAAATGTTTTAACATCGTTCGAAAAAAAATTGAATGAAAACTATAGGTTCTGGTATTATGAAGTCTCACACACGCACACGCATACACAAATTCATATACAGAGGTACATGCACACTTATAGGTGCTAATTTCATAATGTCACGGGCTCAGCTCGACCGTCATCCGAGCCCTGACGCATCCGCTTCACGATAAGAATTAAACAGTCGCGATGCTCTCGAGCAAGCATCGCGATGTTAGCTCAGTGGTACAGCGCGGGCCTACATCGAGATCGTGCATTCGAATCCCGCTCGTCGTATATTTTTTACGCGACTTATTCAGTTTGTCCTCTCATACGTAACAATAACAGCTCTGATACAACATGACTTCTGGTTTGATGATGATTAATAATTACGTCAATTCGTCATTGCTCTTTGTTCTTTACCTAAAACAAATTTATGCTATTTACAAACTACGTGAGAATGTATGCACAACAGCGGTATTTAATTTATTCGTAGTTTTCCAAGCGCGTAAATAATGCAAATGAGTAGAGTCCTGATGTCTCGGTGGAAATCTAAACTTTTACGTGATTATTTTCCCTGGGGCGCAAATATCTCTAAAAACTTGTCGGAAAATTCTTTGCTTGTCAAATTTATCGACGCATTTACGTGATGAGAATTGTAGAAGTAAAAAAAGATTTACTTGCTGAATATAAAACTCTTTTTAAACAACTATATTTCCTAATAAATTCTGTATAATAATTGAATAGTAGATATTGTTTTATAAATTCAACATTATCTATAATTATAATTTATTCCATATAAAATATTAGTTTCTAAACTTTATTTAAATGCATTCAACAACAAAACTTTTTTGCTCTTTGCAAAGGGAAAAAGTAATATTTTCATTTGATTTAATATAGTATGCTTAAAGCAGTATTCTACTTTGAACGCTCGAAAAAAAAGCTATTTTTGTGAATTTTTTCTGAAATTATTAGAAAAGATATCGTTGTAGAGCTTATTAGGCTCAATAAATACACTCTTAAAATACATTAACAAATTTTTGTCTATTTATTTTATGCACTTCTTACACATCAAAACCGTTAAAGTTAACTCCTCAAAACGTAGGTATGTCGGCACTGTTGTAAAAATCTCGAGAATGGGCTCTTTGAAACAAAAAAATTAAACAGTTTTAGATTCAGTATAACTCCATTAACCAATGGTAATAAAATTCTAATAACATGCAAAAAAAGTGTTTTTTTTTTTAAGTTTTTTTAAAAAAAAATATAGTTTAAATTAAAATTTTACTGTAAATTTACTGCCATATGTTGATATAAGTATATAGAACATGTGATTCAAATTTCGTAACAATCGGTTTAGTAGTTTTTGAGATATTTACAGCAAGCGGTGTAAAAGCGTGGTTTTGAGAAAAACACGTTTAAAGTTTTTTTAAATGAAAAATCACAAAACAAATCAACTTACGCTCAATCAGCGATGCCTGCACCATACAGAATTCTGCACCTTCTGACTGTTCCAGAAAAAGATTTTCATCCTATTTAGCTTGTCTCTACTGAGCAGTGGCTTGATCGATTGTAACACCCATAGCTTGCATTATTTTCAAAACTGGTTTAAATCCTTCATTGAAAGTACATACAGCAGTGAGACACGCAATTTTCACAATTTTGTTGTCATTGTAAACATGCTTAGGTGCCATTGCCCAAACGATGGAATTGAAACACTCATTATTATTCTGAGTGTTTCCACCTAAGCATCTCTCAAGCAACTCCTGCTTAATTAAATCTTCATAGATTGGCTTGAGCACTTCTTGTACGTCAGCAGCAAGGACAGGAGGGTGTTTGTAACTTTCGTGTTTGCTTGGGCTTTTTTATACGCGGGCGCGTCGGATTAGCATACTCAGGTAGATACGTTCGAGGGGTAAAAAAGTACAGTTAGACTGTTTGGATCTTTCTAAAATTTTGATAGAATATTCTTGAATATATTTACTTTCGAAATATGTAAACAAAAATTCGATTTTTTAAAAGTTTCAAAGTAGAATACTGCCTTAAATGACTAGATCGAACAGTAAATTTGTTTAATAGAAAATGGGTAAAAACTATGGTTGCTCCTATAGGTATATTTAAAACAATGCCATTGATTAATTTTATTTTTTTTTAATCTATTAATTAGTTTATTTATTTTACATATAAAAATGGTTAAAATGATTTTAACTTATTTTAAAGAAATTCCATTAAAAATTTCGTAATGGAGCTATAAAAATTATCTTTATGAACTGCTTAAGGCATTATACTTAAAATTTATTCACGACCCTTTTTAGCTCTACATAATGTGCTATAAACTTAACGAAATAAATCTCGGTCGGCATTTTAAGAATTTCTTCGTATAAATTATATCAGTTTGTACTTAAACGTGTAATTGTACTACCAAAAATTTGATAAATTTATATTTTAACCAAGTGTTTATTTCTTAACATATCAGAAATATTCGTCTCTATTGAGGCAAATTTAACGCAAAATATCTTTTTTAAAACGCATTAGAATAAAAAATTCCTCTTTTTAACAGTAGGTAGTCTGTGCCAGTTTTAGAATCAATGTCTTTTCTCGCTCAACTTCGTACCATAATTGGAGAAAAAAGGCAAATGCGATTCTATTCTATAACCACTAGCATTATCTACGTTAATTACAGTTGATTCGCGGTAGCGCAGTTCAGAAGCTGGTATTACATTTCCCATAAATATACCGCTAAAGTAATGCCATTAGTTCGAACTTTTTTCTTCCTATTAGAGGAATCGTTGAAACAGTAAAACGTTTTTCAAGATAAAAAATGTTCAAAAATATCTTTTTTGATGTTTTACATCAAAGCGGATTTGGCACATTATTATACTGCGCATTGTACCGTTTAATATCTCCTTTATAATACAAATCAATTTATATACAATAATGTCATTAAGCTGCAATTTTCAGAAAATTAATTAATCACAGCATGAATAAAGGGATGATATTCAATTCAAGACTTTTCGCGTCTGTTCTCGTATAAATAGATAATTTATCGTATACTTGTATATTCATTCGTTTGTCTTATGAAGAGAAAAAATTGATCTTTTTATCGGCAAAACCATTTTTTTTCTTTTTTTTTTTTAGATTTTATCACTTTCTTACAATACCACCATTATACTACCATTACTCCACTAATATCGTGCACTAGTAACTCGACAGCAGTGCCCGCGACCTCCTCGGACAATCCGTTGATTAATAAGTAATATTTTTATCTTATCACAGCCACTGCAGATCATCAGGCTAAATTCTGTCTATACTGCATGACTAATTCTAAATTCCGAATGTACATTAATAGTATATTACGGCACAAGGCCAGTAAAATAAGAAATGTCTCAGATCACATGTAATTGTCGGCCGAGGCGAAGCCGAGGTTGATAAACATATGATCTGAGGCTTTCTTTTTTACTAGTCATGGTCTGTATACTATTTTTTTACTCGACGGTGCCGGAAAGCAGCAACTTCGTTTCGCGCAGCGGCGAGAAAGTTGTCGATTTCCGGCCGGAGTACAGAAAAGAAGATTTGTACTGATTGTCACTCTCAGTTACTAGTACCTATCAAACCTCAAATTTGTGTACTAATTGCTTCCGTACAAAGGTGGTATCGACTGTTCACCTAATGCCTATATTAAGCACTTCAAATTGTAATTTCCCCTCGTATCCGTCTTTTTAATCGATTTCCTGGACTGAAGAAAATTTGGCATAAGAGCTCCATACTGAACGGTACACCCACTATGCTTAAAGACAAAATAGGTACGAAATCAGTTTTAATGCTCAAGGCAGGAGTACTGGAACACTTTCTAAATTGGACACAAGCACGATGCTGAAAGTCAGAGCTCATCTGGAGCAGACGGGTGCTCCTCTACCGTAACAAAACTATGTTGTAATTAAATTATTTCTTAAATTACCTGATCGAAGAATACTGTAGTTACTCGTGTGATCACCGTCAAGGCGGAATTCGGTCGTCGACCCCACTAAGCTCTACCATCAAAAGTGGTCCGCCGCCGAAAGAAAGAGGTCTGTTGTAAACACCATCTTCAAACGACTGACTCTATACGTCAAGACGTCTTTGCGACCTTCTCATTTCATCATGGACCAGCACCAGCTCCTATAGAGAACAGATGACAGGCAGGAAACGTGCCGTCTGCCAAAGGCATCACAACTTCATGCAGTGATTAATGGTTTTTTTAAAGATGTTGCCCGACCGCTAGCTAGAGTTGTATCCAGACATACGAGAAATCAGTGCATTTGTGTCTGTTCCACCTGTTTCTGGTGGTTTTACAGCTCAACAATGTCAAACAATCTTCAACAACAACGGATTTATGTATCAAAATGCATCACTCCATAAAGTATACTACCACATGATACTGGTGAAAGTTGACATAAGCAATTTCCGCTGCGTCAACAGCAAGTTAATACGTACTTTTTTATCGATGGATAGTCTGATCTTAAAAGTACGTACCCCCAAAATCAGAAAATACACTGACTATCCTGGTATCGACAGGCTGCGTGAGAATTGGCGCAACTAACTTCAAACATCTTCTTTTCATCCTCTCCCGGAGAAGGATCTTAACATTAGTTATCATAATTTACTCTGCGGTGTTAAAATCATATAGATATTTAATACTAAAGAGCACGTCGTCTTTGTCAGTGATCCCACCTCTGTCCTTAAGTTGTAGAAATTCAAAAGATTCATATGTTTATCTTACTATATCGATGAGAGTTCTGGTCCACTTGAAACTGTAGAGTCCTATGACTACTACATTAGATTTCTGACGACTTAGTTTGGTTTTCGCCAGTTATCGTGTATATGTATATATATGTGCGAAATCAAATTACTATATACAGCTGTATTTTGCTGGTAGTATATAAAATATATAAAATAAGCTACTCTTCTGTCAACTTTATGTATTTTTCGTTTGAAACGTCAATGTCATTGTAGAAGGTAAAAATTAATTTTTTTTATTAAAGAACACGATTGATGATTAACGAAAAAGTTAATGCTGTTGATTGTTTCAATAAACAAACTTAATAAATTTGTATCAGTTCATTTGGACAGTAAGTCTGAATTGAAGCTTAAAAAAATATATTAGAGTATAATTAGTGAGAAAAAATTTTACAATCTATGGAAAATCCAAGTTTATTGATTAAAAGTACTTACTACAACCAATATTTTAAGAGTTTTCTGACTTTTCTATCTCTTTTTAGTCCAACAACCACAAAATTTTAGCTTTGATTTTTCCATACGACTTCTTTCACTGCTAGAAACAAGTGCCATACGCGTTAAAACCTCTTGCGTTAAAGTCTTATTTAACGTCCGTTTGCAATTAAAAGTTTCGGGAAATACGACTTTCTTTTTTTTTACAGTATCAACACGCATCATAAATCCCAGTGAGCTAAGCTCACAATCAAATGTTGGCAATCCAGAGGGTCAACTAAAGTCCCGGAGAAAGGCTGCTAAGATGCTGGTTGCTGTTGTCCTCATGTTTGCAGTTTGCTGCTTCCCCGTGCACTTATTTTCCATTCTCAGGTGAGAGAGACGAATTATTTTTTATTCGATATTTCTCATCGAACAAAAATGTTGATAAATATAGTTGTTAAATTTTACAAGTATAGTTGCAATGGCTTACATATTCCGATATGTATGTACACATATACGCATGACGTGTATGTTTACGAGGACAATTTACGGCGTTGTATAGCGGCGCATAAATATTTATCGTCTCGCGCTGATTATATATTAATCTGTGTGGGTGAGGCGAATGCTCGTTTGAGATGTATTGGCAATTACAGTTAGGTGTGCAATGTTGTTGAATTTAGTCAAAATGAAACGAATGTGTGGAAAGTACTGCCACGCATAGTTTATTTGATTATCTGATGAAAATGACAAGAAATATGGCTTAGCATTATTGGAGGCAGAATTGTTAATTGTAACGAAAACGGGAGTAAGCCATCGTTAAAATTGCAATCATGAAGCACTTAATCTAGTCCCAGTACCACTATACGAATTTGTATTAAGGTGTAACCATTTTTATTAGCCTACAAATAAATTATGATACGTTTACTTTTATTTTTAATCAACTGCTCTAAATTCAAATAAATAAAAATTACTTACTTTTTCCATAGGTTAACAAATCTTCATTTGCTAATAGTAAAATTTTATTCATTTAATTTTGTATAATTATTCACTGTGGCGATAACTACATAACGCAGAATCGTAATACAGAACCCAGTATAATAAATGCGTCTTTCACGCCAGAAAACGTTTGTCTGTCTTCCGAAGTAAAAGTTTCACAAAGTCTTAAGGCTACAAATGGCAAGGAGTCGAAATAAAAGACATCCACGTATAGTGAATTCGTAGAAGTACACGTCCGACTTTGTCATTAATTGTGTGCACTTTAAAGAGAGCTTTAACTCGAAAACTGTTTAAATTTGAAAGTGGGTAACTGGTTAATCATTAAGCATGTAACGATTTTAGTATAAAATCTACTAAACAGAGAATAGGAAATTGCGAGAAATCATCAAGTTTTTTTTAAATATTCAGTAAAAATTAAAGCTTCTTTTTTCATTAAAAAAGTTGTTTAAAATTGAGTTTAAAAAGTTGACTTTTTCCGAATGAACAATTAAAAAAAAATTAAAATCTAACAATGAAACTAATTTTTTTTAATCAATTTAATTGATATAAGCAGCTTAATTTCGGAAATAAAATCAGTGAACGGAACGGGTTTGAATCTCTTTACCTCTTCAAATTTTTTGTGAACACTTTAAAAAATGTAACTTTATATGATTGTGTGATACGATCTGAAATCGGATGATAAAGTAGTTACACTAACAGAACTATTTTATATTAGTTATTACTATATTATAACTTCGGGTCTATACAAAAACTTTGCACAATCTGAGAGTCACAAAAATATCAAGTCTCTATGAGCCAATCATGTTTGAATAGTCGTAGCAATTCTTAGTTCCGTAACTATTCTTACAATCATAAACAAAACGACTAACGAAAAGTCATTGAAACTTGTCAGTTAGTTTAGATGTTACCATTATTTTTTTAGATAACTAAGATTGAAAATATAATATAAAAAAGTGATAACTATTGCAAAATTGTAAGTATAACTTTCATAGTTGAAACATATATTATCAGTATAGTTCAAATCTAAAAATCCAGAAAAATAATCACATTTTAATAGCTAAAATATTATATTAAAAAGAATTAGTCGTAATAATAAAAGGACATTTGATAGCATCGTAAGCATATTTACTTTATGACATCTCACTGATCATATTACGTTTACGTTCAGCCTTTTAGTTTTTCGACACATCAAAAGAACTTTCGATGGAAACTTATGGTATTAGATTATTAAATTTTTATTACTCTATGAAGCGGGAGAAAACAGATACTCGCGGATACACCTTTTGAAATGTCAATCTTTGCGACTAGCGCAAAGTCAGCGCATTACATTCTATAGAACGACGGTTAGTTTATCGCGTATTACGTGCGAGAGGAGTGCCCTGTTGTTTTCGACTTATAGTGAAGCACCTGCAGTTCCTCACAGATCTAGGCAGCCGCTGGTTGTTTTTCAATTGCAAACTCAATCATTGATCGCCTCTTTCATACGAACGCATTCGAGAACACTGCCAGGTATAAGATATCCTCTAAATAATTTTACACAGATAACGGCCAGTGCAACACATAGTTCTAATTTTTTTACCTCAATATTAAATTCGAGTTATCTTGCTGTCTTTAAAGACTTAACAATTATCATTTCTTATACATAATTTAATTCATACCGGGTACTTTAATTCTATTTACTTTGTATTTTGCTGCGATAAAAAAATTATCGGTGATATTTCTAAAAATTTCGGGACAGTTTTTAGAGAGCGATAAAAGTTGATATAAGCGTTTTTGAATTATTATCGCTCGCAAACAGCTTTATCGTCCACTGGCTAAAAAATAATCACTTTAGTCTCGCTTAATAGATAAAAAGAAAACACAAAACTTGTGCTTGTATTACAAAAATAGTATTTTGTGTGTTTTAACCAATAAAAATATCGACGAAGCATTTCTTCAGAAGCTTCCCCGACGCTCGTAATTGGCATTTTCAATCGTTATAGTTTCACATTCCTCCGCAATTACGCCTTCTAGGTAAACAGAAGCAATTCGTAAAATGCTTTAGGGGAGAGCACAGTGGTAGACATTACGAAGATTTGTCTTAGGACGTTATCTTTAACAGGGAAGGGGAGGTCCGGTGAATCTGGAGGGGGTAGACGTAGAGGGGACGTATCGAGAATTATGTGATGCTGATTCTGTGAAACTTTATGGTAAGCTGTATTGTTATAAGTTGCTGCGTAATTAAGTAGTTTGTATTTCTGGAACTAGCGCAACAGTTCGAAACTAAACGAGCTTCTTAATCATAATTAATTATCTACGTATACAAATGATAGTGTATATTGTAATATAAATTGGGAAAAATGTTGATAATACATACATTGTATGAATACAAAACAAATATAATATCTCGTAAAAAAAATAAGTAGAATTCATCACAAATAGAAACTTAGTTTAACTCACAATTTTTTTTTACAGGAGTATCATGCCGATGAAATCAAACGACTACACGAACACGGCAAGCTGCCTTATCCATTTACTCTTTTACGCTAACAGCGCGATTAATCCGCTGATTTATAACTTTATGAGCGGTAAGTATGGGCTTCTACTTCAACTTGTATCCGAGCCGTATATTCGACAAATAAAACATCTAATAAAACGATTCAAAGTAATTACAACGTATACATTTTTTAAATTATTATATGAGTATCCATATACATACGTTTGGTTGAATTTATAATTATGGAAAAATAATAAAACAAACCATTAATTAAAGTTATTTTGGAAGCATATTACAGCTTTTGCTGATCTACCTGTAAGAGCATATACGAGTCAATGCTACACCTTGGAATAAATTGAATTTAAATTTAAATCGTTTCATTAGATGTTTTATTCATCAAGTAAAAGGTACTTTTCGTAAAAAAGTATATTAGAAAATGCAATGACTCTAACACTATCAATGGCACCGCCTATAGTCTACACATTCACACTCTACACAGAGAGGTTATTCTACACGGGCATACTCTACACAAATTTTCTCTACACGCACACACTCTACACAAGCTTTTAGGTGAAAAATTCTAAAGGAGCATACTCTACACAACTTATCTCTACATGCACACGCTCTACATAAGCTTTTTGGGGGAAATTTCTAAGCGAGCATACTCTACACAGTTATTTTCTTTACGAATATGTCCTGCTTTTGGTGAAGATTTTGAAGTGACCGTACTCTACACAATCATTTATTCTTTTTCCTTCATCGAATATTTTCACAATAGTATATTACGATACATGTGCCTTAAGTAGCCCATTATTGCACGGCGTAAGATTAGCGCCCGAGCGCAGCGAGATGTGACTATAAGAATGTACTATTATGAGAATATTTGATGAAGGAAAAAGAATAAATAATTGTGTAGAGTACGGTCACTTTGAAATCTTTACCAAAAAGCTTACGTGCAGGACATATTCGTAAAGAAAATAACTGTGTAGAGTATGCTCACTTAGAAATTTACCCAAAAAGCTTGTGTAGAGTGTGTGCGTGTAGAGAAAAGTTATGTAGAGTATGCTCACTTAGAAATTTCCCCCAAAAAGCTTGTGTAGAGTGTGTGCGTGTAGAGAAAATCTGTGTAGAGTATGTCCGTGTAGAATAACCTCCCTGTGTAGAGTGTGAATGTGTAGATTATAGGCGGTGCCCTATCAATTTGATAATTGGTTAGGTAATACCTTAATAATTAGTAGGCATACGATATTTAAGATCTGGCTATACATATTTAAATACTTTTTTTTTTGTTGTTAAAATAAAAGAGCAATTTTCGACGTACGTAAGGAAAGGGAGAGTTGCAACCCACTCAACAATTTAAGGCCATAATTCTACATGATTTATTTATAATTAATAATAAATGTTTAATTAAAATTAATTTTTCTTATTTTATCACTCTTTTGAATGTGACATTTCACTTTTAAACATATAATATGTACTTATCGAAAATCTCAAATATTTTTAATCCTGTGAAAATTATGAATTATCAAAATATGTATTCATGTAAATTAAATATTCAATTAAGTTTTGATTTGATCTCCAATAATAAAGAATAAAGAGTTTTTTATACCATTAATTTCATATTAAGAGGGCCATCTGTGTAAAGAAAAGGTTTATTTTTTCCAAAGAGCTTATTATTTAATTGATTCAGAATCAAACAATAAAGTGTTTTGGATAAAAATATTTTATACTTTAAAGATGATAAATATTTAGTTTTATTTCATCTATTCTGTAAAACATTAAAAAGATTTTTTTTCTTCGGTCTTTCTGTCTTACTTGTGTAAAAAAGTGTTTTTAAATATCAATATTTCCAAAACTAAGTTGTAAAATAGCTTGAAATTTTAAAAGTATATTTATAAAGCAGTGCTTATTACAATATAAAACTTATATTTGTACCATTTCAATAACCTTTATACGACATTTTAGGTTATCTGAGCGATAAACGAAGCTGGAATTTTATTTTAGTTTTGTTTTGTAAAAAAATTCAATGCGCTTAATATTTTAGCTTCAACGAAAATTCGAACGAGAGAATTTAAAATTAAATTAGTAGTATACACATACGTGAAAGATTAAGCCATCTGTTAATATATGTTTATTTTCTCTCATTTATATAAAGATTCTTTTAACATTTTTAAATAATTTTTTTTTATTGTATGCACTTTAGTTCATATTACAAAATTACAAATTTCAAAATTATTATATCAATCAAAATATATATGAAAGTCATAACCAGTAAATGTTTTATTTTATAATTATCAAATTGAGTATCATTAATTATAAATTAACAAGGACATTATTAAACTTCTAATGCAATATTCTCCGAACGTCGATGGTATATGACCTGATGTTTTAAAAGAAATAAATAAGTCGACCAACTCGATTTTAATGGCTCATGGGTAGATAGAAGTATCGGTGGATGTGATCGAAGTTAAAGCGAAATCCGTTAATGAGTCGATCCCCCTTTTCTTTTTAATTAGAGGATTCCGTGGAACAATAGAACGCGCTGAATCTACGTAGCGCAAAACAAATAATGAGAAGTCCACACGTCCCTAAAAAGGGGCACAAAACCGAGATAATAATCCCATATTCCCATTCTCATTACTCTGCTCTAGCCACCTTTTTGTTCCATTTATCTTTCGCTATCCTCTCGTCCACGCGCGTTCTTCCTCCATCTTTGATTATTCCAATTTTATTATTCATGTAATAAAAAAAACTGCTTTATGCCTAAATCATTTGAAACCTTTTTTCCAGTAGCTGGAATCTACGAACACATTTCATTATCTCACTTGAGAGTCTTATAATTGCAGCCTTCACAAATGATTCAATCCTTTACAGTGCATAAATGTAATTCTCTAAGCTCGAGTGAAATTGATTGTCCGAATAATTCATTTAAATTACATCGATTGTTTGAATTATTAAAGTAACATTAACTGACATTTATTATAAGATATAAAAGATTTATTATCGACTTAAACACAGTCAGGAAAAGCTTTTGCACAGGTATTCACGTTTAAAATGAGCAATCGTGTAAATGGAAACGGTATAAGAACCGCAAGGAAGAAATTACAGGCCAAACCCGCTTATCGAGCTTGCAATTACCATTATGATCTCATCATCCTGACAATCGGGCTATTTCTATCAAAGAAACTCAGGCAAATGGTGAGACGAAACCGCGAAGGTACGCTTCCTTCTTAAAATCGAAACGCATTCCTTCCAGCGCTCTCGCACTATAAAAAACCACTTTCATGTCCCTCCCTATATCTGACCTCCGTCCTTTCCCCTCCTTAGCTCCCTCAAGTCACTCATGATGAAAGGAGCGAGTTATCGGAGACGGAGAGCTTTTAACTCGAGCTCGTGAGTCGCGGAGCTTTCCTATAGAGAGTCGTTTTTCCGATAAGTGCAAAAGACGCGCTTCCTTGCTACCCGGGAGGCATAATGCCGTATATAGACAAGACGCATGTATGTAAAGGACAAAGTATGAGTTTCAGGCGTAAGCTTGCAGGCTCATATTATCCCATGTCGAGTTCTTGGAAGATATGTATATATACGACATTGCGTATTTATTTTGGACCCCGGCTTCGCTTATTGGGCTCTGATGATACGGCCGGCTTTCCCTGGGATGAAACGAGGGGCTAGCGCGAGCTCTTTTTTGTGAAACTGAGTGGGTTGAAAATGAAAACGAGCAAAGAAAAGCCGGCAAAGAGAAAGAAGAAAGTGTAGTAGAAGGCGAAGAAGAGATAGATATTTGAGGAGCCTCGGGTTCGACGACTGTTCTCGTGGAGTCAGCAACGCATATTTCACCGGCATGTGTTTTCATAATATAGAAATCCGTAAATGTCCGTATCAAGCGAAAATATTTTAAATATATATATTGTAAGGGTTTGATAAAATATGACTTCATACACGTAACTAGTAAAATCTTCAAAATCGTTATTTGAATATTTAAATAAAGTTTCTATTCAAAAGACATTTTGATAGAACACTAAAATAACTGAAAAAGAAAAGAGCAGTTTCTAAGCATTGATGACTTATATTCCGAAATCATACTGAAGTATAATTTTAAAAGAATGTTTGTAAATAATGAGAATTAACATGACAAATCTCCGATGAATATACTTTCATTTGTCCTCTGATTGTCGAATAACAATGAAGCCTACTTTACGGTTTGTGTTCATAAACTTAAATTAAAGTTTCAAATATGCAGGATCACGTATGGGTATTACACATATACGGAGAGAATTTTAGAATAGAATTTTTATGATAGTTTGGTGATCCTAGACATTGAATAAGATATAGAAAAAATGATCGTAATAGTCCTGTACGAATTGTAATAATTTCACTATAATTTTTACTGGACTATCATGGTAATTTTTTCTATCTGCTTCCATTGTTCTAGGTTTATCAAACTGTCAGACTAATTTGTAACTGGAAAATCTCTCCGTATACCAATTACAAATAGATAAAAACGTGAAATACTAATTCAGTATTTGGCACTGCTTTAATTTATTTTTTCCAATATTAATTAATTAATATCTATAATTATGTTAAATATCATACTTAAAATGTATTTTAGTGCTAATTAAAATAAAATATAAAAGACTATAATTTTATTATTATTAATTTTACAGTTCTCAATTCTAAAAAGAAAAATCACTTGTCAGGATTAAATGATTAAAAAGAACTTTCGAGATCCACCAACGCTTAGAGACGTTTATCAATTATTTTGGGGTCTTATCTGCTTCCATAGTCCTAATGAGGCATGAAAATTTCAGAAACCCCTTTACGTAAAAAAGGCTGCCTTCTCAGGGCTATGTATACACATGTGAAAATACAATACACTTTTTTCTACTGTTTGTTTTTTGCACTTTCCATCTATCTTATTTCCAATAAAGTATATATGTAAACCAGACTTTAAGTAATCATTGGATTAATTTCAATGTGACTTATTAAGTTATCTATTATAGAAATATTCTATTTACATTTAGCCGTACCTGCTGAAACAGCTGACTTAATTCAATCATTTGTATCTTTGGTTTTTATAGTAAGATTTTAAGTAAATTGAAAAAACTTTTTGCCAAATTACTTCTGTAAACTTTTTAAATAAATTTTATGAGTAATTCCGCGTAACTTTTGTTGTTAAATTTGAATTATGTCCCTGACCTTTCCCATCGTGAGGAAGAATTCATATAAGAATTTTATGAAATTTTATAACACACGTTTTTCTGTCTCAAAGTCTTTTCGTTATTTATGGTCGGGCATACGACCTCGAGAGCAAACAAGTACTCAATACTTTTAGAAAATCTAATTCATACGACTTACACCACGTATACGGTCACTTTTGATTGGTCGCTATGTCGCAAATCATAGCATTAAAGTATAAGATAGTTATAATTTCACTGCCAAAAATTTTTATTTATTCATATGTAGATCATAGAACTGAGTGCAAATATATTTTCTTGGATTTCAGTTATTATTAACGTAGATATTTGTAACTTAAGTAGAATATACTTTAATATTTTCTTCATTGGTAAGAAGTAAAATTTGCATCATACAAAACTATGGGTCTTCATCCGCACTACTGTGCACTTTGCTTCACTATATTACCACGTCAGCCTCGTACAACCTTCAACTCCCATTTCTTATAAGTAAAAGCTTTACATTTACATATAAGACATGACAGCTAGTACTTACTTAAATTAAAATATTATTTTACTTACCTTTCAATTTTCGGAATTACAAAACATGTTACACCTCAAATACTAATATATTATTATATAAGAAAACTTGCATTTCAATACACTATTACAACACACTTTACATATAATTCATTTATCAGACATTTTTTCATATTGTTCAATGACGAAAATTGAATATTTTAATTGTATGTAAACTTTTTTTATTCGTTCTTTCAGATCTAAAAAGCGATCTAAAATCGAGATTTACAAATTTTGTATTAAAATTTTTTCTATAAATCAATATACGTAAAAGTAATTTACAAAAACATTATTTTAAGAATGCAATTTTACATAAAAAAAGTTACATATGAAGTAATGTCTTTATAAGTTGAATTAGAAAAAACGGTTTTTAATGTGTGAATTAAAAAGGCGGACGCTGACGAACAAAATAGTTTAAAAAATTGGCGTTTATTAACTTGCCGACTTTTCGGGAGTTTTTTGGTACTCCCCTCTTCAGAGCATTTATTAATTTACGTCACATTTGTAGTTCGTCAAAAGGATAGAAAAAAATGGTTTTTAGTAGTTTTATATAATTTTAATTTCCATTTCTATACTTTAAAATACATTTGGCTCTAATCAGAACCGTAAGCTTTATATAATATTAAAATTGATCTCTATGAATATTAAACAGATCATTTAATACTTCGTTGAAATAGCGGTGAAACTTAATTACATACGTAATACCCCCTTTCATGCATTTTAGAGAGTATACATTGCCAAAAATATTCAAATTGTGTTTTAACCACTCAAAACCAATTTTTTAGTTTTCTAATCCTTAGTTTATTTAAAAAATATAATTTTTCATGAAGTCCTATTCTCCATTTTATATTTAAATAAGTTGCAGAATCTCTAAAATACAAAAATATAAAATGTCAAAATATATGTTCTAAGTGGTTTGTTTTTGATAATTCAAGAAAAAAAGTTACTATCTATTTAAAGAATAGTTAAAATAAGTATTCACACATATAGTGTCTCAAAATAAGTATATATACAAAAATACCGGCTCTATACGAGTATTTTCTAAAGACTTATACGAAAGCATAATAAGTTGATTTTGATTATAAACTACGATTAGCGCGCGATTTTTTATTCAACTAATTGCCTTTATTTTCATTAATGTCTCTATACAGGCAAATTCCGGAAAGAATTCAAGCGAACGTTCTGCTGCCCACGCGGTGCGGGATCGCACAACCGTGCCGTGTACCGGATGGCAGGCACGTCGAAGAGCAACTACAATTATTACTACAACCATTACCCGATGACGAGCCTGGGTGGCGGCGCCGCAGGTCGGCAGTCGCTCCTGGTGACGAGTACCGGCGATAACGTGCGGCCCGCGCGCGCTCATACCTTCGCCAACGGTTACGATAATAACAACGAGCACGATCTCGATCTTCTCGGGCGCTGCAGTACGGAGGTCGTGCCACTCGGCTCTCTCGGCTCGGGTCCTCAGCAGCCGCGTCATCATCATGCGCAGTAGCGATAAGGCCAGCTGAGCGCGGGAGGAGGAGGAGGAGGAGACAGCGCTGGTTACGGAGGTGCTGCTAGTCAACGTAAGGGAGAAAGAAGAGGAGGGGGAGAAGGAGATCCTGGCGACCCCGGACGTCAGCCAGCTGTAGAGAGGTATTACATGGAGAAAGGGGCGAAGAGGGCGAGGGGATATATAGCTATATAACGTATAAGGAGCGAGCTAATGCGGATAAAGTGGAGGAACTTTTCAGTTTCCTTTTTTTCGTATAGGCGACTATACTTAGCTGGCTGATGATAATAATATGAGGATCTATTTTAAAGTAATCTCAAGATTAAGAAAAAAAACAATAATGGATGAATATAATTAAGCTTAATACGGAATTAAGTGTGGGATATAACATTTCATCTAGCGTTATTATATTATTTTAAATATTTTTTTTCTAATTTTGTAGAATTCATGTCATTCAATAAATTCAAGAGACAACTTTTTTTTATCTCAAAATATGCCTGCATCGGTATTTTTCAATTTATCTTATGAATCGTATGTATTTTATCTATTATAAACTAAAAATATACCCTTTATCAATAAAATATATATAAAATATATTACCATCCGATCATAATAAATCGTCTACATATACATATAATCCAAATTGTTCAATTAAAAAAAAACTACTTAACAAAAAGGGTTGCTAGTTCTCTGCATTGCTCACATAAATTTGCAAGAAAAAGTTTCATCTGCGAGATAAAACCTTTTCAAGCACTTACTCGAAATAGATCCTCTTTCAACGTGTCACCGTAATAACGCCATTTCTTTCGGCTTTGCGATATATAATTTTATAATAGATGGCTCATAACATAAAGTAACCTTATAAAGAATGTTGAACTTGCAAGTATTATAGCTATCATAATTTTATTCGTCAATTTTTGCTTTAGGCTTTTAATACGTAAAGTGTAAAACTATTTACAAAGGAAGACCCTGTAACGTGATTTCGCAAGAAAGAGATCGGGATAAAGTTTTGAAAAAGAAATTTAAATACAATTACTTCTATGAATATTAATGTTAGTTTTTAAATTAAAAAGAGAGTCTTAATTCAAAGCCATGCTTGCAAAATGACACGTTTTAATATCTTTATAATAATGGTTTTCAATATTGCAAAAAAAGATTGAGTAATAACTTAAACGTAAACTTTTTTAAATGATTTTAACGTATACAATATAATGTAGTCTGAAAAATCAATTTTTTATGTTGATTGAATTAAAGTATTTAATACCAATAATTAAAAATTTTATTGATTATAACATTTTTAACACAAATGATTAATAAATATAAAAATTGAAATAATTGGTATGATGATGAATATGCATATGGTATAAAAAAATCATCAAAATACAATCGATATACCTAACCGCCGGTTAAACGGAAATAGTGCAAATACCTTCTTAGTAGTCATTATTGCAGTTCTCATTAATTTTCTTTTATCTCAAGATTCGTTTATGATAACTACATAACAATTTTTTCTATATTCATCATCCATTCTCTCATTAAACATCATTTTTACAAGAATTTTAATTCATATAAACAATTAACTTGCTTACTTACCATTAGCTGGGCACATCATAATGGCTACAAAGTGGTATCACTTCATATACCGATAGTACCCATTTACAATGTGAAATGTTCGTATGATCCTCATGCCTTCCGTAATTTATCAAGCTACATCAAAAAAGACCTGTCGTCGCTCTGCTTTGAGGAACCCACGCAGACAGTGTCGAGGGCGAAATACAGTATTTTCTTCTAATAGTTCTTTTTCAACAATCATATTCAACTAAACATATTTTTCTCTCACTCGTATAAACATTTTCAACATATACTTTTTCCGAAATGATTATTTAATAAAATAACTCACGACTGATAATGATGATGAGAGGTAGCGATCGGTAAACTATAATTATAATAACACATTATAGATATAATAACTGTCGGTAAAACCATTATTTAATAAAAAATAATTACAACTCTAATTTATTTCCTAATATATATTATTTCAATTATCGTATGCATAGAATGTAGTTAAAAAAGAAAAGTTTTACTAACAAACACTAAGAAAATATTCATATTTGCATACAGGTAACAACGGATCTTTGGGCTAGCTGTCCGCGTCTCCCGCATCATTGCTGTTGTGACTCTCAAAGATATCCCCCACGTAGCTTGGACATCTAATGAGCTGGCAGTCAACGATCACAGACAGGGCGAAGTAAAAAAATATGACAACGGTCCGCAAAGCGGTTAACGTCGCAAGTTATACGGACGCCGGGCGGCACCGAATCCTCGTTAATTTAAGCTTAGGCGAGAGCAAGAGAGAGCGAAAGCTCTTTGTCGCAAAATTCGTTCTTTTTTGCTATGTACACTCTAATCTACTCGGAACTCGTTCACGCAAACTCACGTGTGAGCGCGAATTATTTTGTTCAACCCAAAGCAAAGACTGGCTCGTTATTGATTAAGACTATTCGCAATGTTTCACTCTTCATTGACTATTCATGCCAGATAAGGACAAGAGCCATAAATGTTGTGCGAAATCTTTTAGTACTTTTTACCAATTCCGTATACGTTATAGACTAAATAGTATAATGGTAAGATTCGACCATTGATGACAAACAAGACGGTAATAATGTTAAGATGCGAACAAAACATTTAACTTTATAGTTGAAGAAAAAAATTGTTGTTGTTTAAAGATATATATATAAGTATATATAAGTAGATGTAAAAATGTAGCACATAAGAATCGTGATTTATGTAATAGGTATATGTACATCTTTTATTAAAGATAACTTTAACATGAACGTTCTGAATTCTAAAACTGATAATAAATTTAATCGATCTTTGGTTTAAAAAAATAAATATGTTGTAAGGTAATGACTTTTTATATTTTTGCTTTCTTTCACTTCAAAAACAATATTCTCGTAAATTGATTACATTATCAATAATAAATTTTATATGGTGATATAACTGTTATTATTGACGCCATGTAAAAACCATCTTATTAGGTTATAAGATTATAAATACGACGAAACTATTGCAATATTTGTTAAGAGGAAGATGCAGGATTTCTATTAAAATAAAAATAATGTAAATATATATAAAGCATAGAGTGGATTTTTACTTCATTTTTTATATTTTTTGTTATTTACAATGTACATTTTTTAAGTATTATTTTTGTTATTTTGTTGCTTTGAAAGACACTAATTATAATAAAGGTAAAGGGAACTTTATATTTTGATGTCTTATAAAATAAAAAAAAATCGAATAGAAATAAATAAAGTTAAGCGATTTATCAGTATTAAAGTCAGGCAGAATAATTTACAATAATTCATATTATGCTATTCAAGTAACAGCATCTTCGGACGCAAACCTTGATTTTATTATTTATTTTTATGCCGTGATTGAACAATAAGCTACAAAATATAAAATAGTCTCACACGACGTTATTTAATTTTCTTTTTAACAGTTTCTGACCATTAGTATAGCGCTCGCGCCTTACATATAATAATGTATGTATAGTTCATATAATAATACACCTACGAATGCTAAGGCGACGTATATATTATTGTTAATTTTATTTTTTCTCCGGTTACAGTGCGAACAAAAGGAAAGCAACGAATATAATAATAATAATAATATTAATAATAATATTAATAATAGTGGAGATTTTAAAGTTTACGATGATAATATCAAAACGCTGTCTACTATTCGCTAATTGATATCGATCAGCTCAAATTAGCCTTTTTTGCTATTGAATATATTTTATTTCTGCAGCACAATACATTTCATGATTCATCTAATACAGAATTAACAGAAAAAGTTAAATCCGAATTTAACCTCATGCACTTTTAAACTTTATATTCTTTTTTAAATTTTGTATCGTAAAATTTCTGAACTTCTACCATAACAATTTTTTTTTCTTTTCCTAGTCATTCTTACATTTTAAGATCTTGTAAAAGTAAAAATTTTTCGAAAAGCATCTATGAAGCTTGCTGTTACTCCTTTAAGATGTTAAAAAGTTATAAGTGCAGTAACAAACCTCTTTCTTTATCAATGTGAATTCAGCCACTATCGATATAAAAATGTTTTTTTTACAAATAAAAAAAATATATGAAAAAAAAATTTTACTGCTCTCTTGATTTGTTCATCCCAAATCTTATTTACACTTTTCATCGATAGTATACCTATTTAATGAAAAAAAAAGAAAATAACAAAATAAAAAATTTTTCAAACTAACAATGTTTTTCTTTAAGAAAAATTACATACGTATTGTCCTTACGTAAACATTATTATTCATGATAAAAAATCATTGCTAATTGTACCTATTCTCCACATCATTTTCTTTAAACTAGCAAAGCGATAAATTTAATTTTTTTGTAATCCCTTATTTATAAGATGCAAAGTAGTTATGTCAGTTGCCTCGGCGTAATATAAGTCCATTGGTAACAGCGTTACAATAAAAAGGAGTAAATCTGATTACAAGCAAAAACGTGTTCCTTTTTAAGCAGCTGCTTCCTCGATCACAGCACTTTCCTTAATACCACAGTCCGTTTCGGTCTTCTCGCTAACCAGTTCTGCAGTCTTTGTTAAAATCTCATCCGCCTTCTCGCTGGTCAAAATAATGTTACTTTCAACTATGCTATGAGCTTTTTTTGCCTCCTCAATTATCGTAGTTACATTATCCGCTGCTTCTGTCACTGTAGGCACCGATGCTTTATCTTCTACGTCTGAAATAATTTTCGTTAAAGTTTCTTTTTTCTCTACTTCTGTTTCTAACACTACTGGTTCCGGAATTTTTTCCTCCATAGCTATTACTGGTTTTTCTTCAATCGTTACACTTTTTAGTTTTTCTTCTAAGTTATCTTTTGTATTTATAGAAGGAATTGCACTATCATTAATAACCAGTTCAACTTTACTAACGATTTCAGCTGTCGTGTCCTCAACCGATTTATCTTCGACTTGTTCACTACTGCTTTCTTTTTGTTGTTGCTGCTGTTTTTGCTCCTGTTCCTCTTGCTGTTTTTGTTCCTGCTGCTGCTGCTGTTGTTGTTCTTGTTGTTGTTGTTGCTCCTGCTGCTGTTGTTGGCGCTGTTGTTTTTCCAACTCTTGTTGTTGTTCTTGAATGAGTTGCTGTTGATGTTGTTGAAGCTGCTGTTGCACCAACTGCTCCTGTTGCTGCTGTTGTTGTTGAATTTGTTGCTGTTGCTGTTGATCTTGCGATTGCGTGTGTTGGCCACTTCGGCTTCGTTGACGACTATTCTGACTTTGCAAATTGTCAGGTGGTGGAAGTATAGGTATCGCTGCTTTTGGTCGTCGCAGGGGCACAGGTTGTTGTTGCTGTTGCTGCTGCTGTTGAGCAGGACTATAATATGTACAACCCTGTGGTTGATAAAGTGCTACATCTTGCGGAGGCGGAGGACCCGGCTGTAAGAAAGAAAAAATTAATAATCAGAAATAATATAGTTTATTGCTTTATACATTTGTAGTCATAAAAAAATATTTTACGATACTAAAACATAAAATTAAATTTCACAACTGAGCGGCATATATCATATTTTGACATACTATGTTGAGAAATTGTATTTCATTGCCGGAAGCGCAGAAAAACGAATTTTACGACATAGTATACGAAAATACATTTATAAAATTTATAGTTTATTGTAAATCAGCCTAATGGAAAGAATGAGATAACTTTCGACTTTATCATAAGCAAATGTAAAAGATGGCTTACCGGAACAGCAGCTGGATTATATGGCTGGTAGTTTGGTTGGTATATGGGTCCACTAGGACCAGCTACGTAATTAATAATGTTAGGTGGTGGCGCAGTTTGCGGAGGTATAAATTGCGGAGGTGGTACGAGGAAAGGCGGCGGCGCGTGAGGCGCGTACGTTGTTGGTTGAGCGCCTGGTGGTATTGGAATCACTGGCTGGGGACCAGCCATGGGGGCTGCAGCAGGTGGTACTGGTGCTGTCTGATCATAAGGTCCTGGAGCGTATCCTAAAGATAAACAAAATTTTTTTCATTAGCTAAGTACTAAACGAAGTTTCCGCAAATGCGTGCACGGATATTGGACATTTTTTTAAAAGCATACAAGCATACAAAATGAGCACACATATTTGTTTCTTTGTTCTTATAGTATTGTTCCAACCAGATATAAAAAGAAGAATAATTGAAACTTTAAAAAATTCTTTTAATAATTTTAAATAAATTAACTATATTTTTAATATACATATTGACTTCAAATATAGTTTCTTTAACATCTTAGTATAATATTATCTATTATGTAGTTCTATTAAAATATCTGATGTTCACATGAAACAATTATTTTATAACTATATAGTATGTTTATATTCCATATATATATTTGTTGGCCCAATCAAACAAGTTTCTTTTACTATTTAACATACATGCAATGAACAGTAAACACAAACATATTTTTTCTCAGCTTCTTTACTGTTTCTTACCTGGAGACTCTAAAACTGCTCTTGAACTTCCAGCTAAGAGGGCCATGTGGATATAGAACAGTTTTGTGTTAATTTAGAAAATTATACATTTTTTTGTTGATTGGTAATACTTTTAAGAAATTTAACATCTGTTACTCATATTCAATGCTACCCAGTTTAATAAAAATTTTGTTATAAATCAGATATTTAAAAATCAATTAAAAAATCAAGCAAGAAAATAACTATGGTTATGAAATGTAAATGTAAAATTATAAAGATATTACCTTGTGGTGGAGGATAATAAGTATGTTGCGGGGCAGGCTGATAATTAGGCTGAGCTGGATTTGGTGGCCCCTCTGCGATTTGAGGTCTTTGACGAAGGCTAGAATATCGTTTAGGTCTATTCGTTGCAATATCCTGTTGAGCTGGTTGCTGTGGCGGTGGCTGTTGAGGTGGTTGCTGTTGCAGTGGTGGTTGTTGTTGAGTATGACTGGGTTGCATACGTGGAGGAACTGTAGCTGAATGTTGTTGACTAGATGGTTGAGTGTAAAAATGCTCTAAAATGGAAAAATAGTTATTAGTTTTCTATAAAATAAGTGAATATTATAAAATATAGTAAAGCCATGTAAAAAATGATATATATAGATTGTTTACCATTGAAGTATTAAAATTATTGCTCCCTTAAGCAAATTATAATTATGTGCTTTATAAAAATTATCATATACAAAATCTTATAAATGATTTATAATAAAAATTAATATTAAATACAGCTTTACTTTACAGATTATATTTCTATTGATTATTAATTCAGAATTTAAAAGAACTTACTGTTTGGTCGGGCAGTGTGATGATAAGATGGCCCTTCTGTAGATACATTGATATGTTTCATATCATTTACCACTTGTTCATGTTCAACATGATTTCTTCTGTTATCAATACTCATAGGACCAGGTCCTCGACCTTTCAACTTTGATTCTACAGTTCTACTTCCAACTAAATTGTTATTTGCATTCGGCTTAAAACCGCGACCGCGACTCTTGCTTGCTGCAAGACTTACAGATTCTTGTACTTGTGGTGGTTTTTTATTTTCTCGTGAAATTGTTTTCACAATTACAATTTTTTCTGAGTCACCAGCAGTAGGTACCCTAGTTTCTGTATTACTAGTATTTTGTATGTATGGAATATTTTTAGGTTCTTTTTTCCAAACTGAGTTACGTTCGTTTGGAGCTTTGTTTTCATTCCTAAAAGCAAAAGATAGGAAAAATTAGAATGATGATATAAGATTATTTGTTGAGTAATAAAAATTAGTTTAGTTTTATTTTTATATGTATATAAAATATACTTACACTTGACTATTGATAAATTGTTTGGTTTTTGTTTTCTGATTGTCTGTTTGATGCAATGGAGGGAAATTTTGTAGTTTATTGGGTGGTGTTTTATTCTTATTACTATACCAGGCAGATGTTATAACTGGTTGTTCTTCTGTTTTTGGTGATTCATCCTATATTATAAAAATAAATAAATTATAGATTTTCTCATAAAACAATTTTATAATATAATAACTAATAATAACTTACGTTTTCTTTAGGATTTAATGATGGAAATTCTTCACCACTACGATTTTTTCTAACATTGCCTTTATGAGGTGGAACATTTGCAGCTACTTTTCCGTATGCATCTTCATCTTCCCAATTACGAGTGTATTTATTAGGACCTCGGCTATATATCAAATAAAATAATTATATTATTTAAGAACTGCTATCTTTGAAAATTGGCAAAATTAAAACAATAAAGCTTACCCATATCTTCGTCTCCTACGTGCTCTAGGTGGTCCTTCTTCATTCCTTATGTCATAACCATATACTGCTATTAATTCAGCATGACTCTTTGGGGCTTGTTCTTCGTCATTATATCGATCATGATCCCATCTATCTTCTTTATCCTTCCAAACTTTTTTCTCTTTTGCTTCCCGCTCTGGTTGAGCTTCTACATTGTCATCATTAACCTCATCTGCAGTCCTGTCATCATGCTCATAAAATGTACCTCTCTTAGGAATGTATTGAGGATTCCTACGATCTTCATCATCATCCAACTTTTTCTGGGGTTTTTCCTCTTCCTGACCATCTCCGCTTTCTCTTTGTGCTCTATCCTGAGATTCGGTATCCGATTCGCTGCCAGCAGTGTCATACTCTGAATCCTGGTGATGTTCAGTATTATTACTCTGTAAATATTAAATAATCAATATTACTCTTTGAACAACATTTACATTGGAAATATTTCAAATGATGATCTAAAGCAGTTGTTAATAATCTTAATAATTACTTAAAAATAGTACTAGAAAATTGATATCCAAAAGGATAATAAAATTATCAAAGATTAAATCATTTCAAATTTTTTTACTACTTTGAAAGTATGTTGTTTTCAAAAACATTTTTTAAAAAAACTAAGAAAAGAGTGAGTTTTATAAACGAACAAAATAAGCAATATTAAATGTTTTTACCTATACAAATGTTTAAAAATTTCAAAAAATTTAATGAAAAACATAAATTTAAATTAACTTGAACTTCTAATTTAAAAATAAAATACAGATAAGCTACAATTGCTCCCTCTTTAGCAGAAACATTCCAATTATTAATTACATCAATTTTTAACTGCATATTAGCAAATTGTCCAGAACAACATCAGAAATAAGAAAGAAAAGACAGAGTTGATAAAAAAAAATAGAAAAAAAAATGAATGAAATATATGATCAGCTAGCATATTGAAAAAAGAATAACTTTGTCGCCACTTTAAAGTAAAACAGGTCAGAGCTTTTTGGGTCATATCAGATTTCTCTTTATCGAGACTTTCAATAATCTTACATATGTACAATTCTAACTACAATCTACTGCGAACTCACTCCTATGTATCAAGTGATGCAACAGTCGCTGTCTAGCACCAGAGACCTGTAACACTGGACAACCGACTGAACTAGAGGGTGATCTTAGCTTGTAATCTTACAAAGGTGAAATACCAATGTCAATAGGCGTGCTACCGACTCTGCTCCAGATCCATTGAGTAAATAAACATCGATAAGCAGTGGTTCCCGTTATTCACACGCAAATCCATTCTCTTTCTCCCGCTAGCATATCAGTCTCTCTTACACACATACCACACACTCATATGCGGTTAACGCACAGAGCTTTTCCCTAACCATGAACACTTGTAACCCGAAATTCACAGAGCATGAAAAGAAAACATAGACAACTGGCAAGGACGTCCAGATAAACACACGCCGATGCCTATCGAGACCTGCTGCCCCGATTTCTCTGGCAAGCAGACCTGACGGCACGGTACCGCAAGGGAAAAGGTCACTCACCTGCGTTTCCTTCGTAACGTTGAGTTCCTCGAACGAGTCAGACAAATCGTCCGAGCCGCCGGACTGATGGGACTTACGCCGACGTCGATTGTCCGACATCCTTCCAACTTCGTCACTTCTCACTCAGGAACACGAATTCTTCAACGACGTTCGCTCCGAAAAAAGATCACACACGACACGAGTCTATATGCCTACACGTATACGCACGCTCTTGAGGGGCCGCAGAGGAGCTGAGAGAGAAGGAGAGAACCCACACTTCTCTAGGCGGCTTCAGCACAAGTAACTCGGCTATATACCGCTATACAACTAATCTGCACACGCACACTCACTACATGTACTGTCGATGTCGATCGCCTGTCCTCGTCTGAGGCACGCTGATGCGCGTGCTAATGCCAACCTTCTCTCTCCTGCGGTCAGCCTCGAAATGACGAAGCGGCGGCGCTGCGGCAGCTTTGGCAATTGGCGTCGTCGGCTACGAGCAAAGTGCAGACTGTCGAGACCGGAGACTGCTCGATTTTCGTCGTAACAGTGGTACAACACGCACAGTATGTAAACTTGTGCACGCGTCTGAAGTCTGAGACTGAATGCAACCAAGCGGGGAAGAAGAGTACACAAGATCTGTTTTGCCCTTCCCCTAACGAAATTGCGGCTGCGCTGTGCCTATATAGAACCTAGACCTACCTTTCACATGTCAGCCGTACTGATTAGTTAGGTTATGAAGAGTGGGGGTAGATGAATGAACACATGACACCGCAAACAATATCCACAAATGGCGTACAACATAGGGCATAATTGGGTGTATTATAAAACTTACTCTATTTAAAATTATAAATCCATTTTATAATTTTTTTTTCTGCGTCAACCAGATATACGTATATTGATTGTGAAAGAAAAACTTCAAAACGTTTGTTTAACATTATCTACGAGTAATAAGCTCATACGGCATACGCATACGGCATTCGGCATGTATTGTGGAATGGGGGTAAATTCCATTTCTCAAATTTACTTTGCAATGAATATTTGCAATGATATATTATAGGGACGGCTAACGAAAGCAATGCAAGAGATTATCTACAATTCCCTGAGCTATGCGCGTCGTACTATTTTGTTTTCTTTTTCTTTACAAATAGGTACCGATACCATTCTATTTTGGTTGGTATAATTAATGTCTTCCGGTATGGGGAAATATGATACCATATATATATGTAGCTAACCAAGATGGCGGAAAGAGATCGGCAGAATACATGGGACTATATGGAACAGACTTAGTTTATGAGAGTTTATGAAAAGATTTATGGGAATATTTTCAATTTTTTTAGCCAGAGAAAATCCCAATAAAAATTACTTGAAGGAGAAAGGGTTTTAAAAGCTGTAGTTATCAAACTATCGGAAAAAGGCAAAAGAAAAACAAAAAGGTGAGGTTAAGATCGTTGTCGCTGTAGTTGCCGCTGTTATTGCGTCGTCGTCCCTCATTCATTCCAGAGAGCCTCGCCAGTCGTCTGTTTATCTGATTGACTGATTCGTAGCTGGCAGTATAGCAGCCTTACGGAGTATAGCAGACAGCGATCTTAATCTCACCTTTTTTGTTTCTCTTTTGCTTTTTTCCGATAGTTTGATAATTACAGCTTTCAAACCCCTTTTTCCTTCAAGTAATTTTTATTGGGGTTTCCTCTGGCTAAAAAAATTGAAAATATTCCTATAAATCTTTTCACAAACTCTCATAAACTGAGTCTGTTCCATATAGTCCCATGTATTCTGCCGGTCTCTTTCCGCCATCTTGGTTAGCTATATATATATAGTGTCATATATATAGCTAGAAGCTTGCCAGAATATACATGGCCCTGTACAGGCTACGGTCTGGATCGCCATACCCAGGTATGTGACGAGGGGCGAGATAGGTCCTAAACAGGTTGCCTTAAAAATTTTTTTTTTATTTGATAATAACTATCAAAACCCAGACATATGCCCTATTTTTCGAAGTATCATCTGGATGGTACTTCCATATTTAGTGACCTCGTATAGAGACAATGTAAGAAATCACAAGAAAACTATGAAAAAACAATTCCAGGCTGCCTATAAAGGTCCTGTCTCGCCCCCCGTCACCCACCTGACTATTGTAGATGTTTCAACATATTATTTGTCTGTACAGGAATATCAGGTACCCTGTATAGGTCCTGATTTCTGACTTAAATTCATTTCTAATCGGGATGATTTCCAAGTACCGGCTCGAGAAACCTCGTGGTGGTGGTGGGGGGG
>JAWWEQ010000010.1:27947588-27980434 GCA_035583055.1 Torymus tubicola | reverse complement strand
ATATATACCGGCGTTACGATCGCAATTTATTGCTTTACGACACCTCGTGATCGCTACACACAAGCATGTATATATAGAGACAAGGTGTTGATGAGTTCGACGTGCCCTCAATTTCAGTAAACCGCGCCGACATCATTATCGGCACTTACCAATAATGAAAAGCGCTAAGCATTCCTTCATAGCTTTTAAATTGACGTTTGCAGACGCGGACGCACATATATATACAACACAGGATACATATACGTAACGAGAAATCGGAAGGAATTTTCGATAGCGTAATGCGTATGTATAACCAAACCAAAAAAAAAGGAAACGCGTGCGTGAACAACCGTATGTACGTCCGTTTGTTATCTACCATTAGGGTAATCAGCGTATATACATATACGCATTGTTTTGCAATGAGAAAAAATTCAATTATTCAATCTTTTATATCCAATATAAGATACGCGGAATTCTCGATAGATTTTGTAATTTCTTTATATAAACGATACGTACACACCGTCGTCAATATATATATGTACATTATCAGCAAATATATCCTTATTCCTCGTATCACATTCGATCTCCATTATATATCCACTCGAGTTGCCATTCCCCGGCAACTATCAACGACATTCATTTCCATCCGTGTATACTCAACTCGACTCGGCTCGACTCATCGCCAATTACATTATTATTTAATCGTCACCGCACACACACTGCTGCTGCTGCTTTTTTCTCTCATTTCCTCGACTTGCCAACAGGTGCACATCATGTATATAGATATTCCTTCGTACGACCTTGCCTCTTTCAATCCCTCTTTGGTATAATAATAATCAATGCTCATCGTTAAAGCATATATAGATATACATATATTCACACGTTATAGCAGACCGAGCTAATGAGAAGGCCATTTTTTTTCCTCCCTCTCTTGTCGTTTATTACCAGCATTATCATTATTATTAGTCGTTCGCATATTGTCCGCGTGTGTCTTATATGAGACTTGTATTATAGCGTAGTGGGAGATCTGGAAGCTATATGTATATATTATGCTATATGAGAAAGAGGAAAATCTGCGCTCGCAGGTCGCCTCTATAAATATTGCCTATCTCATTTTTCTGGACGTCCACTTGCTCGCCGATCTTTTCTCTCTCTCTCTCTTTCTCTCTCTCTCTCCTTTCTTATAACTATATAGCTAGAGAGCGATAGAAAGAGCAAAGAACTAAAGGCACGATTTCAATCTTCGCGCGGCGGTAGCGTTCCAGCTGCATTTTCATATCTCATTGTCCCATCGACTATCTATCAGACGCAAGAATGGAGAGAATAATGCCGAGTGAGAGAGAGAGAGAGATACCACACACTGCCATAGTATATAGAGAGACCCCGAAGGCTCTTTTCCTTACAGATACGAATATAATGCTTCGTCGTTCCTCTTTTTCTCTTGCTCTCTTCCTCTCTTTCACTCCTCTTGTTTTTTTTTTATATAAACGTACGTGTAATCGCACGTAACAGCTCTCCCCGCGCGTGTCGCGATCGCACACGTGTAGTATATGTATACCACACGTAGAGCAGGATCGACGTTCGCGCAGTTTTTCCCAATTATTACGATGACGTTCCTGAGACTGTTGTTGTCGACGAGAAAGACTGTTCTTTACTTCTCTCTATGGGCTTTCTGCTGACTCACACACATATACGCGGCATTCTCGCGGATTTATTAAGCATTTTTATCGGCGAGATGCCGGGGTTGCGATAAAAAGAGACCTGTGTGTGTATGTATATATATACGTGTGCTGTGTGGTATAATACACTGCAGGCTCTTTTAGCAGGTGTTTTACTCGAGAAACTTCATGGCACACGCTATAGTTGTATGTATGTGTATGTGTGTGTATAGAAAAAAATGTTTATGCGCTTAATAATTCACACCGCGAGATTGAAGTGTAAATAAACGGATGTATTATATAGCCTGTCTGACCGCAGATGGCTTAGATGATCGCTTCCCATAAATATTATGCAGCGCTGAGAAGAGAAAAGAAAAAAAAAATTGTTGAATATTATATACTTTGTCATGTGATTTATGTAAAGACATTGTATATCGTGTATATTAACAAGAGTTTGATGGGTGCAGATTAGCGAAATGAGGACGATTTCAATGCAAATTCTTTGGAAAAAAGCAAACTTTTCATAAACCATACTGCTGATTCAAGTCTATAACGATGTTGTGTGTGTTTTTTTTTGCTCTCTCGAAATTAGGTTCGCATGTATTATATAGTCGCAAATCGTTTCCTGCCTCTCTATATACGAGCTTCCTCTTTCTTTGTGTTTTACTGAAGGAATGCCAAAAGATCGTCGGGCTTTTATATAACGGAAACTTGCGCGCGTGCACATGCCTCGTTTTTGTATATAATTGATTGTAAGAAAACAAGCGCGAATTACGTCTTTAACTATCGCGTAGGTATATATATATATGTATATGCAGATCGGTGAAACGTCGTTAATATAACTCGCTCGTATACAGCGGAAAGTGACGTTCATTATAAATATATATATATATATATAATACAGGCCGGAAATTTTTTAACGTGTGTATATACTATATTATAAGTATATACGCTGTGTATTAACACCGTGTATATAATCGTCCTGGTACAGTTAATTCGGATTTCGCGTACAATGGAAGCTCACGGTGGTAAATACACGATTACGTTGCATGAGAGAAATTTCAGATCGACGCCTCTCGCGTCGAGGGAGTGAAGTGAACGACCGGGTAAAATAAAAGTTCGTAATTTGCCCCGGGTAAGAAATGAGAGTATATATACAGCGTGTATACTGTAATCCGGTGATTATACAGGCAATGGTTTTGCTGAAATGAGGAATAAGCATATAGTTTAGTACGGATCTTTCGAATAAACGTTATTCTGCACTGTCAAACACTAATCAGTGTTACGGGTTATAACCGTGTCTCTCTTTTACATATTACATGGCCTTAGATAACAAAAAAACGTATAAAAGCTCGTTTCTCATAGTGCCAAGTGAAAGATGCTCTCTATAAATCATACACATCCTATCTCTCGGTATTACGATATGTTATATACACCGAGCTTTTTCCAAACTTCACCAATCGAGTTCAGCCTCTCGCTTGTTCCTTCTTAATTCACTTATTAATCGCGCGCAACTCTCTCTCTCTCACTCCTTATCTATCTCGAGATCGTTAAATCATCCATATACGCTTTTGTTTCGTATACATCCACTGCACTGAACGATACTTGTTTTTCAATAACGACGGGCGATCGATAATTGCGAGGAGTATACAGAGATATATACATATACAAGAGCCATAGCGCGATGGACGTCGGCGATTGTGTCAATTAACGGAATTAATTGTGCGATTTAATGGCGAAACACACTCACGTATATAGGTACACGGTGCTTTCATAACACCTATATATCTATAGTGTATTCTAATCCTAGGTCGCAGCTGCTGGAGCTGTTATACTCAAGGAAAGACAGCAGAGAGGACCTATAGTGGAAAGATCACTATGTGTGTAAAATAATATTTACGCTTTATCGCAATCGCACATATATAAAGCATATAGAAAGCCTTATATAAATTAAAATTCATTCGACAGCGCGAGCACACGCGCGCCTCGTCTCTTATCCGATCTCCGACAGCACTTCCAACACTTTATAATCGATCGATCTCTCTTCTCTCGTGCTATATGCTGTAGCTATAAGTACATATACTCACACAGATATTCCATCTAGTATCGTTATACTGCTTAGATGTCACGGGACCGAAACAGTTCTTCTTTTATCTCGCGGTTGTTATATAAAGAGCACGTGTGAGATGTCGACTTATACTCTCGCTCGTTCTTGAAACTACAGTGAAAGCATTTTACCACGGTCGCCAAAGGTACAGCCATTACCTTTAGCAGCAAAGTGTAAAAAAATCGGCTTTTTCTATGGTAGTAGTCGTTGTCGTTATGTGCTACCCACGCGCACGATGCAGGTTTGTTCCATTAGACGCTTGCTTTTCGCGCGCGCGTGTATATGTATCTCACCGATCGAAGTGCACCCAAGAGGATGAGATGTATGCGGTCGCGTTAAAACACGGCATTAATTCGACGTTTTGAAACTTCGGGAATTCGCGGTAACAATCGTTTATAACACGATATACAGTTTACACAGGAGCTCCGGTATATATACTATTGGTAATAGGATATTTGTTCAGCATTTTTTTTTGCGAGAGGGCAAATTGGAATGCTGCCGCTGTTTCGATCGCGCGCTCCTTCTATTATGTACACACACGGCGAGCGCTTTTATCATCGCGAGATTGAAAAACACCTTGCGCACGCGTGTGTATATATATATATATATATATATTTATACACATTGCGAGCATTCGCTATATATGTACAGACAATAATCTGATGGGGCCACATATACACAGAGAATATAACTCGCGTATAGGGCATTCCGATCGACTAGCGTCAATTTTTTTTTCTTACCTCGCTCGACTGTACACCTTATCACGCACGCGTGTGTGCACGTCGCGTGAAACATACACACATACACACACAATATACATTATACTAAAATTCCGATCGGTTTTCGTCAATCGCCGCTTATAAACCTATTATTGCACGCGCGCGCAGTGTAATCGCTATCAGCTGACTCAACTTAAGCGGCGTCCGGCGATTTTCCGAATTAACGGTTCGATCTCTCTCTCGTGTGTATATATATATAAGTAATAGAATATTCCCACACACGGGCGGCGGCAGCAGCAGCGGCATATAGTATGTAAGGTACTGCATAGAACAGCGGCAGCGTGACTTTCATTCGATGCAGATCGCTGTACGTAGCCTTGGTCGATCTCTCTCTCCCGTTCTCGAGGAGGCTCGCCTCTCCCATTTCAGGGTCTCTCGGTGTATGCACGCGCGTGCCAGTGTAAACAGTCCGTTTTTCATCACCTGTTACCCGTGTACGTATATAGCGTTTATATATATTGTATACACGATCTTTGGAGAACGAAAACTACGTTTATATGTATATAATATAATCGATGAGGCGGCGTCCACGCGTAAGGAGCCCGTTATTTGCGTAACATACGTGCGCGCGTATACGAGAAGACACGATCGTACAGTGTAATCTCTTGTTTTTACTGACTGAGCGATGGTATATCGTATCAATGTCATTAGCCAAGGATGGTCCTTTGTGATGGGCGCGTCTTCGAGAGAGAGAGAGAGAAAAGTCCTTCTGCAGGGAATTATGCAAAGCGTATATATGTCGTTGGTACGATCGCGCGGTATACAATGCTCATTCACAGCGTCGCGTGTATGTATAAGCATTGTGTATACATATGTGTGCGATGGGAGAGGCAAGTCTATACGACGAATGAGCAATGCATCAAAATGCTGACCTTGGGAGAATTTTATATTAAAAAGCGTACAACGTCGGATGTGAAGAGATACATAAGATGGCTTTTGTTGTATTGTCGTTATTAATTACAAATTAAATTCCGATCGGTGCACATGTAGGTATATGTTTTGAGTAATTGTGTCGTAGAAAAAAAAAACTATACTGAATGGATTGTTTTTTTTTTCTTTCTTTTTTTTGAGACATCGATAGTATAAATATATGTTTTGGTACAGATGCCAACGTGGAATTTCGTCATTTAAATGATCGATTAATTGTATGCGTATAGGGTCGAGTTAAGTCATTTGTAATAAAGATAGATTATATTATAATGAAGATGAATATAAATATCGGCACCTGTTGATTCAGTTCAAATAATCTCTCGTGTCCTTGAATGACTATACGTAAAAATGACCCTTTAATTAAACCCCTCTTTTTTTCAAATTATAACTGGGTTTTCAACATTGTTGCATATACAAATAATATAACTGTATACGCATAAACCGTGATTTAACAATACCAAACGACCATTTTATAATTCCAATGATCTACGAACCCCACCATAAAAAAAAATATATATTTTAACTTCTACAGTTAAAACATCTTTCAATTCATCATTACATTTCAAAACCTTATATCAATACCACATACCCCCGACCTCAAAAATCCATTACCCTCTTCGCTACCACTAAAAACTCGCACCCATCCCAACACACGCATCCCTCGTAAAAACCTATATACCCTCCCCATCTCCACCCCACGCCCCTTTTCCCTCCTAGAATAGAAAACTCTTTACCTCCTCTAACAACAAAAAAACCACCACCACCACATCAGTAAGCTCTCGAAACCCGCAGGCATACTTTTCCGCGCTTAGTACATATACATATATATATACTAACATCTTCTCTATGTATATCCTATCCGCTAGACTAGAGAGAGAGAGCTCATCGACCGGTCACACGCGGTGTATATACGTACGTATACACACTTATACTCTTATACCTATATACATACATATACACAACATGTATATACGCAAAGCGGCATATATATATACAGCAGCTCCCGCTCACTTACGCGCCCGCTCGCGCGCATTGGGCCAGAGCAAATTACGCTGAATCACTACGTGCGAGCGCGCGCGCGCGCAGCGTTTAGCCGTTGCCGCCGTATATATAGAGGTATACCCTACAACCACTTGCCGCTGCTGCTGCTGCTCTACCACTCGTTTTTCCCCTATATATATATATGCGCTTGCTGCGCTGATGCTTTTTTGCGCCTATGGAGTATGCGCGCGCGCGCGCGAATCTGCATACGGTAATGACTTCCTGTCGTCAGACGGTGAGCGCGCGCGTCCGCGAGAAATAAAACGAGAGGGAGAGAGAGAAGAAAGAGAGGAGGAATGGATAGAAACTAACTTTGCGGTTCGCCTATATATAGGGAAGAGAGGAGGTTTTGTGGCTTTTGTTGTCGATTGAGTCGTTCGCTATGGGCGCCGTAATGTTTTTTTTTTCGGTGCACTTAAATATATATAAATACGTAGGAGTATGTATGTATGTGTATAGGGCTTAATTGACGCCATTAGCCATTAGCGTGCGATGTTTGCTTTTCGCGTGCGCGCGGTGTAGATTTTTACAGGGCAGAGGTAGGTAGGTATGGTAGGTATATATATAGGTATACTCTCTTACTGACATGTGGGCATTGTACGTTGTGGTCTATGTTTTGCGGCAGGCTTAATGAAGATAGTGCTCGGAGCAGCGATTTTTTCGCTCGTTAATTGAAATACTTTTTTTTTACGGGGGAGAGTTGTGTAGTGTATGTATACGTAGTGGCCGGTCGTATATGTGACCCCTTGGCGTTGATCAAGAGAGTTAGTATACGCGGGGTTACGCTATAGTGTGTAGTAAATGTTGGACGGTTATTATATCCACCTGTGCAAGAGAGACAGAGATGCTGTGGGCACGTTGGTGTATGTGTATGCAAGTTGATTTATAGGTTAGATGTGTTGTATGGTGGCTAGAGGCGAGCGTAGGTATATGTATGGTATATAGTGTGCTTGCAATCTAATGTGATGTTATGATGATTAAAAGAGAATATAGTTTTGTAACTCTAAAAATTTATGGCGAGCTAAATTGTAAATAGGAAAGAAAAAAAAATTAGTGTAGAATCGTTTATGACTTGAGAATGATACGATGACGAATGTTTCGTCGTGTTCGATCGTAAAATGTTATATGTATTTGAAAGAAAATTACTTTATAAAATAAATGAAATTTTTATTTTCTACGTATGTGTATATTTTTTTTATTAGGAAACGTATAATTACGGTGGAACTTTAACTAGATGAAAACTTTCGAGTATATATATTCATTGACAAATAACAGTACTTGAAAAAAAAATATGACAACCACACGTAACATGACACCCCCACTTCATCCTCTTATATACGAAGTTCATTAATTATTAGGTTATCGTTCAAATATACGTAATTATCAGACATACAGGTAGTTTCGCCATTCAAATTAATTTCGCCGGTGTGTCGATGTCGCGCGCGCATATACGTATTCTCAAACCCCATGATCTTCCTCTCCCAACATTATATACGCAATTTTCCTCCCTGAGACATCATCAACTCCGAACAAAGACGCGATTGATTTCAAAATATCGTTAATTGAATACCTCACATAGAGAGAATCAAAGAAGAAGAAGAAGAAAAAAAAATATCGTAATCCCGCGCGTGTCGGCGCATGAGTGTGTCTTAGTATCAAAATTGCCTAAGCATTACAACGGACGGGAGGGACCCTGACAATATAACGAAATTACGGTATATACAATCGCTGCTGCTGCTGCTGCTACTTGCCAGTAATTAATATCCCCAAATGAGCGCTCGTATAGCTATGCGCATATATATACGTATATACCTACGCTCCTTTTGTATATCATTAATTGTCGTGTTTTCAAGCATAAAAGTACACTTGCGCTCGAGCGCGCGCGACTTTAATAATGCGCAACTAACGCATACACGCGCGCCCGCGCGAGTGTCGCGGTGCTGCACAAGAAGCAGGCGGTCATTAAAGCAATTACCTTCTATGCACACGTATATATATGTATGTATATATATAAAAGCATACCGCGTTGAATATATTCGTGTGTATATAATATGGTCGAGCGCACACAGGCGAAAACTCGTTTTTCAAATATGACGCGTGTGTGTATGTGTGTGTGTAATTGTAGTAACATAGATATTGCGTGATTGTTGTGAGAGGCTGTGCGAGCATGCAACACACGTGTATGTGTGTGGAAGAGAGAAGAATTTTCAGAGCGCGGAACGATGCTTTATAATCGGTAATAATCGTATGAGTATATATATATGTATGCGGAGATGCGAGCAAAAAGTATGCGCAAAAGCATTTTTTGATATACACGTGTGTGGGACGAGTCTTGTTTCTCACATAGGCGGTGTAGTTGTGGGAATATGTCGCGTTATGTACCGTGAGCGAGCAAAAAAAAAGAAAACTTAATTAGTTTATGGTAATAAGTTTTATCGACGTATATATCGATATACTCGATCATGTTAATTATGTCGAAAGATGATTTACAGTATCGACGTTTTTTTGTTCTGGGAATTTTTTTTTGCACATAGTAGCTGCTTTTTGTATAGGATATCTCAATTAATACTGAATACTGATGTTAAACAATTACCAGCACCTAAAAGGCTATATAGGTATTATGATGAAAAAATTCAAATAATGGATGTAACATTACATTTATATGCTTACAAATTGATATAGCGATTTAACATTTATTCCACTCATGTGGAGTCGTTAAAAAAATAATATCTCGTTTAGTCGCAGGACAAACGACTCGCGAGTCGTAGATCTCGAAGCATTAAGCAAACTTATCTTAATAAGCAAAGTCCACGTGCGCGTCGCGCTTCTGTAAATTGGTAATTCCAAAGCGCCGTAAAGGCCGCGTATTCCGTATGTAATTTCAGTGATGCGTGTATAATGGGCTCAGGAAACGAGACTGGTTTCTTTTTATTCTATATACCCCTCCTCCTTCTACTCGTTTATTCCGCGAGCGGGATTCAAAAAACATAGCTCGACTTTATTACTACGGCAAACAGACGCGGGTGGAACAAAAAATATATATGTAATATACATACTATACGGTATATTATAGACTCGCACATCATACATTTTTTTTCCTCTTTCTACATTTCATCATTACGGGAAATCAGACTCACCTTGCGAACTCCTCATGTCGTAAAAAAATCACCAGACCGCTTATGAGGCACAGGATCATACATGAACGAACCGCTAACTTGATTATAGACCAAACGCTTGTTCGAATCTTTATATCGCGACCGCACGCCCGTAAAGAATCGGTATATATATCTGCGTGTATAATACACGAGCGATAGATAGAGCGATAGATAGAGAAAGACGATACATATATATATATATATAACTAGATGCGTACGTATATACGCTAAAGGAAAAAGAGGAAGGCGGAGACGGAACATGTATATAGAGGAAGAAGGAGGTGAAGAGAGGAGACATTGAAGACACGAGAACGGGTTTTTTCTTTTTTTGAGGAGAAAGAGGATGAATTTTGGGATCCGATCCCACGATTCCCTGAACTGTGGCAGACTCGTGGCAGACTACGTTCCGTTACAGTTAATTTGGCGAACTGGAGGGAGTGAAAGGGGAGGAACCGAAAGGTTCACGATTTCGAGACGGAGGTTGATGTTGTTTGTCGGTGTTTTTGGTAGTATCGGGTGGCAAGTGCCGTTCGATGTTACGACGTAATTGTTAATTTTGGAAAGGAATATATGGTAAACTTGGATATATAATGGGTACGAGGTTGCAAATTTTAGCTGCTTTTTTTCAATATAACGTAAACAGAAACGGTACAACGTTGTTTGTGTAGCTTTAAAATTGTTTTGTAGAAATATAGAAACAGTTGGCTGTACGGGAAGTTTTAGTATTCAATAATGTAGCTAATGAATGTTTCTATATCGATACAATTATAAATTCAGAATAAATAACAAGTATAATCTTTCATATTTCATTTTTCAAAGCTCACATTCATATAGGATTTCATATTATTACTGTTGTATATGGTAATATTTTTAATTACAGCACCGTACACTTACAGTATACAGTGCAGCTTTTATAATTCATATGAAAATTTCAACATTTCACGCGGTGCACGCAATATCTTCGTTAATTTATCATGAATCATATTATACGTATACTCGCGACCGTGTTTTGTGGAAGATTTCACATTCACGAAAAAACCATTAGTATACTACTATATACACAACCTTCGTGCACTTGTGTAACAAAGGTATATATACTTGCAACGACAAGCGAACCCTATATACACACACATAAAGCGCGCAGCATGCGAATCGACACCGGACAACCGCACTTGTTACTTCGAAAAGTACATTACATCCAAGCGCATAATTAACCTCCGCATTCATTATACCCTTAAAAAATTACAGCTAATGCGCGCAGAATATATATACGTGCTTTCCGTATAGCAGCGCAAAAACCTCCTCGCAACCACTCGTGCGTAAAGGTTAAACACCTGCGCGCGCGCCTCGATGATACGAGCGCGCGGTAAAAGTCCCCGCGCGCAGTAAACGCGCGCATAGATAAACAAGCTCTTATATATATTATACTTACGAGTATATTTTTTCTTCTTTCTTTCTTTCTCCGCTACATCTGAGGAGGTATACGTTCGATGGGATTAATAGCTCGAATTTATTCGTTGCCGACGAATTTCTTTTCATCTGTCGAACGCGTTGACAGGGTTACGAGCTAAAACGGTAATATAGCGAGCGAACTGTTATTTCTACCGTGCCTCAATCCATTCACAAATTGCCGGGTGTATATAGCTCCCACGGATGTGTGTAAGAGAGGTGGAGAGATGTTACGCGTGTATTCGTAAAATTCGCGGTTGTTGGCGAAGAAGATAAATTTTGCGCGCGGTTGAGGAAGACTCTGGCGATATTTGATACTTTGCAGGTGCGGTGCTGGTTTATTTTGGGTATAAGGTTCCATTAGTCTTATATAGAAAATCGTAATTGAAGATATACTAGGAAGATTTATAGATAAAAATGATGTTTTATATTATAGTTGCTATTTTTAAAAATTTTATTTTTCCCGCGGATTTTCAAACAATTTACGTTTATCTTATATACGAACCCTACTCGCAAAAATTCATATATATTATAAAATCTTCCTAAGTAGATAATATTTCTCATATACATAAAACTTTTTATATCCTAATCATTCCTGATTAGTCTCCAAAAAAATACAACTTTATCTCCGATACACACGCTGTCCCATGTACACCTTTACACAGCTCATATACCTATACCCTATAAGCCCACGTCCCGTTTATCAACTAATTAATCCGCTCCCCGTGTATACCACCATCCACCTCTACACATCTGAAAACCCGAAAAACAGGAATCTATATACCGTCCCCAGCTATACATATATATGATGGATCGTACACCATCTTATATCCCCCACCTTTACCACTATACACATCCAACCTCACACGCATATATATACGTATACTCAAGAGAAAACCAAAGTAAGTACCTCTTGCGCCCTCGGGGCAGCATATAACCGCAGCAGCAGCAGCGGCGCAAGAGAGGCGACGTTTCCGGTGCGGTGTCCACTTGCGCGCGCGAACGGTAAACGCGCCACGGCGACGATTTATCACACGGCGAATGCACAATTTATAAAACGGTAAACCATTCGACTAGGAGAGAGAGAGAGAGAGAAAAGAGAGAAGCGACGGTAGTAGTAGTAGTAGTAGTATAGAAAACCCCTTGAGGCAGTATGCGAACGCGACTATATGGCAGATGCTTCGCACGAACACCGTTGCGCGCGATTTCGCGAGCGTTTGGAATTCCACCGGGATGTGTGTATAGGGAGTAGTGGTATGGTAGTAGCAGCGCTTTGGATATATAATGGGTAGCGGTATATGGAGAAGTTCGGTAGAGGTTTTAGATTTATAGGGAGGTATGTATAAGAGAAGTGCGAAAGTTCAAGTGTATGCAAATTGGACGCGTGTGGGATGTGGGAAGAGAGAGGGCAGTGTTTTGGGGTATAATTGGTGCGTAGAGGGAGGTTGGTGAGAACCCCGTTGAGGAATTTCGGATAGGTGGTAAAATGTTTCGGAAGGCAATAATATAATAATTTACTGTATAAAATGTAAAATAAAGAATTGATTTTGATAATATTAAAAAAAACAAGCAGTATAGAAATACGGTCGGTAAGTTTGTTTCAATTACACCGGGAATATGTAAATATACACAAGTGTTTAATTATCTTGCAAATATTTGCATATATTCGAAAAGGAAACACAAAGCGATAAAACCTCAAGACGTGTATATTAACAACGTTTATATAGAGTGTGAGAAATACATTTAACGGATGTCAACGGTACTTACACACCTCAACATATATATGAATACGAGAAAAAAAAAGCCACTGCAAAAGCCGTCACTACACAACGCAAACAATATCCCCCTCTAGTACTATTTTAACGTTTCGAAAACACAGCATATATAGCACGAGGGGTGTTTTGTTTTTCAGTCGCACAAAACGGAAACATTAACTTTTTTCACCAAACGTAGTCGCGTTACCTGCGCGCGCTTTTTGCACTCTTTTAGTCACGAAACGGATGTAACCTTTACATTCTGGCAAAAAAAAAACCATTCCGGTTGTAATTATTTTTGCGTTAACAGAAAATTAAGTTTCCAGAAACGTTTTTAAGTACCCGCACATATACACACAAAAGTATACGCAAGAAACGTACCAAAGAAAATCAATGAACCAATATATATGACTCATATATGTACATACGAGCAAGTTCATATACCTTTCATATATATTAAAAAAGAACCGGCCAAACCACACAGACTGTATAATACACGAATAGCTGAAAAAAAAATTTCGCAATTCACTCTATTCCCTATATCAGAGCCAAACTCACTCGTTTCTTTCTCCCATCATCCTATATATCTCTTCCTTTCGGTCAACGTACTCTCCAGGGCGTTCGCGCTATACAGGCAGGAACGAACGGATCTACACTTTAATTGCCGCGCTCTCCACTCGTGCGCGCCAGACAGACGGAACGCGCTCTCGCGCCACTCTCTCTCTCTCTCTTCGCTCACCCCCAAGAGTAATTCCAGCGTAATTATAGACGCTCGTCAATGCGCTTGCGAACTACTACGACGACGACGACGACGACACTCCTCGCGAGCTTTTCCCTTCCCCCTTCGTTCACATATACACACATATATATACGATACGATCTCAAAAATCGAATGAAAAACTAGCTCTCGAGCGACATCGCAGTGCATTGCACACGCACGCACCTGCCGTGCGCCGCGCTGCTGCGCCTTTTACGCCTCTTTCGTCGCGAAAACTCGTCTCACTGCACCTACATCATTTTCAAAGTCAGGGTCGTCGGGTTGCAGCGCCGATGTCCCTGAGAGAGAGAAGGAACGTAGTAGTATATATAGAGAGAGAGAGAATGAAAAAAGGCGTCAGAAGCAAGCAAGCAGTCGCTGCTATTCTATATCCCTGCTGTATATACGCGCGTCAACGATGTATGAGTTTAAGCACTGTATATATATGTGTGTGTGTACGCGTATTTCTATAAAGCGACGAGGCAGTGGTATATATATACATATAGGTATTTTTTGCCAATTATCGCGCGAAAGAGAGAAAGAGAGACTTTTTCTCTGCGCCTCCTGCAATTCTAATAAACAGTTCGTAAGAGAAGAAAAGAGAGAGAGAGAGAGAGAGAGAGCGCGACGATTACTCCTTTGTCGCGTCGCGGCTCACGTATATATACGCGCGCGAGAAACGCACAATGGGCGCGACGAGGTAGGCGTGAAAAATTTCGCGAGATGCGCGTCGTCGCGTATATATATATAGCCGCGAGCACAATGCGACTCTCTCTTACTCTCAAGGCTTTCGTCGAACGAATTTCGCTGTGCTATGCAGCCGCGCGTTGTTTTGCTAAAATGCCATGACGTCGTCGTCGTTGTTGTTGTTCTGTTTTCGAGGGTTGAAAATTTAAGGACGCGCCGTGAGCGTATGGTCTTTCGCTCTCTCGCGTGCGCCGTGATAAATTCAAATTTAACGCTGCGTAATGCGTTTTTGTTTCCCTCACGTACACGTGCGTTGCTATATATATGTATAGGTATATGCGTATGGGTATATGTATATACAGAGTAAATATGCGCGAGGACGGTGCTACGGAGTTTTTATGTGAAATATGACTTTAATAAATGCAGGGGAATAATGTTGGCGAACGCGCATTGTGCGCGGAATTTTCGTGCGACGAGACGGAAAAAGAGCTAAAAGTAGTGTGTGGAGGTATATATATGTATACGTGTGTGTATGAGTTTATAACGACGCGTGCGTGACAATAAAGTGTCTGCGTGACGGCGTTTATGATGTTTACTAGGAACGTTTGAAAACGAGCGCATGTATAGATGTATATAAAGAGCCGAAAAATTTTAATTGTTATGAGGCTATGCGGAGTAAACGTTTCTGAATTGTTATATGTAGTTCCAGGAGACACCGGAGTATTGTATATGATAAAAGAGGATATTATTTTGATTCGCGAGGAAAGTTATTATGACTATATAAATTCATTATTCTTCAGTCTATATTTAACCGTAGTAGAGATCCATGAAAATAAAAATATGACATATTCCAAGATCACTACGCCTCTTTGATCTAATATCGCTAATATCTAGAAAATTACATTTTTTTTAGATATCTTAAGGGACAAAGCGAAAACCATTGTTTTTTTTATTTTTCTACAAAATAAGTTATATGAATGGAGCTTCGGAAGCTGAACCATCTAAGACGTCGGACTTTTGAATCGAAATGTTTGTTTACTCAAACAGTATGTACTGTGGCCGCTTTCCAGTCTCAGCGATTGAGTAACACCTCTGGTACCAAGTTTCCAAATTCACAAATTCATGTGCTTTTTTAATATCAGATTCATAAAAAGGAATTCAGATAGTTCTGAACAAGGTATGAATGTATATTCGATATTTATATATATTTAGATTTCAAAGAAATCAAACCACATTTTTTTGTAGAGACTTTTGAATCATGTTCAGAGGATCAAAATATACAGGAACGTGTTGGTTTTTTAAAAGATTGGCACACACTAATTTTTATTTTTGTGAGCCTACGTAGATAAACATTATATTTTGATAGATATTAATATCATTATTTTTCCTTATTTTTATAGAATCTATTTTTTCTCCAAAACAACAATTAAATACAAAAATCAAATTCAAAAAAACCTTAACTCTAAACACGTTTTCCCATTACACATACCATACCTCACACCAACACCGCACGATCGTAACAAAGAGACCCATTAATTCGACAAAAATACGCTACAAGCCAAACAGTCTCTCAATCTTTATCGAGGTATATACAGGGGGAGGTATATATATACCCAACGACAGCAAAATACCAACTATATACTCGCCCTGCTCGAAAGCCAATAATTTCACTCTCATTAGTTACACACGTATACACGTATATATAGCAGCTTGTACACCGTGACCACCGTTTTCTGCACTACATATATATACGACGACAACCCTCACTTACAGCAGCTTGAGAGTCCCAAACCCGTTCGGCACGCGCGACAGCTCTTACACGTGAAAATGGACTGTTTCGCGCGCTCTTTATCATCTCCTCCTCCTCCTCCTCCTCTTGTATATACTCGCACGAGGGATAAGTTTGCGTATATAATGAAATCTCGTACGTCGTACATACCGATAATGAGCATGATCGTCTCAACAACAACCCGTTCTTACATATACATATACACGCAGCACACGCATCGACCACCTCAGGGACGACGGGATATTACGCGCGTCACAGCGCGCGAAAACAGTTCAATGAGGTAATGTTGTGCTATGTGTATGTGTTATATATATATATATATGACGTGTGCGGTGTATGTATATGTATATGTATGCGCTGGCGTTACGCAAAAACCACGAAAATAAATACGCGTGCGAGTTGTCGCGTGCAGCAGTGTGAAATGCACGTGTGCGGTTTGGTATACATATATATGTGTGTGGGTATAATATGTGGATAAAAGGGGATTGGGAAATGGTATGCAGCTATCGGGATGAGTGGGTCAGTCGATTATGAGTTGAGAAGAAGAAGGAGAGTCGTCGCGTGTGCGTATATAAATCAAGGATTCGGCGTGTCTTGGTTGTGCGATATTACGTGCGCGCGAGAGAGAGAGAGAGAGAGAGAGAGAAGAACAGAGATATCGGGTAAACTGGTTTTCTTTTTTGATCGGTTTTAAATGCGGTTGAACAACCTTTTCGGAGCCGAGGGAGTTGTAAATTGTTTACGATGTGTGTGTTTCGTGGAAACACACTGCCACACGTCGTTTTATTGTAACGGCTTTTTATATGGATTTCAATTAACACTTAATAAAGCAAGCAATTGTATATATTTATCTGTATAAGTGTATATATGTGGGTAACGAGTGTTATCATGTATACAATGTTTTGTTCGTAAATAAACTAACTTCTTTCGAAGTTGGAAATATTTTTCTATGAAAAGTTTTTCTTCGGCCTCGCTTTGCAAAGTCCGTCTGTATGTTTGAAAGAAAAATGATGTGATAGAGAGATAAGGCTACATTATTAATGAAGGTAGATTTTATTTGTAAAATAAATTATCAGTATATGCCCCAGCCGTTGTTGATCCTGTATATACTTGTTGTGTTATCTCAAATACAATTCGAAACGATTTATCTTACTTATCTTTCCAATTATTTTAGAGTTCCGCGCATACTAATGATAGCGATACTATCTCGCAAGATTTATCTCGAGCTATTCAAATTTTTAATAATTCGAAGCTACATAAGTTCTTGACCCTGCGCTAGAAAATTTTAATCTATCAACATATATACTCAAATTCAGCGGCTTCTCTTTGTCAGCGAAAAAAGTAATTTACGTGTGTATTTCATTAGAAACGAAAAATAATTTTTCAGTAAATAATTTAATCGTTTGGCATACGCGAAAAATCCATTCTCTGAACACATTTACCACAGAAAATTCCTTCTATACAAGCATATAACCGCGCATCGCATCGGCGAAATATCACACCTCAAAAGAACGGCCCTCAACAACTTCAACCTATAGCTGAAATTATCAGCACGTCCGTTCATCTTTCTCTACGTGCGCATTAAAATAATATCATCGCACTATATACCTATATACCCTCTCTGACTCGTGCGAATTACACCCCTCGCATCCACATCATCCCTCTGCGATCCATCTACTCACTCGTATATATATACATCCATATACCCTACACTTTACTCTCACTCTCTCAACGCGCGTCGTGAATGATTGAACTCCGCACTTTCCTCTTCCTCGATTATCGTTTCGCGCGAAAAAGGCCGCCTGTAGCAGCAGCAGCAGCAGGAGTAACGCATAAGATAGGTGATTTTTACAGACGCGCGCATGCAAGAATTCCACGCTCAATCTCCTCCTTTTCTGATCCTTTTTGCGAACACTGCACGCTCGCGCTTTAATGGAAATGAAAAGTGGAATTTCCTAATAACACGAAGAGTAGGTTGGTATAGAGGTTGAAATTTCATCGCGCGAATCGATTAGATTACGCGCACGCAAGTGACGAGTAGTAGTATATATGCATGGATGCCAAGCTCGTAACAGACGCGTGCGCGGGGATTCGCGTGTGTAATTGCTGTGCATGCAGTTGTCGCAATCTCGCTCGCGCGTATATACACGCTCGTTAATGGTTTTTCGGACGGAAGAGGCAGGTATGTGTATGTATGTAGCTGCGATATATGTGTCGGATTCGTAGAAGAGTTGCGGGCTTTTTTGGAAAGACGTTTAAATGGAGAGAGGAAACCGCGGCGGTATATTAGTGTTGAAGAGAAGATATTGGAAATTATAAATGGTGTGTATTATAGTGGGTGGTTTTAAGTGCACTTTGTATATACGTATATATATCTTGTGCAGAACCTGACGGTGACGTTTGTTTGTTTACATAATAAATGATTATTTATGTAACGGGGCAATGTCGAAACGTTTATATACGCGAGTTTACATAAGATATATATTTAAATCCGCAGAAGTGGAGTAGTTGCCTGTATATATATATACGCTTTGGCGCGCAAGTGTATATATGTATACGCGCGCGCGGCTGACGTTAATCCGCATTGATATCCGCGGTGTAACGCGCGGAAAAATGAGATTCTCCCCGACAAGCTTGACCCAATTCCACGTTCATTAGCAAATGAAGTAAAGGATATATGCGCACGCGCGTATATGTGTATTATAAAGAATCTCTTGGAAAAACGGTATATTTTCTATATATATCATTAAGCAGTACTTATAAATAATTATACGTATACTCTCACTGCTAATAGACATCTGCAATTAATTTAACTTTACTTTATTTAGAACTATGAAAAGTTTTACAATCGAATTCGTGCTCTGTGTCGGGGCGCAATAATGAAAGAGAAAAAATCTTCTATATGGGATATGTACACGCTGAATTCCAAGAAAGTTAATTCAATTGAAAAATTCTAAATTGTAAAGGTTATAAGCACTGACGACGACGACGACTGGTACTTTCTATTCAAATTACGTCTAGCATCTTGTCAATTAACAGAATTTGCACAGATCCTTAGACACACTATACCCGCATGCTGTATACTTTTCCGTGTTGTCACAGCGACGCATACTACTTGTACCGAAGCTTTATAGTAATAAATTTCCATCGCGCGCATCACCCATCAAGTAAAACATCCTCTAAATCCTCTCTAACAGTCAATTTCACTTTCCCTCTTTCTCGCGGACATATATATACAAACAAAGTAGCTATATCCTTCCCCCCCGGCATTTTCGCGTAAAATCTTTCTTCAACCTGTCGCAAACGTGCTGTACACCGTCAAGGCTGTATATACGTACTAACCGCCCACCTCTCTCTCTCTCTCTCTTTCACCGTCGGATTAATTCATCTCATTAATTAATCGCCCGTGCAATTAATTGCCCAATTAATTACCGCGTATGGTGAGCTAGCCTCTCCCTCTCTTCCTCTCGCACATAAAGGACTTTACCTTCGCTCTTAACACACTCACATACACATAGAGAGAGATACGAAGAGAGAGGGAGAAATCGGTCTGACAAGGCGCGATGCAGGGCGATAAACGATCGCGATTGAGAATGCCCGATGTCCATTCGTCTGTCAACAATCGACGCGCGCGTATATACACGATTCTCGCGTTCGCGCGCGCGCACATGCGGTACCTTACAGTTATTCACCTCTCTCTCTCTCTCTCGCGCGCTCGTTCACTCGTTACGTCATTCTATCGAGCTATGGGATCTCAACTCACAGAGCAAGCGCGCGCGCGCGCGTACACTGCAAGCGCGTCCCAATTCCATTAGGCGTTTGATACCCAACTCGCACCGAGAGATGTTGGGATTTTTCTCTATTTATCCTATTATTCGTTTCGAAACGCAATTGCGCGCGCAAGCAAGCGAGCGAGCGAGTACTGTTGAGAGAGAGAGAGAGTGATTCGTTTGTAAAGACTTAAAGAGAGAAGGTTTTTTTTACCTGGTCATTGTACGTATATACGCGCAACGAGAGAGTTCATCGATACCCAAATAAGTCGCGTAATTGAAATCGGGATATATACGAGAGGGAAAGAAGGGTCAAACGGTTTGTTTTCGATTGTGTGTGTGTGTGTTGTGCGAGAGACTTGCGATTGCAAAACTAAACAATGAGTGTGTAATTTTGACGCTGTATGGGGGTTATATAATACTGTGCGAAAATCATCCTTTGGATAATGGGATTTTTAGTAATGACGTAGAATGCATGTGTATGGATGGGGTGTGCACATAGAGTTCTTAAATTTACGCGTTGATGTTGATTTATGCGCTATGCTCATAACAATTGCTAAATGTGGCTATTTTATTTTGGAATATACAACAAAAGCCTCTTTTATTTTCTATATATACTCGTAAAATAGCTGCATTCTCTAACTATACTAAATTTAAAGAAATTTCTTTTATATCTCTATATTTTTACATGGTATTCCACTGATATAACAGATCGATGATCATATCTTTCTTTTCTTTTACAAAACTAATTTGAAATTTTATATTACACCAAATATAAAAAAGCAGTAAAATAAAATACCATTACACAACTATCTAATGAACAAACTTATGTAATTTTTTTAATCAATATAAAAACCGTTCGCGAATCGTCTATAAAAATGACATTTCCGCCATTATTAACGGCCATCAAACTCCGCGCCTCGTCGTCGTCAGACGCAAAAAAAAAGCTCGAGCAGACCACAAAAAAAACATCAACCAAAAGCATTTCCACGCAATGTTTAGACTGTTCGTTGAACCATGACTATGTCTGGTGTACCGTGCCAACCCCGAAAAAAGACGCAAACAAGCTTTCGCGTCGAAACACACATACACACACAGACAGATTCTCCTTTGCCATTTGCGCAGGCACCATTGTTGTGTCGAAACGAACGCAACTCTCTTTTCGCCTCTTGTCCAATTACCCACACGTATATACACACACATATATATAAGTAAGTAAGTAAATGCGAAGGAGGACTTTTTCGTCGTCAGCGAGCGACGAGCTCTGTGTCGAAATACATCGAATGAGTTGGGATGAGAGATTATTTAAAACGTTCGCGCATGATTGGCATGACGTGTGTGGCGATGGTGGTGTTACGTATAATATATATAGATATAAGCATAACTATATACACATACATACATGACGTACGCAGTTTTGCAGGCTATTTGGCACCGGCTAATCTAAAAGGTGCGTATATAGGTATATACACATACTTTTGAAATGGTTCCAGGCGATTATTTGTATATATATGTACCACACTAAGGGTTTCACTTGGAGAATAGGATATGCGAATAGACTGCGTGAGATGAGAAAATACTTATGGGTGAGCGAGATTTAGTTACCCGCATGTTATACCTATATATATATATATATATCATACAGTCGAAAAGCGCAATGATTCGGTTCGGTCATCGCGCGTTGGTCGATGATGTAATATAATACTTACGCGCGCGCGCGCGTGCGCGTTTGCGCGATCCTTGTATAGATCGAAATTAATTCGGGAGAAAGAAAGTTTCACTCACTAGTATATAAGTATAGCCGATTGCGTTTGCAATAGAGGTAGAGATGTACTTTGTTGAATGCATTAATTTTACCTGAAACAGAGAAACGAGAGAAAACGATTAGATGATGTATATGTATAGGTATATATGTGTATATAGATATAATCGAGGGTAGTAATGTCGATGTGCGTCCGAGTCGAGAAATATTTCGGTATTTGGAGCATAAATCGAGCTCGTTATTAAATGTTTCTTTTAAGGTAATAATTCCACGGGTTTACGATGAGAGATTAGGCCGAGTGATGTATTGCAAATGTTTACCTGACAGATCAATTACTCGTCCGTATTATGTAAAATTATTGAAAAGCACGCACAAAAACATTCTACTTATATATCTTGTGGGAAAGTCGAGAAAAGCGCGCGGATAGTTTAGGCATTCTGCATTTATATTCGTGGGGACCGGTGGAATGTTATGGCTATATAAGATTAGATCCTTTATCTGCCGCTTATTTAGCATATCTGTACATTATAGTGCGTGCGAGTTATTCATAAGCAGATTATGGTTAAAGAATCTTTAATCGCATTTTCGCTTCCCATAAGGAATATATACATATATAAAAGGTCGGATTTTGTATGTTATATACTGATGCTTCATTGTATTATTACAAATAAGATGCTATGATGCAAGGTTATACACGTCTATTGATACTTTAGCTGCAATTATATACTTAAAAGATCTTAATCGCTTTATTTTCATGAAAATAATTCTATTACCATACAATAAGATTAAAAACTTTGTTATTCTTATATAGTATATGAGAATCAAAGCGTATGCGTACTTATATAGCTCAAGTATAAAGATCTCGAGGTTACTATGTGATATAAAATCATCGCAGCTGCGAGAGATTCAAGATACAAAAAAGAAAAAGGATTACAAATAAATAATTTACTGCCAATTACTTTCAAATATAAATCTTCATTATTCGCACAGCACGTGCAATAGCGTATCGACGGAGTCACGTGCGCTGCATAAAACGAAAAATGCAAAGGTCGGTAACGCAGAGCTCTCTAGGCTGCGGTGTATTTATAGCTTCGCCTGCAGTGCGCGCAGTCGTGTACAAGAATAGACTTGCTTTGATTTACTTAGCACTTCTTTTTTGTAATAAAATGCTTTAAAATCTTTCAGAAACTGTAAATCATTCGGATGTAATGGACTTTGACAAGTGTGATTAAGCTGTATATAGAAACTGAAAGTGTATCATTTTTATTTTACACACAAAAAGGAGTATACTGGTCTCTCGTTTAATGAACATTGTATAAATAAACTATTAAAAAGATAATTGAGCGTGTACAGATTTATAGTATTTTAATAATAATGGTAGCTATAGAAGGCAATACATTACTCGTTTCATTTTACATTTAAAAAAAATCATTGCTAATATATACATTAGTAAGTTTTGATACAAAAAATTTAGTTTTTGTAAAAAATCTTGTTTATACTTATAGAATAATAAATTATTAACAATAATAATAGCCAAATACGCATATATCTGTTAATAATTGTTAAAAAAAATAAAAAAAATAAACACATTTCATTAGATGACTTTTACTACTGAAATAAATTTTCATCAACCATATTCATCGTTTCAACTTTTCAACGCACACCCTTGCCAAACCGCAACGACCCTTCCATCCACCAGCCATTCATCCTTTGCGAATTTCAAACTCCCGCGGCGCATTTTAGTTCCTCGTCCCGCTCAACAGGCGGCTGCCCCTTTCGCGAATACTCTCGCAAGCGACGGGACAAGTTCTCGGTTCGTATATAAGCCCGTCGAGCTGCATTTGCCAAGTGGAAGTGCCGTGTGCTAGTGATAGCACAGCTGAACATTGATCGCTAACGAGTATGTATGTAGCAGATCTGCTCAGTGGGTGTTGTCACGTGGTCGCTTCAAGTAGCTTGTGTTTGACTCCCGCTGCGCTCGCGAGCTCGGTGTTCCGCGTCTGCGTGCGTCTTTGCGCCTCCGCTTATATTATTTAATACAGCGGGGCCGTTGAGGCGCATATAAGACGTGGGCCCGGGGTTGATCCTCGCGCATGCCCGCACGGTCGAGTCCTTCACGCCGCTCCTCGAACTACCGCGATTTTTCTAAATTGGGGGGCAGTCGAGAATCGTATGTATAATATCGCTTCCATATACAAGGCACTGCAGCTGCAGTCTGCCATTTTTTTGCATTTGTATAGAGAGAAATTTCGGAATATATATATAAAAGTACCTTTTTTTGAGGTGAAATTTGGTTGCGGTGCTATGGAGGATGAATGTATCGAGGTTTGAAGTGATTAATTGGAGGACTTGGATTAATGGAAACAGAAAAGTTTGATGCATTACTAATATTGAAAGTTTGAAATTTATTATATGATGAATTATTATATGGTAAGGATAAGATATTATCTGCAACTAATGCTGTAAGTAAATATTAGTTAAAAAGCAAAAGATAAATTAGCTGTTGCACTGAAATTATATTTAGATAAACTCTTGCACTTTCTTGTAAAGTAGAGATTATTATCAGACTATACATCAGCTCTAATCATAACTAAACAGGTTGCTAATGTAGAAGGAAATCTAATGCGAATTCGAGAGTTGACGCCAAAAGGAAGCGGAACAAGAAGTTGGATTGTAAAAACGATAATGAAGGGTAAACTACATTTTTTTTCAATCTTCGGATTTTTTAACATTCGTATCATTTCCAAACAATTACATTTAACTGAATACATTTCGATTTTTTTTTTTAGAAATTCAAGGATCTTCGAACACATGCATAAAATTCAAAGATTTACCTAGATATATAATCGCATGGGACTGAATTAAAAGGTATATCGGTTAAAAATAATTCTGATTTTTTTTTTCGAAAAAGAAATATTATTCCAAAACAGTTATATATACACATCACAGGTGTCCTACATTTTTACATAAAAATAGCGTTATATACTGTTATATTTGCTTCTGGGGAAAGATTTTCTCATAGATATAATTCATAAAACATATTTAAAAACATAAACGGTCCAAAGAAGGCTTGTTATCTTCTACTATTATAGAATAATTTTTACTTCATTGTGAAATGCAAAAATAAAGAGAAGTAAATCTATGTATGATATATTAGGAATTCCTTGATTAATGTACAAAATAATTTAATAAATTATTGTACTTCATTAAAAATGTTCTCTTTAATTTATAAAAGCGTTTATGTCAATGAATATATAGAATACAATAAAAAATTTATGTTGAAATTTCGTTTTCCTTTGTAGTCCTTATTACAACGTATTATTAAGTGTTGATTGTAATTATTTAAGAGTTTTTTTAGGTATAAACAAAAATTTGATGCAATAATAATGGAAAAAACCTAAAATTGGTAGACCATACTACAAGAATAGTTTTCTGCTGAGAATTTGAACTTTCAAATAAGCTAAAAATCATTTACATCAGGTTACAATAAACCTTCAGAGTTTTAAATTACAAATAAAAATTCACAACCACGTGCGAAGTATTCTATACAAATTCGATTCTTCTTAAAAACCTTCGAGAGAAAAAAAAGAACTATACACCGTAAAAGTCTTATTCCACACAACCGAAACTCCAATTCCCACGAAGCTCATCGAAATTCTGAACCCGCTATAAGTATATCCCTCTTCCTCCTCACTATTAATAGCTCATCGTCTCATTTCTACCCGAAAAATCACTCGAACCTTCCTCTTTCTCCCACTTCCGACCCCTCTCTACCATACCCGCGAATCCTTACGAGAAAAAAAAAACAAAAAAAAAATATCCTTCAGATCAACGACCCCTATACTCTATATAAGCATCTAGGTTCTCTCCTCTCCTTTTTACCTTTTACCGCACATAAAACACATCGCCCCAACCGCGCGCGACCGCTCGAATCCAAATCGCCACGCGCATTCGCTCTCCATAACGATGTACAGTTACGAAAACTGTTACAGCCGCACAATATGCTTCTTCTTCTTCTGCCGAATGCCCCGAAAAAATAAATTATCAAACATATCATATACCAATATCATCGTCTCCCTAGGTAAAACTATCAGAATCGACTATACATATATATATACGTTCGAATCCTTCCGGTCTCTATAGATATACACCGAAGAGGTCTCCGACCTCGACGCTAAAAAGAACCAAACCGCGCGACAATTTTGAATGAAACAACCTCGCACGCGTATATATATATAACGCGAGGTGCGACAACGAGCGAGCGCGTTTGAAAGTGAAAGCGTATACGTTCAGAGAGGTGTGTGCGCACAAGGGGGGAGATGCTATCTCGCAAAGACACTGATTGGCCCTGTAGCGCCTTCTCACGTGTATGAGATGCTCTTTATACACGTGGTGGTATTTCGCTGTTGTCTCTTTTCGTTTTGTCTGTTTTTTTTTTTTAACGCAGACGGCTGTTATCCGCATTAACGCACATATACACGTGCGTGTGTATAAAGCGCGACCGCGCCCGTATGTACTGGTATATATACGTGGGGGCCATTATCGGTTGCTGCTGCTGCTGCTGCTACCGGGCGAACGAGTTTGAACTTGGAAACGCGCGAGTTAATGGATTCGACCGTGTCGTTTTGCTCTGGTGTATGTATATATACGTATGGATATATATCGGCTGACGGCGTGCGAGTCATTTTGTCATTCGGGTCAGGAGGTGCGGCTCCTATATATACTGCCAAGAGTGTGAGCGAGCTACTGGTGTGTGTGTGTATATATAATATATATAAATGTTTTGGAGCTCGTTATCGCGCGTGTATTTATAAGGAATTGCGAAATTGTAGTTTTGAATTGTTCTTTGGAAAAGTAAAGGAACAAGGATTTATTTAATTAAAGACTTGTTTTATTGAAACGTTTTTTTAGCTATATGTAGAATTTTTGCTTAATTAAAGATTGGTTATATGGAAGGCGAGGATTGAGAGAACTGAATGAATACATTTGAGATTTACCGGATAAATAGGGATTACTCATATAATAATAATTGCAGCCTCTCTGATGTCTTACTTTTACATATATATATATACACTGAGCTAAGCAATTTTTCCAGTGCACAAGAATGAGCGATACTTACGCGCGCGCGAACACGTGAAAGGCATTATAAGAACATAGAGAGTCAATCCCATATTTCAAGGAAAGAGATTCTAACTCGCGGCTAATAAAATATTATTGAACTCGTAATTAGCTAAATAATGGGAGATCTTACGTATGTGTTGTGTTGTGTATGTATATGATGAAAAAAAATGGTTATTACAAAGGGTATAGAAAATTCCCACGGCAATAATTGCCGGTAACGTCTTATTTACTGTAAACCGCGCGAACACTTTTCTAACCTAATTATTTGTGGAAGAAGGCGGTGCGCAGGAGAACTAGTATTTAGAAATAAAAGAAAGAAAGTTGTTTTAGCGCAATTAAAGTAAATGTTCGCCAAGCGCCGGAGAAAAAGTGTATACATACACTTTTCACTTGGAAATAGACGGGTTTTTTTTCATGGAGATTTTCCCGGCTCCCTTTTGTCCACTTTCATTTTCAGGAAAGAAAGTCAACACACATTGTTTCTAATCCGGATTTTTTTTGAGAATCTTTTACACGCATATTTAAGCAAATATCTTCCGTTTTGTTGCTTTCCACGTGCATCGCTTTAAAGAAAGAATTTAACTATTTCCTCGTCAGATAAAGTTAAAAAAATAATAAAAGAAAAGAAAACTTTTCCGAGTAGAAAAATAGCATATTTTAAAACAAATAACACTTGTCTTTTTGTGGGACCCTTTCTCAGCTCTCGTGTATATACCTTTCACTTAAAAAAAAAAGAACACCGCCTATTTCAAGAACACACACACAATATACAAATATAACGAAAGATACTCCCTCCCCCGATAACTCACAATTTTTCTCAATAACCATTGCAAAATACCTTTACACCCTGAGGCGCCGAACAATTTAATTACCGCACGGCCACTCTCATACTTGCTTGCTTGGCTTCGGCACGCAATTTTTCCCCCTCGATCAATCATAACGTTCGCATTAGGCATTCCTCCTCTCACTCGGTATCCCATTCCCTCACCTACACATATACTACACATAACTCTTCGACCGGTCAAATTTGTCACGCTAATTCCTCATCTCGTAAAGCTGCTTTCGAAGAGATTAATTTACACTTCTGCTGCTGCTGCTCCCTCCTCGACACAATGCACCCTATATGCATGTATAGTTATAACCCATACACACACACACGCGTGTACAACAAAAATGAAAAGGCACGCTAATATACCCCGGAGGAAGCGGAGCTCGCTCTTATAGCACGAAAAATCAGCAGCAGCAGGAACAACAACGAGCTCAGCTCATTCCGGCCCATTAGGCCGACGTGAATAAACCAATGTCCAGATCGTGTTACTGAATATTTCCTCTCCGGGCTTCTATATATACTATATATACATGTAGATAGGTATATACTTGCGCGTTGCAGCTGCACGAGCGCGGTATATACTGCACCACACGAAGTCATTCCAGTTTTTCGCCTCCTTCTCTCTCTCTTTAGTAATATACTTATACCTATATATACATTTACTAGCTGTACTTATACCGCACCGATGGAAATCGAGGCGATTTTATTGTCGATAAAGCCTCGCGCAACGTTACACATAGAGGATATAGAAACGATAAGAGAAAAACGCGAGAGAGAGCGAGAGAATGAACGCGCGATTCCAGTCGCCGCGCGTGTATAAGATGATTCACGAGAACGCGATCTTTTTCCGTCGATTACTTACTTATATATACTCGCTCGTTCGCGTGAGTGAGCGTATATAATTTTATATATATATATATATATACCGTGCGGTAAGATCATTAGTATTAGAGTTGCTCTGGTATTTTTGTTATATGAGAATACGCGAGCGCATTCTATTTCAAATGGTGGTGTAGTTGGGGAATGCAGTATATACGCGCGCGGAGACTTTTGAGGTCTCATGGTTGTATGAGCAGAATCGGAAATTAATTTTCTTGCGATGCTATTTGGTTTCACGTGCGCGCCGCGTCGGTGTTTTATTAGTCGATTGCTTTCTCGCAAGTTGTATATATTATATATAGGTATAGATATATGTCATTATGATAAATTTTAAGTATTTAGAGTCTTCTAATAATAATTTCTTCCGGCTTTTGGACTTTATATATGTTGAAGAAATAAATATACAACAGGTTTATTATTAAACCGTAAAACTTCGTTGAAAGTAAATTGCTAAATTTATAATTTTCTTCGTAAATATATATATATATATAATTATAATTGTTGTAATTTTCGAGAAAGGATATATTTTATTGTAATTATGTTTCTTTGCAAACGCAATTAAATGCCATTTAAACGTGTAAAATAACCTTCATTCCATCGAGCAAAAAATCCTAAAAAAAGATATAATATTTATCATTTCCTTTATTATTCCATCTTATACCTTCACCAATAATATTTCCAATTCCCTTCGCATCTCAATTAATTCATCCGCAGCTTCTTTCTTGCGACAACGCATCCAGACAGATATACCTAACGAAGCGCGACGCATGTGCAATAAAAATAACCCTGTATGCAGCATCGTATAGCATCTATTAAAAAAAAACAAACCGAAGGCTATATACGCCATCGTCTCCACATACATCTCTCCGATCATTAACCCTAATCTATCATGGAAAAGCCTATATATATATCGTATATGTCCCGCTCCCGTCGCGCTGCAGTTCTCTCATCGACGACGCGCACTTTTTTTCCACGCCATGACGACGCGACGCTGCTTCCACGAACAAGAGACGCAACCTGCAATACGCACGTATACGTACGCACGCAAGCAATGATCTAGAAAAAGCGGCCGCCACATGTATATATATACGATGGCATCCCGAAAGAAGAAGAAGAAGCTGCTACTACTATACAACTACACGTATATATATATACACAACGACTACGAGATGGATGGAAAAAGATAGACTTGCGCGAGAGCGCGCTGGAGAAGATACTACCTACACCTCGTCGTCGCGAGAATCTCATTAGGCGTCCCGTGGACACCTATCTCTCTCTCTTTCTCTCTTGCTACTGCGGGGCACTCGTGCGCGCGTCCTAGAATTTCCTAATGTAAAATGCAATCGCAGCTTTGAGATCGTCGTCGTAGTCGTCGTCGCGTCGTAATGGGACATTGCCTTATACACCGCGCTGCGCGAGCTCTCTTATCGGGGAAAGAAAAAAAAAAGTAGTGGCAAGCGCGCGCGCTTCGCGGGAGCGGCTAATGGCAAATGTATAACGAGAGCGCGAGCGAGCGAGCGAGCGATTTATTGCACGATCGGGTATACAGAGCGAGGGAAAAGTCTTGTATGTATGTGTATGTGTGTGCTTGAACTTGCCCTGTAACTTCGACGTGCGGCTTTTTTGCGCGGGTATATAGAAGGAGAGTGGGAAAAATACGCGATTGATGTCGCGCGCGCTTGGTGATTTTCATTTCTGGTTTTTGCAAGGAAAGAGAGAGAGAGAGAGAGAGAGACAAGAGGAGCGGCAAGAGGTATACACATAGAGTAAAAGGCGATCTGTTGTGGGGAAATAATAAAAGTGAAATTCACGAGTGTATATATATAGCGAGCAGCAGTATACTACTACTACGCGGGAGATTGAGTTGGGAGTTTTATGATAGGTGAATAATGGATATCGCGCGTTGCAAGTCAGCGATGGTCTGATATTGAAGAGGTTTTTTTTTCTTTTTCATTCGCGGGACGCTTTACGATTGCGAAGATTAAAATGGAGCGCGCATAGTCGGTTATATACAGGACGCGTGATTAAATCGTGAAGTGATCGTTGCATAGGGGTGGAAAACCGACGTTGTCGTATATAATCTGAGAAATTCTTTAGATATAACCGATTTAAAACAATAATTTTTTTCTTTTTCTTTTGGTCTCTTAAACAACAACAGCTCGGTGGTTTGTATTCGGAATTCAATAGTATATACGTTGGAAAATATCTTTAAGAACCGAAACTATATATATATTGTGTTTCACTCGTGTGACCTGGCGCCCGTAGTAGTTATGTACATACGTGCCGCGCAATTGAAATTCATAAAAATCATTTTCCGTTTTAACAGCCGAACTTTTAAGAGATCGTTTCGTATACTCCGGCCGGGGAGAAAAAAAATAATAGATTTCGCTTAACTCAACGCTATCAGCAGATATTTTCGCTCTTTTGGTTTGAACCGCACCAGGTCGCAGTTGTATATAGAGAGCAGGAGTTGAAAATTTTTCTCGCTTAAAAACCATTATAATGACATGCAATTAAAATGCAGCCTCGGGAACATTTTGTTCGCGTATATAATAACAGGCCGAAGAAATGGCAAAAAATTTTTTGGTTAACTCTCTCTCTCTCTCGCAGACTGCGAGGAGAAGAAAAAAAAAGTATTCCCCGTCTCTGAATATCAAAATGTAAAGTGCAGGTCAGCAGTATAACAGCAAGTCGGTACCGCGCAACTGTCCAAATGTTTTTTTGTTTTCGACAACTCGAAAGAGACGTAACTTATGGCTATACAGAGAGAAATCGATATACTATACTATGCTACCTTTGAATCGTTCGCGTATTATACTGGAAATTGCGTTGTAAAACAAAGCGTTACATTCTCGTATACAATTGTATATGAATTTAAATTAAATCGTTATACTTCACGAGAAAACTGAAAAAAAAAAGATCGGAAGACATATTACTTCAGCGATAACTCGACATTCAAACATTCACGCGCGTGTACACTTTACACACGCGAACGACCTTATAATCATATTTACACTGTCAACGTCATATTCTTCGCGTCCTTCGCCATCATCCATCATGCAAACACCATCATCTTCCTTTCCTTGCTATATTACAACACCACCATTAAAAAAAAAATAAATAAAAAGAGCCTCGTCCCTCCCGTCAAAACCAACAAGTACATGTACACTTTCCTACCTAACGAGCCTCGTTATATATATATATACACACACACACACACACAGACACACCGCAACTCGTTACTCACACATACACCCTGTATATACCCGCAAAAATCCAAACGATTTCAAGCCACTTCGCAAATTCCCCGGCAGCAACCTCGGAATTTGATCGACGCGCCACCGATAGAATTCGTGTATGTGTGTGTATATATATATATATACGCTCACCCACGCGCGAATAGAGAAATCTCAATGCTGGAATCTATCCTCTCTTTCTACGGACCATAAATTACCTTAAGCGTGAGCGCCTATGGTGCTTTTTCTTTTCACCGTGGCTGCGAGAGACTATGCATAGCCAAGGGCGCGGCAGCGGCCTGCTTGGCGAGTAAGGAACGTAACGTGACGTCTCAAGCGAGCAGGGCGATGCCGTACCCTTTATACTTTGTTTTGGGATTTTCCAACCTCACTTTTTTGCACATTGCTCATATTATATTAATGCAGAAGTAAATATGACATATGAAGGATTCATCTGAAAGTACTTTTTACATACATTCTACCTGTAAAAAGTTTCGTGGTGAAAGATGCTCGAAAGATGCTTTCGTATTCGATTAATCAAGGATAGAAATTAGTGACCGCAAAATCAATTATAAATTTTTTTCCTTCAGCCTGTAGGGAATTTCTGGAAGGATTCTAGTGGAAACTTTTTGTGCCTCTACTTTATGTCAACTCCTATAAAAAAATTTAGTGCTAATGGCGTACGAAGGGCGACGCTCTGCTTCACGAGGAGGAAGCGCGCGCGAACACAGCTGAGTCCCCGTTGTCGCCCGGTTCGGCTGCTGTTAGTTTTGTGTGTATATATGGGTCAGAATAATACTTTTTTATAAAACCGTGCGCACGTGTCTCACGGATTTTTCTGAAAAATTAGAAGCTTATTGTACACCAAAAAAAATATAACTTGTGCCAAAGTTCAGCTCTCTAGGTGCTCTAGAAGTCAAAATATGGCCAGTCAAAGGTTGGAAAATGGCCTATTTTTAGCTGTTTTTCACCAATTTTCAAATGCTTGTCAAAAAGCGAATTTTTATTTTTATTTCACGTACCGAAAACGAAATTCTTCGTTTTTTTCAAGTACTTTCCAACGAGGGGTTATATGGCTAGGCTTTGTAATCACTAAGTTGCTCCATGAACTCAAAAGTGCAAAGCATTTTTTTCAAATTTTACCCATTTTCTAGAGCATGTAGA
>JAWWEQ010000010.1:27855147-27947488 GCA_035583055.1 Torymus tubicola | reverse complement strand
TATATATAGACGCGCCCGCGTGAGACGGTAAATTGATGCCTCGGGACTTGCTCGCGCACGAGTTAAGTGCCGTTGACAATTGCCCCGTTATGCAAAGCTTCCCGACGAGGACGCGAGACGTCTGCTCTTCTCTCTGTCTCTCTCTCTTGCACACTCGCTCGTACTCAGTCTTACGGGTTGGGTTATCTATATATATATATAGTTGTTATATTAAAAGCTGTGTTGTTTTTTTTTTGTGGGTTACAGAACGAAAGATTTTCCTACACGGTAGGGGTTGCGTTGTAATTTCATGTGTAGCGGAGACACGAAAACGTTATTCGAAAATTTACGCACGCGGGTTCGTGTGTGTGTATGTATACGTGCGTGTGCGTATAGAGTTTCGAAAGAGAGTAGGAGAGAGAGAGAGAGAGTGAAATTTCGGTTGATCCCCGGGCTTAGCTGAACGTAGAGCTGAAGGGCGTAACAAGGTCAAGTTGGGGCGCGCGCTCTCGCAGTTGCTGCTTTTTTCTCTCTCTTTCTCTCTCTCTCTCTCTCTATATCTGTCTCTGTAGCTTTCTCGGTTTCGAAGGGAGAGAGGGAACTTGCCGAGGGTTTTTTGTCCGCTTAATTCTTTGCGGAATTGGATGATTTTTTCTTTTTATTTTCAGTGCGACTGTAGAGGAGAGAGTAAGGGGAGAGAAACAGTTTGTGGAGTATACTCTACGCAGAGATTTTTTTCGATTTGAAGAGTATGCGAGAGAGGAACAAGGTTTGAAGTATAGAATAGAGGTAGCAGGATTTTTTACTTTTTTTTCCTTTTTTTTAATGATAGTTTGAATAAAAAATGTAATTTGATATTTCTTTAAAGAGAAATGTCGTATACTCGAATGATTTAAAATGAATTCACTGACATTTTTTAATATTACTGATGGAATTATATGAAAAATATATATTTGTTGATGTTACAATTAAAATATCCAAAAATATGTAGAGCGAGAGAGATAAATGTTTGAATCCTCGAAAACTTAGATTTTCAATTTCGAAAGCACTAAAATTATTAGTTCGTCCAATTAGAGCAAACACTCTATATAAATTTCAACCAATAATACTTTTGATAACGCTCGAAAATTATACCACTAAAACTTCAATTCGATAACTAACCACTTTCAACTCTCTCTTAAACAGAACAGAATTCGAATAAAATGCACCCCATTTATACCATTTACATATAATTTCTTTACGCACTTCAAAGTGAAAAAGAGACAAAAAAAATACATATATTATAATATATCCACACCGACGGTCGGTTATCGCAAAACCCAAAACTATATATATATACTCACGCCGAGAAAACGTGAGCACACACACGCGCGTGCTTTTATACACAGCCGAAAATAAAAGATAACAATTTCTCCAACTACAAATATATAAAACACGTTGCGAAGCTCTGCTCTATAAATTACTATCCTCGCTTGCTTGCACATTTTCTCGGAGAAAACAACGTACAGAGGAGGTGTACCCACGCGCGTATATACAGGATAATATAATCATAACGTTATTGCTTCAAAGTTCCGTGTACATTTTATATATAGATCTATACAACAAGCGTAATATGTTGTTATATATATACGATTGTTTGCCGAAAAATAAACCGTATATATATATATATATATATATATATATATATATATATATAAAGACAGTTTAATTAATCGATCGCTGGGAAATACGTCGCGCGTCGACGACCACCACCACCACCACACACGATGATTTCCATACGCCGCGTATTGCTCATCCCCCGCGTCGGCCGAGTAATTATCGTCGTATTAATAAGCGCGCACGTGTGTACAAGCTTATATAGCGAGAGAGAGAGAGCAAGCGTTGGGGTCAAGTGGACCAGCGCGCGAGCGGATCAGCGACAATTTGTCGAGCGACTAATTATATATCGTTCTAATAATAAAGGAACGCGCTTGCTTGCTTGCTTGCTTGCTTGCTCGCGTTCGTCGTAAACAAATCTGTTTGGTCAACCCGTCTCTCTCTCTCTCTACTATATCTCTTTCTTTCTCTTCTCTCGTTTTTTTTTCTTTTTCGTCGTGTGCCGAAGGACCAATTATTCGACGACACGTCGGCGCCGAGATAGTTAGCGGGCTCTCTGTGTATATATTTATATCATACATATAGATATACTACAACGCATTGCACATGTTACTACTACTATAGATACACACATATGTGTATGATCTACTCTCGACTATGTATACTACTGTATATCGTGTACACGTGCAGACGTCGATTTGAAGTGCAAAAAAAAGGAAAAAGAATTCGCACGATACCGGCTGCTGCTGACGATGATGATCTAGATTCGAGTATTTAAGTGGTTGTATATATACACGTGCAGCAGTAGTCGATTGAATTGCGATCCAAGGATTATGACGACTATATACGACGTAGACGAAGTATTATATAGACGAGAAAAACAAAAACACACATATAACACAATATACAATCCAGTCGTCCGGATATATACGCATCTTTTTTATCCCGTCAACGAGAGAAGAGAGAAGAACGCGCAAGCGGCTGTCGTTAGCACACTCGCAAAAGAGAGAGAGATAAGTAAATAAATACATATATATATATATACAACCGCGTATACGCGCCTTGGAGATTTTCCAATCGCATCGTGTGTAAAGACACCCTGCTACTACCACTATATATATATATATCTCGAGCTCTTGGACAATTTCCTCGGGTCGGAGATTTATCGAGACAGTTCAATTACCCGGAAAATGGGACCTGATTACCGCGACCGCACACGCTGCTGCAAGCGTACAGAGAGAGAGTGAGACAGACGAAGAAACGGATTAATCATCCACGTATATACGACCGAGGGTATATATAAAGCGAATGTGTATGTGTATGTATTAGGACAGTTTCTAATTAACGAGGCCGTTAACGAGGTGAACGTACCTCCTACCACACACGCAGCGACGTTTTTTATTTTACGCTCTAAACGATCGCCGCGATCGCCGGTTAAAAATAAACGACGCACTCTGTTCTATACATTCTCCTATATCTCAACGAGAGAGAGAACCACTTTGCTGTATAATAACGACGTGATAATCATACGATATATAATATATATGTGAACCCTGTTCCCGAAAAAAAATATCACTTTCGCGACCTCACACATATAGGCATGAGCAGCGCAGTATATAGACAATCGATAATATGCGCTCGCGAAAACGCTGCTGCTGCTTGAGAGAGAGAGAAGAGTGTATATGCGACTCTCTCTCTCTCTTGAGAATTTATGCGCCTCCTTCTCCTCTCTTCGCTTGAGCGAGTTAGCAGCGCGAGAGAGTGAGTGAGAGAGAGAGAGAGCGCGAACGAACGCTTATGCTCGTATTTTGTATGCCAGGCACGTTCGATAGATCCGACCAGCGATTGACCTGGTTTACAGGTCGCCAAGACGTCACTAAAGCGCTCTCTCTGTGTGTGCCTGTGCGCGCAAGCTGACTGCGCGCGACTCGCGAATTCTCTCTCTCTCTCTCTCTCTCTCTTGGATTATTGTCGTTGCAATGGTATTATATATAGGTATGTATATAAGTATATATCTCGGTTGTTTGCCAGGACCCCTGTGTATACGTAGTTACGTAGAATTACTATATATATATATTGGTGTATACACATAGCCAAAAAAACTAGAAGGGAAGATAACAAACTCGAGACACATTATCTAAGATACATTTCGATTTTATTGTACCATTGGCAATGTATATCCTATATATACGTAAATATTTTACACGCTTAAATATATACTATGTACAAGACACGCGAAACTAAACGATTGTCATTCGTCGCTTTGTTACATTAGCGCGCGCATGTGGTTTCCAGCAGCAGTAGCAGCAGCATGTGGCGCGTTATATAGCAGAGCACGCGCGCGTATAAAGAATGTTGATCCGCGAGAAAGAGAGAGAGAGAGAGAAAAAGCGTGTATACGAGCGCGAACAAGAGAGCAAGAGAGTGCGAGAGTTAACCCGCTAACCCTTTTAAGCCGCGTTATTTTTAATTGCACGATTTCTCGGTTATACTCGCGTGTCTCCATATATACTATATACAAACACACATAGACGACATAATGCTTTATACTCTCTTGGGTTTACTCTCTCTCTGTTATGTATATATAGGAGGTGTGAGAGATGACGAGGATTATATATTTATTTATTATGTATAGGGATACGCTTGTACGCGATGATTATGTAACGACACAACGATGATACTATAATTATATATGTATATATATATATATAAATCGATGCGCGATCAGTCGACACACAGGCGACGAACAATTCGCACCCTGTGCGCGTGGTGCGAGTTTCGAATTCCAATTTCGAAGTTCATTGATCCTATGTACGTATATATATACACACACACGCGTATACGTATATACGTATATACATGTGCATTGCTTGCCACTAGGGATGTTCAATATATATATATATAAAGTGTCCGCTACAATTGTAATGCCAATGAGAGAGTGAAAACGGGCAATGACGGGCACTATACTACTGCTAAATAGGACGTTTGTTGCGGCGGAAAGCTTAATTTGTTGTGAATCTATAATGTAAGAGCTACCGAAATGAAATATAAAAAAACAAAAAATTATATATATATACACGGATATGTGTGCATACAGTCTCATCTTTTATTTATTATTTTTATTATCGTTCAATTCCGATATATATACACCGGCGCAGTGCACGTAGTAGTCGGTGTGTCACGGTATTTTTATTGGATGCAATATAACGGTTTTGTTTGCGCGCGAAACGATTTATATACACACACACTCGCAGATATAGACATAATACGTACACACATATAAGCATAAGTGCGAGTGTGTGTCGACGATAAATCAAGTGAAACGTGTATGTATATATATATATACGAGTGTGTGATGTAATTCCTCAAGGCGATAATTAGATGCCCGTGCGCGCTTATTTTGTAATTAAACAGCACACACATCGGTGAGAGACGGCACGTCGGTATATCTAGGGGGCAAAACCTCTTTCGCCTGTCGCACACATTTCTGCACTCGTTCATATACATATATAGGTCTTATATAGACGAGAGCGGTAGCAGTAGTCGCTCGAACTCGTACTAATAGAGTCGATTATAATTAAAATAAACAGACGAGAACGCTAGGGTATAGAACATCTCATATATACTCGTTCTCTGTTTACACTAGCGTTCTCTCTCTCTCCCTCTCTGTCTGCATGGACGCGCGAGCAGCGTACGTATACCGTTTAAACTCCCATTATGATACGTAAAAAAGAACGAGAAATAGAGAGAGAGAGAGAGAGAGAGAGAGAGAGAGAGAGAGAACCACACATGTAATAAAGTAGGTCACGAGAGTAAGAGAAGGAAGAATCATATACATATATATACATGTGTAATGTGTGCATATCGGTTTCAATTAAACCGAAGATAATAAGAACAGCATAGCGCAGAGCTCGTCGACGACGATGGAATCTGCTGCCTGCTGCCTTCTTGCTGATCGTATATAGAATCGTCGTCGTCGAAATCATCGTCGTCGTCGTCGCGTGCCGTTATTAATAAAACTCCCCTCGCGGCTTTCCATTGCGTCACTAATACCTTTATGTCTGCGTGCCCCCCTCGCGAATATAAGAGAGAGAGAGAGAGAGAGAGAGGAAACTATTTTCGAGCGGCAGGCGGTTATTTCTGTTTGCGCGCGAAAACAACGGCAAAAGAGAAAGAGAGAGAGAGAGAGGAGGTAAATAAGCAGCCGCAGTATAGATGAACAGACGGATTGAAAGAGAAGAGGTCAAAGTGGACATGGGGTGTATGTTGAAGTGAGGGGGTGGAAAAGTATATATATATAAGGAAAAAGAGAAGTGGATGTGAAAAGTTAATTAAATAGGGTGTGAGAAGAAGAAGGATTGCGCGATGTAGTAATCGTTATTTTTTCCGAAAAAGTATATGATGTTAACACTACGTAAAGCTTCTTTTCTTATTATTGAGGGATGTTTGAATAGCCAGATTTCCTCTTGTTCAGGAAGTTATAATAGCTTTCATTTTTTTTATCTTCTCCGTTGTGGTTGTATATCCACTTGTCGAAAGATATATAGAACCGACAAAGTTTGAATTATTTTTTCTTTGTGGTTGGATTATTGTTTCGCGCGGTTGAAATTTTGTACAGAAGCTGCGAACCTTTGTATATGTAACATATAGAAACATTGTACTAGGTGATAATAATTAAAAAATTATTAGTATACATACACAATGTAACACTTTTTAGAATGACAAGACACTGTGTGTCTTACCACACCCGACTGTTTCTACTTATACGAATTTCAAATGGTATTATTATTATTCTTTTGGTTAATCTCCCTCTCTCACGCGTAAACACTTAAACACTCTAAACAATTGCATACTCTCTAATCGCTTAGCTAGAAGACGAAATATATAGCTCTCGCGCATATATATACGCATTCTCAATTACCTCAATTATACAATCAATAAAGCCAAGTACGCGTATATACGCGATAAACGAAAATAGATTCCTCTCTCTCTCTCGAGTGAGAGATTATATATATATACGCGACGAAATTGCTTAGCGAGTATTCCCACTGTAACTTTTTATTCTTCGCTTCGGTTTACGTATATACATTCTTGCGCCTTTACCACTCGAGAAATCACTGTCGTGATAAAAAAAAAACATAGCTGCTACAAACCGAGTGTACGTGTACGCGAATCCAACGTAGTAGGTTGTAACCTTTCAACTCAACTCTTTTATATATATGTACGCATCGGTTTACAAAAAAATGTATCTTTATATATATATAATACAATTTTTATATCTCGGAAAAACCTGAATTTGTCAAAACATACACACGCGCGCGTGCGCGCAATGGAATGTGAGATTGTATATACGAGTGGAAAAACAAAAAAAAAATATGTTTTGTCACCCGAACTCAATTTGGATATATATATATAAATCATTCGGGCAGCCAGCTCTCTCTCTCTGTTATTTTTAAAGTTTATACGCGAAAGGAATGCGCTCTCGCGAATCTATATATATATATATATATATTTATATATCTCGCATACGCATATCGTTATACACAAGTTACAACGTTATTTTTAACATTTCTTTTTTTTTATTTCATTGGACCAGGGGTTCCACATCGAGTGGATAGTTGAGATTTACGGATGAAACAGAACGATAAATAACTCGAATTCCGGTATATATATACGTGGTGGTGGTGCTATTCTCGGTGTAACATTACGTAGTTTATAATACTTTTTTTTCGAGAAACACTATACGGTGTAAGTGACCCCGGGGATACTTGCAGATATTTAAAATAAATCATTACAGTGATGTCGCATCGTGTATATATGTATAAATAAATCTCTTTGATACCCCCACGTGTATGTTATACGCTGTGTATTACACAGAGAGAGAGCAGAGAGATTTTTGTCTCTTATCCCTCCCATACATACAATACTATTTTAAAGCGCAGACTTCATTAAAATAGCCAATCCTCTATCGATGTATTATACCGCAGCAACGTATATACGTGCACGATCGCTTCTCGCTCGATTATTATGCATCGTCATTTCCTCTCTTTCTCTCTCTCTCTCTCTCGACATATATACATCCCAAGATAGTCTCTGTGAAAAATTGATTTTCATCCCGTGTCTGTATATATATAGTATTATTTTTGCCGAGTATTTTGTGCTATTAACTCGGGGGGTTATCGTGAAACCTTAAAGGCACACACGGTAACCGCATCCTCTTTCATACACCAGGTTTTATACACACGCTTAATTCACAAATCGTGTCTTTGAATCGTTGCCCTTCTCCCCCCTGTCGTCGTGTGTGTATTATACGCTATATTAATATTATATATTTCTTTTTTTCTTCTTCACTCCCCCTTATACACCCCCTGGGATCGTACTAGTGCCTAAGTGCAAAGAGAGATTAACACGATCGAGAGATGGGAGGAGGGCAAAAAAAAAGAGGAGTAGAAGGAGAAGGAGGAAAAAACGAGAGTCGGGTATTGGCATACATATAAGAGCGCGGCGCGCGCGTGAGAGAGCTTTTACTTCCTACTAGGAATAAAGCGAGTTCGCGTATTATAGTCCGGCGAAGGATAAAAAAAAGCGATAGAGAGAGTGGAAAGGAAAAAAAAAGTTCGTGTATGTGTGTGAGCTATTCATTAAAAAGTATGTGAATTTGCTGTGAAAGAGGTATATAGAGTACGTAGAGAGAGAGAGAGAGAGAGAGCTAATATTAGAAGCTTAGATTTATCGTGTATTTTTATATATAATGGCTGAATTAACTATAAAACTATTATCCGTTAAATTACGGTATATAACGCGTAGAGAGAGAGAAAGATGAACAAGGTACAGGCGATTCTCATCATTCTCTATACGAACGAGCTTTATTATACGATAACGAAAGGTAAAAAAAAAAAGGATTTTCTATTCAATGCTGCACATTCACTTTTTTTCAACTAACGACGTGAAGTAATATTAAGGTAGAGTATTATAAGCTACCTTCAATGGTACGGCTATTTTACAAAAGGGAAAATCCAACGAAGCTCTTTTTTTTAGCTGAAACTAGTAATAGAGATATAATATTTTTTAATCACGGTTACCAATCGCAACCCTTTCACCACTATCAAAAAATCGCATTTTCTTCAAAAACTTATCCCATTATTCTCTCCCGGTACTCTCTCTCTCTCTCTGTTTCTCTTTTCCACAATACCTCGGGCTGGCACACCACAGACATACCCTCTCCCCCATTTCGTCTGATTGCGAGCCCAAGAAAAGCGTAAAAAATCCTCATCCTCTCTCTATTCTCTCCAACAAAAGCATCTACCCCCGGTCCCCTTCACCACCCACCCTCCTCATTCATCTCTCTACACCTTTTCTTTTTTCAAAAAAAAAAGAAAAAAAATTATCCTCAGTTCTGTTCTATTCCACATTATATACACTCTTCTACACAGAGACAGAAGCTTCAGCGATTATACAACCTTCCCTCCTCTCTACAAAACCATCTCTAAAATCTCACTACCACCCCTCTAAAAAAACGAGACATAAACCAAAAAAAATAAAAAAAAATAAAAAATACCGCGCGTTCTATTCATTACTCTCTCTCTCTCAACTCTGCGCGTGCGCGGCTCTCCTCGGGGGTGTTCCAGCACACGCTCGCTCGCTGGCTGGCTGGCTGGCTCGCGGGGATCAGGTGTCGGATCGATGCAGTATTCACGAGCTCCCTCTCTCTTTCCCACACATACATACATATAGATAACACGCAGCCACCCGCCCTAAACGCATGTATATATATAGATATATATATATACCTGCTCATGGACATCAACAGCAGCAGCGGGTGGTAGCTCCTGGTAGCAAGCGCTTGATTCGCCGCTACCTCGCCTGCTACCGGCAATACACATGGCCCGGCGAAAGAGGCCCGCGACCACAGCGCAAAGGCCGCACTGCATGCCTCCTCCTCCACCACCACCACCACCACCACTACTTCCCCGGCCGCCGCCGCCGCTCGATGAGCTGGAGCCGCCGCCGCCGCCACCGCCGCTCGCCCGGGCAGCAGCGGCAGCGGCCGAGCGCTTGGACGACGCCAGATTCTTCCTCCGCTTCTTCTTCTTCTTCTTCTTCTTCTGCTTCTGTGTCCTCGTCACGGTCGTCAGGCTTTTACCACGATGGTCTTCGTACACTTCCTCTGAATGCCTTCTTACACGACGATGTTGTTGTTGTTGCTGATTATTATTATTATTATTATTATTTGTTTCGTCCACGTTGCTGTTGCTACTGTTACGATCTACGGATGCTTTACGCCTCCGGCGTTTCTTCAGCAACGCTGCCACGGTTGGTGCTGCAGCAATGGCACTAACAGTAGCTTCGGCAGCCCCGTATTATTATTATTATTGTTATCAGCCATCCTATATCGAATGCTGCCACTACTATTTATCTTCTGTATATATAATACAGACACACACACGCGCGCGCACTACTCTTTTTGGTTATTAATATTAATAATAATAATCATCGTCATCAGCGTAATCATCGTTGTGTCAGTCTTCTTGCTTGCTTGCTTGCTTGCTTGCCAGCCGAGACCACATGTGTACAATGCCCCCTCTATATATCTCTCTCTCTCTCTCTTCAAGAGCACACAGAGATACACACACTCGCCAGGAGTATATATATATATATACGAGAACACAAGAGAGCTGCTGCTGCTACTACTGCTGCCCCCAGGACCAGCCGGGGGCGTCTGTCTGTCTGTCCGTCTATCTATCTCCTTCTTCTCCTTCTTCTTCTTCTTTATACCTCTTCTATATACTATACAACCACCTTTGCTGCTCTCTCGTTCGTTCTCTCACGGCACGCTGCTGGGCATTTAAAAAGCTCGCGCCTCGCGCCGCGTGCGTATATGATACACACTACTACTATATCTCTCTCTCTCTCTCTCACTCTCTTACACTCGCGTATGTACGTATATATCTATATACACGTACACCCACTACTCGCTTCGACTCACGACAGAGAATATGTAAGCGAACGAACGAACGAACGAACGAGCAAGCGAGCGCTCGAGCGAGGGCGGGGCGAGTGTATAGTGCCTCGTCGTGTCGCACGTGCTCTCTCTCCTCCCTCTCTCTTGATTCTTCCTCTGACGATTTCTTCTTCTTCTTCTTCTTCTTGTTCTTCTGCAGCTGCTGCTACTGCTGCTGCTGCAGTCTTCACTCTCATTCGCGCTATCGTCGGTCCTGAATCCCTCGCGGTCGTCTCCACCGCGCACTGTTACTACCACTGTCGCTTGTAATACTACTACTACTACTACTACTACTACCACTACTGTTGTCCCATCGAGACAACGTCCCGCACATTTCTCGTCGTCGTCCCTTCGTCATCTTTATCTATCTATATATAGATATATATATCTTCGTGCTGTACACCACTTGTACTACTATATTGCTACTACTATTACACAGCTCGTATAATAATAATAATACACAGTAGTAGCTTGATATATTTTCTCTCTCTCTATCTTACGACAACCGTCAACCCGGACGATATATACATACTACGGCAGTATACTCATTATTATTCTTTCGCTTCTTCTCCTTCTTCTTCTTCGTCTTCTTCAACAACAACAACACCACCAAGCAGTACTCACACTACTATAATAGCTCCACCTTCTTCTCTTCTTCTACCTCTCTGCAAAACGGCAGAATGGAGAGTAAAGAGAGAGGAGGAAGAGAGCAGCAGCAGCACACAACCCAAACGACACGCGGATAGACAACGCGTATATATATATATATATATGTATATACAGTGAGTAGCGGAGCCGAGCGCGCGCACGCCGGCCGGCCGCTCAGCACGCACTGACGAGAGCTCTCTCTTACGAGCACGCGCGAGCCCCGCGCCAGTTGAGAGAGAGAGAGAGAGAGAGAGAATCAAGCTAGCAGCACCAGCAGTAGAGCGCTTTGCTGCTCACTATCTCTCTCTCGCACTTGCTTTTGCTCTCGCCTACACCTAAAGTAAGAGAGAGAGAGGAGAGTCGGTAGCAATCGGCTGGTTTCGTTGCTGTTCGGCTTTTATATACCACCTCGTCGTCGTCGCTCGTCGTTGTCGTCGTCGTCGCCGCGACGCGCGAGCCTGGCAAGTGCGAGAGAGATAGAGAACGAGGCCTCCGGTGTATATATATATATGTACATACACATACATACATACATACATACAGAATGCTGCTGTGGTGAGCGTTGAGAGATCGCGCGCCGCGCGCTGAGAAAGAGAGAGATGCAGCAGCAGCAGCAAGCGAGTACGCGCTCGCGCGCGCGCGCAAGCCGACAGATCAATATAACGCACCCCTCTCTCTTGCTCCGGGAGCGCACACGGAGAGAGAGAGAGCTGTATAACCGTATGTGTATGTCTGTGTGTATGGGTAGGGTATGCTATGCTACTACTACTACTACTGCTACCGCTTCTGCTGCTGCTGTTGCTACTACTACTACTACTACACCCACGCGAGCAGCGCTCGCGCGCCTCTGGCTTTACTCTAATTTCTGAAACGCCGCGCCGTTGCACGTGTACGCGCGGGAGTATATATATGTGATGGTGGTGGTAGCAGCATACTACTCTACACGGTCCCTACTTAATTATCGTAGATTTTTTTTTCCTTTCTTTCTTTTTTCATTTCGCACGTGTATGTATATGGGTGCAAGCGAGAGGGAGAGACAAGAGCGCGTCGCCGCTGGCAGGTCTCTATATACCCTCTTTAACGTCCGTTATAGAGAGGGTGGTATATTGGACGACTAATGAAGGTTTATGGGGGTGGAGTAAGGTACGTGTGTGTGTGTAGGTGGGTGGATGGTTATATAGCGATGGTAACCGTGAAGATGTTGCGAGAGAGAAAGTCTTTTTTGGTTTTTTGGGGGAAAAAGACGGTTGTGTTTGTATGTAGGTATAGGCGGAGGAGAAGAAAGAAAAGGATGCTGGGAGGAGGATCTGAGATATATAGGGGTTGAGAGGGGTATGGTCGGGAAGGGAGTCATCTGAATACGCTACGGGGATAAGTAGTTGTTAGTGGTATGTGTGTATTGATGGGATATGGTGGGGGTGGTGATGATTGGTGAGAATCGGGGATACGAGGAGGGATAAATATTTCGATGCGTGTATAGGGTGAAGGCGATAGAATTTACGGCAGTGTAGAGGTGCGACGGACATATGGGGATGGAAATTTTGAGGATTTCTATAGGTGAAAACGATATTTCGTATTTGTGAGGGAAGGGGAGCTGTTTGAAATGTTTAATCAAAATTGTCATAAATAATTTACAATAATAATTATCAAAGTACGAGCTGTAATTGTCCAACAGAATCTTATATATACCATTATAGTAATTTTTACTACAAGAAAATTTGTGTGTAAACAATAATTGTTTGCATAATTAATTTTAATGGTTTTTTAGACACTATATAAAGTATCAATTTAACTAATAAAAAGTGTGAATAGCATAAAATTATGTATAAAGTAAAATAGTTAAGATCATGAGGTTATAATAATAAAGAATAAATTACTATAATAGGTTTACTCCTTTCTTTTAATTAATTTCAATTATTTATGATATTTTTTTTTATTTTTTTGAGTATATTTAAGGAATAAAGAAATTTTTATCTTTAACACTAGCATGTGAGATTTCAATAGATGTCAAGTAGTAACCCATATAAATTCTACTCACAAGCTTATACTTACCCATGTCATTATTCCTACCCCCCCCCCCCCCCCTATTATCATTACATTCAATGACAAAAAGAAAATAATATCGCACTACATATATATACAACGACAATATCGCAAACACCCTTAGCCCATACATAACCAGACGCGATTGTGCTATTGCGCGCGGCTGGCGATAGTCGACACGAACGGGCTGTTACTACTTATTAACTGGTCGTTTCTCTTGTCTTCTCTTTCCCCCCTCTATATAATATTATATGAGGTATTCTACAGATTATCTACACTTAGAGGATTCAAAACATTAATAATTACAATTTGGAAGCTCACATAGCTCGGTAAATAATTTTCTTCGCGATTTGTTGGTTATACGGTGGATGAGAAAATTTTTCAATATATCCGAAAAATAATCATTCATCTATTTTTTAATGGTTAAAAAATATTAATACTCCAAAGGTGCTCATAAAAAAAAGAATTAAGATATAGAAAAAAAAGCTTTAATTTGAGCTAAGAGTGATTAAAATGGGACTATTCTATGAATCGGGAAAAAATTCGTTTTCCGTAATAATATTCAAATACACTTAACTTTGCATAGGATTGTCCGATTTTCACGATTCTTATAGCTTAAAATTAGGCGTTTATATCTACATTTTAATACTTTTTTTCTTTTAAGAAATTTCTTTGCATCTGTGCGCGCTTAACATTGGTTACTCTACCAATGATCATTCTCCATTCATTTGTTCCACGTTAAATTTCCATGAGAAAAATGAAAATAAAAAAAAAAAACATTATTACACAGGTATGCCACCAAGTTCTTTTTTTTTATTTTTTTGTACTCGCTGAAATATAAATAGCGCTCACGCGCACATAGGCCCACTTATGAATTTCAAGCATTAAGATACACACACACTGCAGACTGGAATGTATATACACGTTGCACGTATATTAACTGCATTTTTTTTAACTCTACCCCCTTCGCGTTGAGTAATTGCCGCACGCTATACAGAACGTGTGTATAAGTCGTGTGATAATTTTTCATTTTAATTACGAATTTTGATGGCGCTTACAGCTATTTTTAGTCGCTGGCGGTGCAGGTGTGGCGCATGCAATTTTTGCAAGTTCTCTCTCGTTACAAATGTACAATTCCAAGGATGTTTTTTTTTTTAAAACGTGCGTCGATTGATGACGATTCTATGTTGATTGAAACGACAAACGACAGGGATATAATTCAGTTTGACAGATCACATATATAAATGCATAAAGAGGTTGCTGTAGGTAAAAGATATCGAAAAAAACGTGTGAATTAGTAACAAACTCGTCGATCTTATATATATAATACTCTCCTCTCCTCCTCCCTCTCTTACTTTTCTTGGACGCTGCACATGCTCGATATATACATTATATTTTTAACTTTTATTTCATAAAATGCAACGCGTACATGTTATACGTGCGCGTGTAAGTGCATGCATACGTGTATCCCTATCGATTTTATACACCGTCGTCGTCCGGCAATATTTATATCGTTTTATTCTCATTTCTCTCTCTCTCTCTCTCTCTCTCTCGCGAGCATGAGAGAGGAAACACACGGCGCTCTTCACCCCCTCTCTTATATATATACGGGACACACATACTTCATTACACAGCGGATGAAAGCTTTCCCGAAAAAAAAAAATTTTCCAGCCCCGCGATTCGATCCGTCGTTTATATCAATTCTGCATTGTCACGTTATTCAAATCATCCACCGCTATACTGCTACTACTACCATCGCGCTGCGTTGGCAATCTCGTATATCCAATAAACGAAAGAGAGGAAGGGAGAGAAATTTTTCTCGAAACTCATTTCGACGAATTACGCTTCTATCTCTCTCTCTCTCTCTCTCTCTCTCTCGTGGCTGTATTTTTTCCTTCTCTCTCTCTCTCTCTCTCTTTTTTTAATAAAAAATTCCGCGGTACTGTGAGTAGGTTTATGGTAAAATCGGACGACTACGGCGCGCGCGCGCGCGCGAGATTCGTTATTAAATTCAACGGATTTCCGCAGAGAGCGCGGAAAATCTCGAGGCCTCTTTCTCGTTTCTCCACCTTCTTCTTCATCTCGCTGTAGCGTCGGTACGTTGAATTTTCCATATATATACGAAAAAAAACGCTGACTCGACAACAAGCCTGGCAGCAGGCTCTTGCGAAGGATGAAAAATACGCGTCAAGTTTCATTTGATTTGAAGCATATCCTTGGGTAGGGATTTATTTTTCCACGTGATTTTGGTATATGTATATATATATAAAGTGTGTTTCCAGCAAAAAAAAAGATAGTATTAAATGCTGTCGGTAGGTTCCGATACTTAAGTAGTTAAGTAGACGTGTCCTGATTCTCGGTAGATGATGTGCTCGTAAAGAATATATAATTACGGTTTACGATTGATATGATGTGCGAAAGCGTGTATATGAGAACGCTTGTAACTTCTATTATGTATACGCTGACATTTTATAAGGACTAATGCTATATATAAGACGGAAATTGATATGTCTTGCAATTCAATTGTACCAATATATAACACACGCGACATCTATGACAGAGTCAACGTGCACTCCGCACTTATTATTTTTTTATTTACAAATAACAATTCCTCTTTCTCCCTTTTACCATCCAAATTTGTCTAAACCCCTACTCTTACACTCAATGTTAAAAATTTCCTTAAATTTAAGAAACTTTCAAGATACAGACGTCACAGAATTTTAAGAATAGTGTAATTTAATTTACAAATATATTAAATTTAATACACAAATACTGAAATTTCATGTAAATGTATAGCAGAAGTTTAAAAGTTTTGTATTAAAATTAAGATATGCATAATAGAAAAAAAAAATTAATATATAAGCACATGACAAATTTTAGTAAAATAAATATACATTTAAATTACAAATGCATTAAAAATATCTTGAAATTGAAGAAACTTCTAAGTTACAAATGTAACTGAGTTTTAAGAATAGTGCAACAATGTAATTTAATATGCAATTTCATTAAGTTTAATACCAAAATAATGAAATTTCACGAAAATGTAGCAGAAATTTAAGAGTTTCGCGTCTTCTATTTAATAAGCGAATATATAATTTTAAGAATTCCGCATCCAATTTTTTTACTAAATTGAATGTATTAAATTTCACAACGTTGCACTGAATTATCAATAGTATTATTAAATATTATTCAATTCTGCGTATGAAACGAGCTAATTCCATATAAACTTATAAATATCATAAACTCTTTTTTTCTAACAGCTACAGTACAACCCTTCCCATTCTGACCAAACGGACGAAGAAAAATCTCGTGAATTCCTCAACTCGATAATATCTCTCCCCCTCCCCTTATATATACCCTCATTACGAATGCAGTCGAATTAAGCTCCCACCAGCCTGCTGCTGCTGCTGCCACCACCACCGTTGCCGCACCACCGCGCCTATCGTGCGCCTAATTCCCGGCGTTTCGAGGATTTCGAGCTCTCTCTCTGGGTCTCCCTCCCTCTCTATCTACTAGAGAACGTGGCAGCAGCAGTAGCAGCAGCTAGCGGGGGAAATATATTTTACGGGAGCTACCCAGCAGCGCTCGCTAGCTCGCTCGTTCGCTGCGTGTCTGCACGTGACGCTCCATAAGATACGATCGATGGGAGTGTGTATATATACGTATAGTGAGAGAGAGAGAGAGAACTAGCTGGCACGTCGTTGAGAGGGGCGCGCTCGCACACACATAGAGAGGAGTATAAATACGCGAGAGAGAGAGAGAGTGAGTGAGTTTCGCGAGTGGATGGATGGTTGGAAAGGGCCTGTAGGTTTGGTATGTATATATATGTAGGTACTCGATAAAAGCGGAGTGAGAGGGTAGGTGGGTGTGTACGATTTTTTTTTTGGTTGCTGTTGGTTTTTGTTTATTTTTTGGCGTGGGTTTTTGAGAGATAGGAAAGGATTGGTTACTTTTTCCTAGGGATTATGAGTTAAAAGTGACGGATAGTGTATAGTATACTTAGTTATTATTATTATTATGGGTAGCTGCAGGTCAAGATAGTAGAGTAGCACACGCAGTAGTTGTCGACTAACGTCATGGTCACGTTAGGCGCCGTGGTATATAGAAACAATGTCACGTATACATATATACGGTTGATATGTATATACATGTGTAAACTATATGTGGCTACGTCATTTTCATTTTAGTATTAGAAATAATCTCGCAAACTCGCTGTCGCCTATATAAAGTATATCCAAAAGCATCTGTATATAAATTATAACCTTGCTGCTGCGATGGTCGCCACGTGCGTAGAGATGAAAATTCAAAACAAAAGTATACGAGAGAGGGAAAAAAATTCATTACTTATACGTATATACACACACATACCCGCAGCGTAAATCATTCACACCAATTATAACGTAATCTCGAGAGCATGTACGTACGTACGTACACTTTTGCACACGCACAACCACTCATACATATATATATATATCCACAACCATATCGTCCTTCGCCCTCCCCGCCCTGTACTCTAACTCCTACTTAACCCTCCTCTCTCTCTCTCTCTCTCTTCGAAAAAGTATTTATCGCCGCAGTTATATTCCCGTCGCGAGCGCGCGCGCGCGCGGGCACTTTTGCGCTTGCGAAACTCGTAAACAAGATTTAACGATGTAAAATTTTTTTTTTCCCTCCTCCACCACCTTCTCCTCCACCTTCGCCAACTACGCGAGAGCGTTCTACTTTCCTTCTCTCTCGCGAGTTACGCTGCTACTACTGCTGCAACCCCCGACGGTGCGTGAAAAATCCAATTACACGCGGGTAAAACCTATAATATTAATATACGCGTCGTGAGATGGCAAAAGGTATACGAGAGAAAGAGAGAGTCGTCGCTACGTAATATATATATATACGTGTACAGTTCGAGGATTAAGAAGAAAATCATAATTAAACTTCTCTCAGCTCTCTCTCTTCGTTTTCTCTCTCGAAAAGTAAAAACCCTATATACCGTCGTCGCGTGACGTGCAACGCCGTGACGTCAATATATATATATATACACGACGTCGTGCAGTATAGCAGTGGTAGCATCATCATCGTCCCTCGCTTTATATTCGTTCGTTCAAGAAGAAGAAAAAAATACAAAAAAAAATATATTAAACGGGAAATTCAAATGTACGTATATAATATCGATATAAACTGAACGCACGATCGAACGCGCGTGTAGTGCAAAAAAAAGCCACTGTTTTAAAACGAAAACGAAAAAAAAACGCACGTGACGCACTATATACACTGTATATGAACCTTTCCACGTTTTTTTTTCTTTTTTATATAGTTCGATAAAAATTGACGTGATTTATTGAAAACTCGCCAGCTCTCGTCCTCGTCGTCGTTTTTATCAAACTTCAGCCCTGATTTATAACGACCCACCCGAGAGAGAGAAAGAGAGAGAGAGCGACGAGCAGCAGCAGTAGCACGCGGAGGGGTAATTTTTATCGACGGTCCTCGAGTCCGCCAGCAAGCGAAATCTGCAAACTAGAACCTCTACATCATATACATATATAGACACACACACATATATACATTCATCCCCCTCAGCAGGCGGTACAGCATCCGTGCGCGCGCGGCTGCCTCAATTACCTCGAGATTTCGCGTCGTCGAGAGTTCTCTCTCTCTCACTCTTCTCTATACTCCTATATATATATATATATATATCAAGCGCCCGAGCGGCCGCATGTATATTATCTCTCGATCGAGAGTCTCTCTCTCTCTTTCTCTCTGAATTGCAGTGCTGGACCTGCGATGCTTGACCTTGCGCTAGCGCGCGCCTGCGAGCAATCGAAGAAAAGGGGGCAGCTGCAGGGGTTCGAGATATATCGACTCTCTTCTTGCCTCTGATTTTGTACATTTTTCGAAAGAGAGAGTGAGAGAGAGAATTGGGGTTGATGTATATATATATACATTGGATTGGAGTATTAAGAAGTTTCTGGGGGGGACGAAAGGACAGGATAGTTTTTTTTCTTGTTCCTAGAGTTAGAGGTATAGGTTGACGGATATGGATTAAGGGTAAAAGGTTAATTAGTGGAGGAGGTGGGTGAAGGAAGAGGGAAGAAATGTGCGAGGGAAGATGAATAGGCGCGACGCGTGTGCCGTTTGTTGTAGCGTTTAATAATGAGAGAAGGAGGAGAAGAGATATACCGTATAGTTAGTGAGGTATGAGAGAAGTTTTTTTTGTTTCTAGTTTAAAAAAATACTCGTCACGTTTGAATGGTATATATATTGAAAATGTCAAAGATATAAAATTTGTACACGCGTGTGTGCATTTTTCACAACATTTTTTATATAATCGATGCGTCACGTGGAAGAGTTTTTAACAACGAGGTTTGCGTGACGTTGAAATGATTTTAATGGCAATTGAGTTTACCAAGTTGCTCGGTTGATGTGACGTATAGCTTGTCGGTAAATGTACATATACTTTTATTTGGCGTATCGAATGGTGAATAGATACAGAAGACAGCAATTTCATATTTGTTTCTTGTCAAATTTGCAACCGTTGAAAAGCTCAAAGAGATATTATATGTATATTGGATAAAAGGATAATCTGAGAAAAGGGTTGTATATATGTGAAAGAAAATTGTTGAAATAGTATCGTAAGCTGCGTATATATACGTTTTATTCTTCGTTATATTTTTTATTACGTCTTATAGTTTCTAAGTATAAAGTAATGGCGAATAGTTTAGTAATTCAAATGTATGAGAAAAATTCATCATTTCGTAACAGTACAAGAATGTTTTCTGCCTCTCATCGCATAAATTCTCAATTTTCCAACATTCTGCATATAACCAACCGACTTTCCTCCTACTTTACATTATACCGAAGAGTAGTATAGCGCATACTGCACGCAGATAGGAAGAACAAAAATAACAACACTGTAATTCACTTACATTTCTTCAACGTTCATAAACAACAACGCGTGTACCTATATATATATATATACCTACTAACATTCGATAAACAGAACAATCAGTTAAATTTAGAAGCGTAAACGAGCATGAGTGCACGTGTGCTTATAGAAAAATTATACATATACGAGAGAGCCAAGAGAATCCGTGTCTGACCAGACTCACCCGTTATCTACTTACACACGTATGACGATCCTATACTTGTACTCATCATGTGACTATCGGTACTAATTTTTATTTTTTAACTGTCGAAAGTGAAACAAAATTTCGCACACACATCCATACGCGTTAAATTTAAAAGGCGACCGAATGCGTATGTATATTAATTTTACTTTTCGACACCTCAAGCGCGTGTAGCGTATACACGATGAATGTGTATATATGTATATATATTATATTTATATATATTGACATCGTATCGCAACTTTCCCCAATAAGGGAGTATATATGAGAACGACAAGGCAGAAGCGAGAGCTCGCACGTGCTTTGTTTAATTGGATCCGAATGCGACGGACGGTAATAGAGGCGATCAACGTTTTATTGAAGCGAAATTGGACTGGAAATTATTATTCGATTGAAAAAAAAAAGAGGAATTGTTGCTTTGGTTATGTATGTATAAATATGATGATGTAAGAGGAACACGATGTACGATGGGAAGAAGGGTTAAACCTAACTTTTGTGTAGTATAATATTGAATTTATTATATATATATACGAACGTGCGCAGCTTACGATATTATTATATTATATGTATATGTGCAATGCACGTTTGATTTTTCTCTAAAGCGTATACAAATAAAATATATATATTGTAAGAAAATATTCAGTAGAAAATTCGACGTTTGACATGGATTTTCAATTTATTTCCTTTTTTGCTGTGTATAGCAAAAGGATTAATGAAAAATGTATAATAATACGTTATACACAAAACATTTTCTCCACGATATTTTTATAATTAATACAGGTTTTAATAATATACAACGTGAGGAAAAAAATATCGCAAAAACGATTTTACAGCGTAACAAAAGAATTATAGCAATTACAGCCTACACTCGCGCGGAACACTGCGTGTATATATATAAAAGCGTTTCTGTTATATACGTTCGCGATGTTGACGAGGAGAACGACGACGACGATGGCAAGTGAAAATTGTCCGAAGCGAATTCACCTGCGCGACGTGCACCACCTTTGTGTCGCGCGTGCACCTTTGTCATTCTCTGGCAAAGTCAACAATATGTATATATTTTTTTCTGCTCTCTCTCTCGTTCGTACGCACGTGTCGTCGACATGCTGTATAGCGTTTCGCGTCGTTTGAACGCACATATAGATGCGAGGAATTGTACGGAAAATCCGTACCTATATAATACAGAGATCAAAGAATTGGGGAGAAAAAAATTTTGAGCTGCATCTCTGATGATGATTTTTTTCTCGTTTTCGTTAGTTATACGGTACATGAGAAATATGGCTATGCAACGGTAAAATCAGGCTACTTTGGAGATATAAAAAAAGTCATCAAAATTTTAAGAATTTTCAAAAATTTTCCAAATTAAAAGCGCTTAAATCCACCCAATTTGTCACAGGATAGTATTGGATTTTTACGATTCTTAGCTTAGATTAAAGCTATTTTCTCGCACTAAATTTTCATATAAGAACTCGATGTACTGTCAAATTTATTTCATTAGACCTTCTGCCTGCTCAATATATTGCCCACATAGAAGTACAAATTCATATAAAAGATATACCTCCACTCTTTTCATTTTTTTAACCCTTCCAAATTACGATTTCCTCTGCACGCCTCTACGATATGCACACCGAGACAAAATGTCGAATAGAAGAGACGAGAGACTGAGGAGAGAGAGAGAGAGAGAGAGAGAGAGAGAGAATAGATCAGCACGCGACTGTTGCCACCGCGGACAAGTTTCGGGATGCCTTATCTGCGGAGAATGTACCCCTTGGGAATGGAACTTCCGCCTCATACGAACGCGAGCTTTAAGATTAGAGATTGAATTAGTTTAATTTAATTAGTTCAACTGCTGCTGCTGCTGTTACTGATTTCGTATGCAGTTCGTTTTAATTTTAATTAGAAAACGCGCGCCCATCGCCAACGCGAGTCGTTAGCCTACATATAAAACTTATCATTATTATTATTTTTTGCGTACATATATGTATATGTAGCCAAATGTAGGACAGATTTTTCGTATTCATTGTGTATCACGGTGTATACAACCACGTGTACTGAAAATTCTCGTCTCTAATCATTTGACCCGTCTTCTTCTTCTTTATTTTTTGTCACTGTAATATACAATGTAAAGAAGAACGTACAACAAACTAACCAAAACTTTTTTAACGAATTCATTAATCTCTCTCTCTCACTCTCTTTATAACTCTTCGGTCGCATGCCGCATCTAATTTTACCGACGCTGTAAGCGACTCAATTACGTATTTATTGGCAACTCCCCCCCTTGCGCCGCCCACTCGGTTAGCAGAAACTTTTAAAATGGCACACGGCACTTTCGACGACGCACGACACACTGGCGACGACTTTAAACTTTCTTTTTCGAAAATGGCCAACACAACATAACGCGCCCGCGCGCGTGGTTTAGTCATTCAGTGTGCGCGTTAAACTAGAGACGATGACAAAATGGGGGGGAAAGGGAAGGGGAGAAGAAGTTTTCGCGAGATGATGGTAAGAATTATTATGAGCTGAGCGTAGATTTATTGTGTGTGTGTTGTTATATAGCGGACGAGAGAAAGTGATGTATAAGTATGTAGATTTTTTTTTTTTGGATTGAGAACTTTACGGTGAAGTTGAGGGACGTGTTGAGGTGGATGATCACGATTGGAGCACGGTGGAAAAAAATCAGAAGAAGTTTAAGGATCACAACGGTGAATATTTTTTATATATGACCTCGAACGAATGAAGGGCACTGGATTTGGACAAGTGAAGAATATATGATTTGACGTATATATACTGCTCTTATAAGTTAGATGTTTAACAGTTTTATTTACTGCAATACAAAGGTCAACTAAATTTTTTGTTTGAAAATTGTTTCCATTAGAAATGGTCGTTAAAATTAAAGCCGAAAGTTTTCAAAGAATACGTGTACGTAACAATAAGTTCTCCAAATAAATTGGACATTTCTCATCTTCAAGATGACCTTCACTGGTCTCTATATACTTCTCAATAGAAGTGTACCTACGGGTCAGAGATTTTGCTCAAACTATAGGTTCTGTTTTTGGACGTAAAAATGTGAAGAAAACCACAATAGTAGACTGCAATGATTTCTTGAGTTATCGATAATTTTAGTATTGTTATAAGAAAAGATTCCTCAATTAATAATTAAATTTCTAATAAAATGGTATATACGCAACTTTAAAAGATAGAAAATGAAACGCAGATAGATAGATGTTATTCAGAAAAATGAACTGTAAATTCACATTAATTGACGACCTATAGACTTTTCTGTAAATGTTTACGTATATATTTTCTATAATTATTACTATAGTCTTAAGAATATTCAACATGCATCACGAGAAATTTTCCTGTAATATATTGTTAATTTTGCGTTTCATAAATTTTCCAGCAATATTTAATAAAAATTGTAAATTCTCTGTTTGAATTTCCCTGAATTGATGAGAAATTTAGTTGTGCGTGCCGATGCTGGAAACGGCATAACTCCACACATAACTTCACCAATATCAATAATTATATTCACAGTAGAATAATTGTTATATCTTTTGAAACATTTTTAGTAAAATTTGAAATAAACCTTTGTTTATACCAACCAATACAATCATATTCCAGATGATTTATGTTTAAAATGCAATGACATACATATTTTCGTAACACCTGAATTTTTTCCGTGATAACTTTTCTCGGAAAATTCTATCCATGTGGAAAAAGAGATTTTTCATCCATTTCTTCGCAAAGATCTGCAACTTAGTTTTGCGCATATTGCAGTGGATTTTTTTTTCTTAACTTTAAATTACCATTGTTTAATATTTGAAACAAATATTAATATTTTTCGGAAGCTCTCTTCTTATAGTTTGATTTTATAGTTTTAAACTTGCACATATGATTTTCCTTACATTTGCTTGACTATCGTTTATAATTTAGGGTTTGAACAATAATACAATCATCCCTAACCAAACATTTTATACAACGTTACACTATACCACCAAGACAATTTTATCACATCCCAAACCGCAATCTATAATCCGTACAAAATCTCCTATCCACATCAGATAATACTCCACTTTCCAAGTCAGTCGGGGCGCATTAAATCAGAAAATCCTTCGGTGATAAAAATTCAATCAACCGAAAATTACAAGAAGACAATTCCTACGTCTTTGTCGTTTTATCGCTGCACAGTTTCGCTCTCTACCGAAAAGATGGCACACACATATACACACATGCTTCCCACATGCAGCAGCAGCAGCACACCCACCCGCGCCCTCTTTCACTCACTCACTCTCGCGCTCGCGCGACACGAGTGATTACGTAAGGAAAATTGACGTCACCGAGGGTTGAAATTGAAAAGTCCTCTCATCCCTCTCTCTCTCTCGCTCTCTCGCCTATAAAATTTCCCTGTCGAAACGTATTTTAAAGCAAGAGAGAGAGAGAGAAAAGTTTACGACTTTTCGTCCTCTTACTCCTCCTCTTCACAATGCCTCCTATATATAATATCCTCTCTCTCTGTCTCTTGTAATCCCAGCCCTTCCTCTCTATACAAAAAAACCCGAACGAACCTCTTACATTCATCGCTATATACACACTCTCACACGACGCGTGCGAATTTATCGAGTGACATCACATATACCACTGTATAGAGAGAGAGAGAGCGAGAGAGAGTGAGAGAGAGTAATAACAGCCGAGTAATATTTACTCTGCAGCTAGTCGGTATAAGTCCCCCCAAGAGACATCCACACACACATATATACACACGTGTGCCGAACCGTTTACGGGGTGCAGCAACGGCGGCCATCAACGAAATTACTCCGAGGAATATAAGAGAGGATATATCTCGCGCGCGTATATTATAAGCGTCGTGATGACGACGACGACGACGACACGTCGCTATATACCTCTACTCGTCTCGAAATTTAATTGATCGGTATATGAACGAGAGAGTGAGAGAGAGAGGGTGAACCCAACTGCATTATATTATCCGGTAGAGTATGTGTGTGTGCTGAGCATGTAGTGTGAGTTCTTTTACCAGGACAAAATTAGAGAGACAAAGGTAGTGTGACGATGATGACGATGATGCACTGTGTATAAGAGGATCGCGCTCGAGTATATTATATCATACGTATATAATGTAGGTATATAGATTGACGAACGCATGTGCAATATCATGCATCAGAGGCTCTGCTGCTCGCCTCTCTCTTTTCGGCGCGAGGGAAAATTCGTTGACATATTTTTAGAGATAGGTGTGTGTGTGTGTGTGTGTGCGATGTGCGTAACAGCTTCCTCTCCTCTGGAAAATTGCACGTACCATATATATATATATAGGTTGACGCCTCACGTTTTGTTGCTGTTACAAGGTTGACGAAAGAATCTCTCCCCCTTTTAGTATACTAAATTCGGTGTGCACCTATATGAGCTACTTGTGGTTATGGAAATTAAAATCATAAAAATATGCGTGCGCGGTTATATACAATATGACACACACGAATAATATAACAGTAGCGAGTATTTCACGTTATATTATTATTATTATTCTTGTTCTTCTCTTTCCTCCCTTCCCTTTTTTTTATACTCGTGGTAAAGCGTCATAAGTAATTGCCGCTGCCAGAGGCAGCAAGGGTGGTATAAAAAACGAGCGCTTTTCACGCTCCGACGGAGAACAAGCAATAACGTAATACCGAGGTATCATCGTCACGCACACACACATATATATACAATTCTCGCCTCGTGCGGTTTCGCAAAACCAACCAACAGAGTCTCGTGCTATTACAACAATGTATGTTTCTTACACATTCTTTATATCTCTTTCTCTATATATATATGTGTTTATTATGATACGATATGCGTGTGTATATATATACTCTTCGCAACTAGACTATTTAATAAGGAAATGACTCACGCACGCATACACGCGACAGTTATTCCCGCGAGGCAGATCCACTGCCAGCGTTCCTTTCCGCGCCGTTAAGTCGCGGGTCGCGATGATCTTTTGCAATGCGTGACGCGTATATACTACCTTTTTTTCTCTCTCTCTCTCTCTCTCTCTCTTCTTTGGTCGAGTCAAACGAATTGTCAAAATTAGCCGCGTTTAATGCACTTGTTTTCGACTCGAAGCAGCAGCCGCCGCAGCGTGTAAATAAAGTTTTAAGGGTCCATTAAATCTTTGGCAGGTAGTCTAGAGGCCGAGAGAAGTATTATATCCTCAGGGTAGTTATATTATTCGATCGCGTAACCTGCATCCATTAGTTAAATATCTATATACATATATACGCATACAAGTTACCAAAATCTTCTCGTACCACACCGCGGGGGGATACTGCGAAAATAGCGCGTTCGCTAATGAGATCGAAGACAATGTCGAGAGAGAGAGCGAATGGATGACGCGTGCGCGTATATATTTTATGCACCTTGGCGAGCAGCAGCAGTAGTAGCATCAGCATCAACGTGATTTATAAACGTTTTACCTCGTTTTCTCGCTGCTACTACTGCTGCTGTTTATACGCTGTTATAGCGTGCACGAAAGTTTGAAATATGACAATCCGGCCAAGAGAGAGAGAGATAACTCTTGCGAACCTTTTTGAAATATGGAAGTACCGACTGACAGATGTCTCATGAAAACGCGCGCGCGCATCGTACGGAAGATGGATAAATAGGAGATTCTGAAATAGTCTCTCTCTCTTTCTCGTTTGGCAAGACGTATGTATATATAAGCGCAAGCAAATATATATATATATGTATGTAGACGTTGAAGCCATCTAGAATATTAAGCCATGAAAGGAGAAGAGAGGTAAAAAGATCGATTTCAAAGGAGCGAGAGGTATTTGGTTTCGATAAAGCGCGCGCAGTGGTGTACGTACGTATCGTATGTATGTGTATGTATATATGTGTTATACCGAAATCTGAAATAAGTCAGGGAAGGATTCGTCGCGCGCGTATATAATACATCCGATCGGAAAAGTGTATATATATATATTATACGTATACTATTTCTGCGTCTATTTTGATAAGAAGATGCTGGATACATATACGAGATGGTTTTTTTTTCTTGATATTTTTGTTTGTCGATTTGTATTGGTTGTCGATAATCGGTTGAGTTTGAAGAAAAATTCACGGAATGACGTGCGATGAAGTTTGCAAAATTTATATATATAATTCCAATTGATGTTAAATCAGAAATTAACAAACGACACGGTATAATTTGTGTTTTAATTGAAAATTACAGGATATAACGTACGCAAAGCATAACCCACGCGACTTGTGTTTTTGAATATACAAGTAGAAAAGGTGTGGATTATAGTCAGCCGCGTGAGATAGCTTTTACTCTCCGAAACCAATATACCATACATTGACACAAAACCCCATAACCAACGTCGTCGAAACTATCCGAATTATCGTATAACCATCGTTCTTTAATATTAACCGCACAGTAAAAACAAAACCTTTTTTCTCTGTTATACTTGTTGTTGCAAAAGCACCTATACTACTCTCCACTCCTCGTTTCCCTTTATCTCTATCACATTTTTAACTTTAACAGCGTTATTACAAACCTCACCCTCCTCTCTTCTCTCTCTCTCACATACACTCTCGTTTCATCTCTCGCTCTCTTGCGCGGGCATATAAATAAGTATTCCCAAGGGACCGAGCGACGACCGAGCGAATGCCATGCCCACGATAAGATATCAAATTTAGATATTAAGACGTTGAGGGCGCGCGCGTTTGCCATCGCGCGCGGTGAGATATTCGCCGGAGGGGGAGGAAACGGAACAAGGAAGAGAAAGAGAGGAAATAAAAAAAATAACGGAAAAACAGGCGAATTCTGTCTCTCTATATGTGTATATCTTCTTTCTGGGTTCGAAAGATTCGCTGGAGATGTTAACGGTCGGTGAAAAATTAGCGCGACTTTTCTTAGAAGGGATAAGAGAGAGAGAGAGGAGAGAAGATAACTGCTTGGGATATATAGGGCGCCACACACATACACATACATATAGAGGCGAGTCGTCGTCGATCAGGCCGTATACAGTAGTATATACGAGAAGAACGGAGGTATACGCGACATCTGAGGGCGGGCTCGTGTACTCGCAGAACGCGTCGGTGGAGAGAAAGTAGAGCTATGTGGGTATATATATAATGATTTTCCAGGTTGATAACGAAAGGTGGATAAAGTGGAGGATCGAAGGGTAATCGTGTGGTTAAAAATGAGGTATACGAGGAAGTGAAAGAGGAGATGGGTTTGAAGTTTTTCGGGGGATTTTTGGAAGAGTGTAAAGCTCTAAAACTGAAATAGACGAGGAGAGAGGTGTAAATATTGTACTGGCAGAGACGAGGGTTATATTTCTAAAAACGAGTCAATCATAGCATGAGTGTGTGTGTGTTAAGTCTCAGATAGAAAATAGAATTTTTTCTAATATGAGGCGATGGCATTGCGGTGGTATAGTTGGAGGACGGATTACAAGTCTATATATGTGTGTGAAAAAAGATATTTTAGTTATAGGTGGCACAAGTTTTTTGGATCGTGATTTAGTCAGATTTTTGTTGTACACGTGCGACGGTTTAGATAAAATGTTGGAATGTAAAGTTCAGTAGAATGTCATATACACTCATATGAAATCTATACTGAGAAAAATGATATAGGGAAATGTACTATAATTATTGAAAACATTTCTATATGTTCTATATAGTAATCTGGCAGACTGGAATTTCCATCAAAAGTGTTATAATTTATATTAGAACTATTATTATTTTGTAATTTTCGCTATATAAATAGCAACTTTTACTATATATATATTGTAGTAATATTCATGTTACTGTCCCACGGTTCTATAGACTTCGGTAAACTTTTCTCAACAATTTTTTCCCCTCTACATACGTGCGTGATATCTCGAGTTTTGATCAGGAACCAAAAAGCTAAAAGCTCATGTATTTTATTTATATCTATTAAAAAACAATATTTGTTATATAGTTATTATTGTACAACGATTCAGTATTAACAATTTTGTAATAAATATTTTTCAATCTATTATACCGTCTTATATACTTTGCGCATTAAATCACTCCCGCGAGAAGTGAAAAAACCCTAAATCAGTTGACATTTCCGTCGTGAGTCGACACGCCAAGTTATCACACGCCCTTATAGGTCTCGTTTGATCAATAAAAAGGTCGAGAAAAAGCAATACGAAGCTAGGATTTAACTTTCCAGAACAACGTTATATAAAATTTTATTCAAGAAAAATAATTGTTTCAAACATAACGTGAAAAACATTAAATATTTACATTTGACAGTAAGCTGCGTACATATATCACATAAGAAAACAAATAACAATTTCGTACGGTTGACACATTTGTTATTTTTTCTTTACTTTCTTCTCTTTTTTTTTGTTTCACATTCAAATTCCCCCCCAGAAAAAACAATTGTTTCAACCGACAAATCATTCATTATATTTGCGCTAATAGCCATACGCGTTAATTTGCAATTATAAAGGTATTTATATTATAATTAGTATATAAAAGATAACAAACGGCGTTATCAGGTGGCGAGGCGCAAATCAAATAGTTATATATATACACGCGTGTGTGTGTGCCCCTTCGCACCTATAGAAATATTGGTTTTAGAATATATATAGTTTCGCAAGAGCTTATGTGTGAAGATTTATCGATGATTCAACTGGAATAAATTTTCGCATATAACCCTATACTATAAATGATTCGCTATATAATACCGTATAACGTCGCTTCGTACCATATTACCACACACACAATATACGTTATAATCGAACAGTCCCACAACCAAATTTACAATTATGCACTTATAACTGCACCAACAGGTGGCTTTTCCGACCGCGATCTTTCAATCTTCCAAACCTTAACATTACACAAAGTATAATAAAGACAACAATTCGGATGTATTATCAACTCACCAAACTCTCTTGTAGAAACGTCCGTATGATAATCCCAGTTAGACAGACACCACCGCGCCGGCAAAGTACGGACGGTGGTACAGTGATATCGAGTGGTAGCCTCGGCAGTGTCATCATAATTTCGTTGCCTCCACAGTAGTCGTTGTAATACTGTAACAATCACAATTACACACACACACATATACATACACGTCCTGTATTACAATGTTGTTTCTGTACTAGCTACGGGGATATACAGAACCGGCCGTCAACCGCGTGCGTGCCCGACTACTACTATATACACGCACAATCGTCGTCACGTTATATATATATACGTGTGTATGTATATAAAACGCGTATATATATATATAGCGACGGTGGCGGCTTCGCGTCTCTATGTAAACACGCGACGCGCGCTCGTATATATATATCTATAGTATTGAAAAAAAGAAACCACGCGTGCGTGTATGTGAGAGAGAAAGAATATATACGAGCTATGCTGGCCTCCCCTCGGTCAATAATACACGTAGCGCGCGGGCTGTATATATAGCGCAGTGATAAAGAAAATGCGTGTATACATATATATATATATATATGTAGAGGTGCACGTGTATATGTGTATATAGAGCGTTGTTATGGGTATGATAATCGCGGTTCCGCGCGCTTTTCAGAGCAAACTTTTCACCTCGTCTCCGAGTTGATTGCGAATATGTGTGTGTGTATAAGTAGATACGTACGGTATATGCGCAGGATATATGTGTATACGGTGTATACGACTACACAGGGGCTGGCAAACAATGCAGCAGCGACGGTGTCATCGAGAATCTAGTCTTATCTCTCGCGGCGGTTTCTCCTTCCCTGTGTGTATATATACACGCGACACAATCGTCTCTCTCTCTCTTTTGTGTGTGTTTACATATGACTCCGTAATGTTAGGTACTATATAGGTACGCGAGGAGAGCTGCGTTCACGTTGTTTAGTTTATATACTGCACACAGACACACACACAGAGAGCTGCTCTCCCATGGGTTAATGACCCAGATAGGAAAAAAATCCTCTCCCTCTCCCTGTTCCCGTTGCATACACTCGCAGTAGCAGTAGTAACAATCTGCGCCCTTCATTTCCTTCTCGTGTAATAACTACTTATACTGCAGCCGCTTGAGAAGGACCGACACGACGACGCTTCTTCTTCTTCTTGGTGGCCTCGTGAGAAGAGTGAAATCGACGTTGCCTGAGGCATTGTTTTCTCTCTAAGATTTCGGAGCAACGTCGTTATATTACACACTGTTGTTTTGTTAGGATAAAAGAGAGAGAGAGAGGACCTCGTGACAACTTGTGGCGAGGAGAGAGAGAGAGACTTAACGGAGAACGCCGCGACCATAACCTATAATAATATACGCTTGCTTTTGCTATATTATGATATGGTTTTCGTATATACGTATGTATATGCGCGTGAATGAGGCTGCGTCTGCATGTGCACGGAGAGATTTTATACGGGTGATGGTGCCCGCAATGCCATAGAGATAGGTCACTGAACTCGTATATATAGAGTTTGTTATTTGTTGTAGGTGCAATATGCAAAATTTTTAAATAGTGTATATAATTGACTCATAGGTTACCGATTATTTATTGATTTTCTCATTATATTCCTTTCAGTTTTTTGTTTTTAAAATAATATATACCGCGAGGTTCGTTTTAGTGACATTCAGCGTAGTTGGCAGTGTAAACGCGTAAATGTATATGTATGTATATACACACTCCTCAGGATTTTCATCCGCTCGCTCATGCAGAACCGGCCGCACTATTCGCGACACTGTACAGTGTCGCGTTACTCATATATATATATATACATATATATACATATAATACTTTGCCTGTCGTCGCGAAGGGTGACAACGGCCGCGAAACAACACAACGAGCGCGCGTCGATGAAAAGGCCATCAGCGCGCTTATATATATATATATGTATACATATACTATATATTCACCTCCTATTCTATAGTCACGTTTTCTGACGTGCATGTGTGTATATATCTATATGTATAATATACACAAACTCACGCGGCGGCGGTGGTGATCGAACCCGCGAAAAAGTGCGCAATAAGCGCGCAGATGCACACAAGTCTCACCTTGACCTGCTTTCCGGATGCTGCGCGAGCGATCGCGATTTTTCTCTCACTTTTATAAGTAGGTAGTGTACATATATATGTATAAACGATACGAGAGCGCGAAAATCGTACAGTTGTACGTACGGCGGCTGCTGCCGAGAGACTAAGTACAACTCTGTGCGGTATATAGAGAGAGGAAAGGAGAGAGAGAGAGAGAGAGCTGCGTGAATGGAATTTCGTGCCGCGCGAGCGGACGGACGGAGAGAATAAAGGAAAAAAAACGTTCTATAATGCATGCGAGTGAGCGAGAGCTGAACGCTCACTGTTGAGTCTATACTATATGCGTATATGATTATAAGAGCTGCCTTTTCGAATGTTTCTATATGCAGATTATATACGTCGAGGTGGAAAAGAGAGCAGAATACTTATTATTATGATGATGATGATGAGGAGAATAATAATATCAGTGGAAATGAAACGCCATTGGCTCTGTACAATTGTTTTGTATTTTTTTTTACCCTTTTTTTACAGCTTATACAAGGAGTTTTAGTAACAGTAACATTCACGTTTGTTTTTTCTTTTAATTCATTACCTTATATAGTTTTTGTTTGTTTTGTTTTTCTTTTTTTTTCGATAAAAGCTTCAAGTATAAAACTTCCTGTACATTTATTACATGGCAGATCATACAGGACTCGTTCAGTCTCCATAAACTAGTACGTTCAACGATATAAGGTTGCCGGGCGATCTCGAATTCCGAAAAAATTGTTCAACTTCGCCACGTTAGCGAAAAGAAACCATGATGGGAAATATGGATCGTTTGGCGAACGCAGGAAGAAAGTTTAAACATCCATTGAACTGAGATTCGAGGTGTATCGAAAAAAATGTGCACAAAAATATATGTAGGTCAATGTTTCAAAAGTATGTGGATTAATTACGCGATAATGGCACGATTTTGTAACATTGAACCCTCGCTATGTGTATAAATTTTTTTAATTTGCAGATGTTGAATGTTTAAACTTCTTTTCATATAACTTTCATATTGCTTCTCTAGGATTTCGAGATTGCCGCGGTGACAAGAAAATCTTGTATGTGTGTATGTATACATTTTGCACCATAATGTACCTCTTGGGAGATTAGTCCTCGTGTCAGAAAAATAAAATAATCTTTATCACATGGCATTAGCAAAATATATAAATTTTTATTAACTATCGAGCATCAACTATCTTTCGATGTACGAGCTAAGTGTTATATGCACAGATAACACTTAACAAGAAATATATTTTTTTGTGATATAACTATAAATCAAGTGTACAACTATCAATGTTCAAGCAAATCTCACTGAAAAGAGTATGTGAACTACATTGTCTCTTCTATGTTCGTCATATACAACTTGACCATTTATCACAGGGTTATAGTAAAATGCCATGCTAAATGTTAAAATAATATTTTTACAGTAGTCTCTATTTTAGATATACTATCTTGATTTCTATTGCTATTTATCTGAGCTGATATTATCTAATTTAAAATTGGAACTTTAAGTGCTTAATTATAGTTAAAGAGCAAATTTAAAAAAGGTACTAATTTCAATTGCAATGGCATATTAACTAGTTTCAACCATCACAAGAACACATACTCGCGCACATCTGTACATCATTTGGCTTGCACCAAAATTACCATACTTTGTATGGCATTGAGTTGAGATAGTTACTCCATTATCCAAGTGATATTATGAAGGATAGCTGTTAAATTAAATTGCCAATAAGGTAATGCTTTGAAATGAATTGTCAAAACAAAAACATTCCAATTTTCACAAATTAGCTTATCCTTCCATTACTATCACTCTGCACATGTGCTCTACCATTTGAGGCATTTTGGCATAATCTCAAAAGCTGTCATCTAGTGTTAAATTTACTGAAGAATTCCTACTATCAGGAGACTGCATAGCCAAGTAACGTCTTCTTAAAATTTCTTGCAAATCATTGCACGGGCTGTTTTCTCGTTTGATTCGTAATGGTCGGCCATTTGGTGATCTATAAAATTTTAAATACATTATTACAATTTATAGTTAATCGATTTTATATAATACTTATATGCATAAAAATCATAAATCAGCAAATTCGACCGCAAAATTCGTCGGATACTTTGCTTTCGGGAAACGTTTAAAGTAATCAAACAATTTGTTAAAACATCTAAAACTGTTTCAAAAAAGTATTTGGCCAAAGTATCAAGTGAATTAATTCTATGAAATATTCTTTGAAATAATAACAATATCAAACGAAATTTTACGTCGGGATAGTTGCCCAACTGTAGAATTAGAATTACTAATGTATGTACATACACTAAAAATTAAAATCTAATAATCTGTGCCACTGAATAATTATACAGATTACTTATTTCTAATTTACTAGAAATATTTGTGGGATTCATTAATTAATAAATATCTAATATTTAGTTTTAAATTATAGTTTTTTGCACAATACAGTACCTTTCGATTGGCTTTAACTTGATTTTATCAAGATCTTTCAAAATATCTCCCATAGACTTTTGAGCATTTAGTGGAGGTCTCTTGCGCTCTTCCACATGCTCTTGCAAACTAGCCCTTCTTGCAATGTGAGGAGTTGTTGGTGGTGGCAGTGGCGGCGGTGGTGGTGGTGGTAGAACAGCACTATTTCCATTAGAAAGACATGGCTCTAAAAAATTATTTGCATTATGTTTAAAACATCTGTATTTGATTTGTTATTGTAAATTATACTAGTAAAATTTTATGAACTTACGAGAGGCACTTTGTTTTCCAGTTTTCACAATTGTTGATACTTGTTCTCTCAAGTCCTGTAATTCTTGTTCCAATGCAAGTAAGCGGACCTCAGAAGCAAAAGTAATTGGTTCAAGAAGATCTGGTTTACTTTGAGATAGTCCATTACTGAAAATTTAAATTTAAAATATGTTTTAAAATAGTGAACTATTTGGCACTGAAAAGCAGTGTAATCAATAAGGCCTAGTTTTGAAAGAAGCATTTGTGTTTTCAAACTATTTTGAGTGTTTGATGTAAATAAAGACTTATGATTTATACACTTATGTAACACAATGAATGAAAACAAATCTGAAATATCCAATGAATGTAAAACAATTTGGAATGATATATGACTTTAGCTTTTCTAGATGAAGTGCAAGCTTGAAAAAATTGTACTATTTTAAATAGAACATAATTGGCTTAACTTTATTAAGGGAGGTATTAAAGAGATTTTCCTTATCTCACAAATAGACGAATGTCTTGAAAAGAGAAAAACAGATTTTACTTTTTTCTGTTACTCAAAATCAGTATTCTTTTAGTTACATAATTTATCAACATACCTTCCAATGCCTAAACCATTAGTATTATGGTAATCTTCACTGGTTTCTTGGTCGATCATAGAATTAGTCATCGAGTGTAATGGTGTTACACTTACGTATACCTTTGGTGGAGGTTTTAAAGGTAAGAATGACCCAATTCTTCGAATAATACTTCTTCGTTTTCCATAATATTTAATTGTTGGCTCACTCATTTCTGAAAAAAGGAGAGAATTAAATAAGGTTAAAACTAGAAATGCAGAACACTCAACAAATGTGAACTCATTCTATTTATACGTACCCTGTGCACTCGTTAATTAACACAAATCAAGAAGAATGTGTCAATTATTGACTCGCTGTATTGAACAAGTAAAACTGGGCCAGACACAAAAGTAAGTGTTATATTTTTACTCAAAGCATTTCAACGCTCTCGTTAGTTACGCCGTGCGTGCTTGTTTTTTTTTTTTTTTTAGTCCCTCGTACAAATTCAACAGATTGAGATTTGTTTTGAAAATATCCAACGTGTGCGAATCCCTTTTTTTTTCCTCAATAAACAAGCATAATGCGCGAACGAGCCAAATATACGAACGTGCACGCGCCTATATCTATATGCATAAATGCACCCACTACGAATTGTGCCAAGTTTACGGGCTACATGCGACATGCAACGACGCAACACATGCACACACAGATCCACACACACGCGCGGTTCCCTCCGAAAATCTGTCTTTTTGTTTGGAGCAAGGCGTCTTGTGATTTCGCACGCGCGGCCAATGCTAGCACATCGTCTTCATTCTTAATTTTAACCTACGAACCAATCACACTCTCTTCTGACAAGTTTGTTAGTCTTTCTCTCGTTTTTTTTTTTAGTTTACACTACCTATTTTTTTGGTTACACACGATTGAGGGATGGATTCAGTACTAGATGCAATTGCAATATTTTACCTAACTGCTGCTACGCATGCGTAGTGCACTGAGAGAGTGATAGTGATAGGGATGTTATGCACGCGATAGCAGCAATGGAAAACTGAAATTTGCGAATGGTATTCGCATGCGCAGACGGCAGAGGCGCACTTTTTCGTTTCGCAGATTGAATGTCGAGTGAACTTAGCTACAAGATATGGATACACCATGAAATTCAGCGAACATGGAATATGTGGAAGAGAAAATCAAAGTGCAGAGTTCAATAATATGCGTGTACTTTCATTTTCACACTTTGCGCCGCAGTTCGCACTGTCCTTTCTCTACGAATTACCTTGAAAAATCGATTAAACGAAATCTAAATGTAAAATCCTTGACTATAAATGAACGGACCTGTGAAATATTATCGTAATTTTATTCAAATCGAATAAATCGTTCGAATAAATTACATGCATTGGTATATCACTCGTAGTTTAAAGTTTAAAAGCATAAATATGCTATAAAATTATTTGATGCTCGAAATAACTTTTTACAAATTCTTATTAATTTTCTTTAATTAATAATTTTTTCGTAAAAATGTTTCAAACTTTTATATGTTATAATTACCCTTGTTTTTACATCTAATCCAATCTTGGTTCGTGAATTTCTTTCAACAATTTGTTACGAGCTCATAATAATTTAAATTACTTTTTCGTCCCGCCGGGCTGAAAGTACCACATTCCTGCTCGGTTCGGAAACGGGAATGTGGCATTTTCGGCCTCGGTAGAAGGAAAAATAGTATACTATTTGTCTATAAAATAATAAAAATACTTAATATGTTTTTTTAAATTTACTGGAGAAATTCAAATTTCACGCCTCTCCAATCGATTCGATATAATCGATATTCAACCTGACAAACGATCGAAAACGCCCACACACTGCGCAAATCGAGCTTCTCTCGAACGAATCTCATCAATGAATGAAGCAGTCACGAAAAGGCGTCTGCTAACCAGCAAACTACACATACAAGTCTGCTCTCTTGCTATAGCTCCGGACCTGGTCGATAAGCGGCGAGCTTCATGCCACGAGTTTGGTCATATGATCGACTCCTGACTCCGCGCTGAGAAAACAGGGAGGCACAGCTATAAACTGGGCGAGCCCCTTCTGTCAGATTCCCACCGAGACGTCTCAACTGTGCTCCAAAATCGTAGCGTCTTAACAATTAACCGTTAATTTTCCACATCGGCCGTAAGTACGAGACGTCAGGATGAAGGGGTGCATGTTCAATATAGATGGTGGCTATTTGGAGGGTCTCTGCCGCGGCTTCAAGTGCGGAATTCTCCAGCAGAGCGATTATCTCAACTTGGTGCAATGCGAGACGCTCGAGGGTATGGCTCTTGTTCAAAAATTGCAACTTTGGCTTGCTTTTCATGTTTATTACGCGCGGGAGAATCAATAATTGTGCTTTACAGATTTGAAGCTGCACTTGGCTGGTACTGATTATGGCAGTTTCCTGGCCAACGAACCATCGCCACTGTCTGTGAGCGTAATTGATGATAAATTGAGGGAGAAATTGGTGGTTGAGTTTCAACACATGCGCAATCACTCTGTCGAACCACTTTCTCAGTTCCTAGATTTCATTACATACAGCTACATGATCGACAATATCATTCTTTTGATCACCGGTACATTGCATCAGCGCCCCATTTCAGAATTGATCCCTAAGTGCCATCCTCTTGGTAGCTTTGAGCAGATGGAGGCTATTCATGTTGCAGCTACACCTGCGGAATTGTATAACGCTGTCTTAGTAGATACTCCACTTGGTAGGTTCAAGTAGATAATCTATAACATTAATATAAACAATCTAAAAAGTTGGCCTATATCATCTATTCTCATTCTTTAGCACCATTTTTCGTTGACTGCATTTCTGAGCAAGATTTAGATGAGATGAATATTGAAATTATCAGAAATACATTGTACAAAGCTTACTTGGAAGCATTCTATAAATTCTGTAAGGAAATTGGTGGTACAACTGCTGATACTATGTGTGAGATTCTGGCTGTAAGTGTATATTAATAAAAGAGAAGTTATTAATTATCTTGACTTCTCTGAAATACTATTTTTCATATTATAATTATTGTTTTCATAAAAGACTTGATTACTGTTATTATAAATGGATTTTTAGTTTACATTTCTAATTTTACTAATAAAGAAAAGGTTATTAAAAATAAATTTTTTTCAGTTTGAAGCAGATAGGCGTGCTATCATCATTACTATCAACTCTTTTGGTACAGAATTAGGAAAGGACGATCGTGCTAAGTTGTACCCCAGGTGTGGACGCCTTAATCCTGATGGTTTGGCTGCTCTAGCTCGGGCTGATGATTATGAACAAGTTAAAGCTGTTGCTGAATATTACGCGGTAAATGAATTTTCTCTTAATCATTAACATTATTTTACTTACTTATCCATGTAAATCTGATCGTTTAATATTTTTTATTTTTTAATAGGAATACGCCGCGCTTTTCGATGGTGCAGGAAACAATCCTGGAGACAAAACTTTGGAAGACAAATTTTTCGAGCGTGAGGTAATTGTACATCTACCGAATTTTTTGTCGTAAAAAAGTAATAAAAACTTGTATTGTAATTATTTTTTTAAATTGTAGGTACGATTAAATGTTAATGCTTTTCTTCAACAATTCCACTTTGGCGTTTTCTACAGTTACTTGAAACTCAAAGAACAAGAGTGCCGCAATATCGTATGGATTTCAGAGTGCGTGGCTCAAAAACATCGTGCTAAGATTGATAACTATATACCAATTTTTTAAATAAATATTTTTGTTGACTTTTTAAAACAACTGCATTGTATAAAAGTTGAACTTTTTAACATGTATTATGTGAGTATAGATTGAAGGCCACATATTTTATGAACAACTGCCAACAGTCTCTCCCATGATCAAATTGATCAGAATATTAGAATCTGTTATCATATAAATCATCACATTCGTTTCAAATACAACAAAAAATATGTAAATAATGTATCTTACTATTATTTCCAGTATCAAGCTATTACGAAATCACGACAAGTATTATATTCATGTTTTAATTGTTAATTTAATATATATATATATAAATTTACAAAAATGTACTAATATTACAATCAATGGATCGTTGCATTCCACATCATAACAATGGTGAAAAATTTAATGTACATTTCTGTAGCTACAAAAGTGTAAAATGATAAAAATAGATATATTATTGTGAATATTTGAATGTTTTATTTTTTTTTATATGCCTCATTTTTTATCGAGTAAATACAAAAATATTATTGATGGTCTTAACAAATGCATTTACCTTAAAATGGTATAAATAAATAAACGAATATTGTGGAAAATGTGATGTTATTTCGAAACTTCACAATGGAAATTATAATTCCATAAATTATGCATGTTTATTCTAACATGCAATATTTAACAAGAAAACTGATTATTTTCCAAGAAACTACTTATTTGATTCTTTTAAAATCATAAAACAAAATTGAAAGAGTTCTAACTAATTGATATTTTAAAAATTTAGAAAATATGTTATTAATCAAATAATATAAGTATAATGATTAAAATAAAATTTTGTATCATAAAATTTTTATGTAACTAACAAAATTACGATCTTCAACTATTAGAGCTTTTTCATATGCAATATTAGTTGTTTCAGGACATCTATAACAACTTATAGAATTTAAAATGATTGATTTTGAAAAATATAATAGTTGTACGTATCTTAATTATTATAACTAAAACACTAATTTATAATGTATTTATAAATGCTCTGAGTGTACTTAATTTTTCTTTTGAAAAACGTCACTTTCAAAGTCTGTAACAAATTTGACATTTTTTCGTTATAAATATGAAACATCTCTTACAAAAGTGTTCCAAATGAATGTAAATTTCTCCTTCAGATCTACAAAAATTCATTTTTTGTAAGAAATACTCCATTTTTGTTTACAAAAATATTGGTTTTTGCAAATATTTAACACTTCTCCATTATATCAATATTAGCTTGTAACTTGGTTCATATAATAAAAACTACTTGTTGCCACTTGGATCACCGTTTCTGTTTGGCTCTCGATTGGCATCTTGTTTATTGGGGTCGTTCATGGCTGAGCAATTGCCAATAGTAGAGGTTTGCATGGCATTTCCTGGAAGTGCTTTCATTGGCATAGGTTGATGAATAGCTCCTGGCATCTGCATAGGTATTGTAGGAATGTTGTTCATGTTATTTATAGGCATTTGATAAGTTCCTAAACTTTTTAATCCAATCACTTCGGGATTCTCTTTCCAAAAACGTTCTCCTATAATATCATCATTTAAAGGCACAACTGTAGGCTTCAAGCGTCCAATTCCATTAGACACCAGCTTTCTCACCAATGTTGTTCCTTTTCTGTATATGGCTGCTTCATTGTTGTAATTAATACCGAACTCTTGAAAAAGCAGCTCATTTTTGTGTGACGACAAAGTTCCACTTAGCCTTTCTTCAGCCTATACAAAAAAAAAATATATTACGTTAAAATGAAATTACAAGTAATATGTTTATTCTCCTCACAGCAATTATTCAATGTACCTGCTGTGGCGTTAAATGTTTCTTCAGAACAAGACTCCAGAAACAAGTATTGTACAAATTATTAATGTGAACATCCGCTTGTCTCCAAGCCAAGTAGTCCCTCAAGTTCTTGTCAGTCGGGTACAAAACAACTCTGGCATCAAACGATGGGGGATAGTGAAGCTCTCTGTTCTTGAAATAACGAGGCCAGTAGTAAACGTACGCCGAGGAGAACAACGAATTAACATTGGACATCAGTTTAGATGCTGCAGGATAAAACAAGTAAATAAACAAACGACATATTCCCCACAAAAGTTCATAAAACCTGTTGAATGTCCAACTCACCTCGACGCTTAAACAACGTGGTGTCTTTACGGAAAACGAATGAATACTCGTCGCTCTGACCGAAGGCGATGACGATCTCCCGGAAATCTTCCATCACCGTCATCGCCGCACGATTCATCAGCTCCAGGGCACCCAAATCATTAGGCTTAATAAACTGATGGGAGTCGGCGAACTTGGAGAAATTTCTACCGTCGATCCTAACCACAATCCAGCAGTTAGGCAGACAGCAGTCCTCGTGCTCGAACTCCCTGACGTAGTCGTACTTACTCTTGGCCATTGTCGCGGTCGTAGTTAACGTGCGCTCGACAATGAGACGACGACGGCAACTCGACAATATCACTTGACCATTACGAAGGTATCGCGAAGCATGAGGAGCAGCAACAACACGCGAGCACGGTAACAGTTGCCGCGACAGCAGGGGGTAACAACAACTCATTCACCAGGATATTAATTTTACCAGCGTGCATATATATATATATCATACACACGTCTACACTTATTATGTACTTATTGTACGTACATATATATACTTTATAATTTATTTATCGTCGCGCGTCTCGTTGTGACGGTATATATGTATAAGAGTATATGTCTCTCTCTTACGCTCTTTCGTCTCCACGAGTGTCTCTCTTATCTGCCAGCAGTGCCGCAGCAGCATCGGATGTATAAATCGCTCGTATATATATATATATGGGAGCAGCAGCAGCAGCCCGGCTGTGCGGTATATACACGCTGCAGCACATACACGTATGGGTGCACGGTTGGCAATGTGGTAGTGCTGATGTATTATGCTATGGAAAGACCCATGGGGAATTATATTAGAGGAACCTGTTGACACTTTTTGCCGCGCCTCCATGCACACACGGGTGTAGTAGAGAAAGAGAGAGAGAGATAGAAGTATTGGAGATGTATATGTATAGTATACTGGCGCGAATATAGTATACGTATATACTCCACGTGCTAACGGTTGTTGTCGTACATCAAAGGGTTCCAAGTTGCCGCTACTATACTGCATATGTAATATATACTTTGCATCGAGGTTTAAGTATATAGTATAGGTTTACATGGAAAGGACTACGGCTGTCAACATGAATTTTGGAGCAGTTTACTGTTGCTTTTGAATATTTTACGAGAAGATAGTTGTTGAACTTATACTTACTTTATGAGGTATCTCGATTCGTGCTTTGTTGTTCACGTTAGGTTATTCATGCGAGTTTACGCGAAAATATTATGTTTTTATACTTTTTAGGATGATTTGACTCCGGACTGAAAATTTCTGCCTTAGAATTAAAATGGAGTTGCACGAACATTTTATGAACATTGTTAAAGCTGATTCTGTACTTTTGGAGAATATTCATGTTGATATATCAAAAGTATTACAACAGTATTTCCAGACATTGAAAACTTTTGATTATGATAAAAGCAGCTTGGAGTTCTTGAGACTGATTTTATGTTATCAGTACAAATTAAGTTATGAAAATATAAAAGATAACAATAAGTTGACATTTCATTCCAAGTTTAGAGAATTCATAGAAATTCTGATTCACGCTAAAAAAGAATGTCAATCGATCTTATATGACATTATCACATTACAGTTAGTGCTTTTTGAAGATCAAAAAGATTTTGTAAGCGTATTTGAAGAGTTCCGTGCTCACAATGCTGAAAATAAATTACTTCCAACCCATAAGTATTTGAAAATATTGGTATGCTTCTTACAATCTTGGGAAATACTTGACTTTATAAATGCTATTAAGAATTTTCCTGCTGTTAAGATTCATTTAACATCTTGTAAGAAAGTACTATTATCTTCAGTTATGTACGATCTTCAAACTTGGGTTGATTGTAAAGAGAGTCATGAATGGCATGCTTTGTATTCTGTTTTATCAAAGATAGTTGATATAACAAAAACTACTAAAATTATACTTCCATATATTCATGAAATTCTTGGCAAACGCCCTGCATTACAAACAATTAGTGTTTTGTGTGATCTTATATTCCCAACTGATTCAAAAAATATAGAGGAAGATGATAATATAGTTCATGTTACAAGCTTGTGGGTTCTTATTCAAGAAAAGCTTGTATCTAGTCAGCCATATGAGCGCAAAGAAGCTTTATATATTTTTAAAAGATTAGTCAATTTTATTGATTCTCATGAGGAAAATATCAAGAAGTCTTTAGCTTTAAGCTTGGTAGAAAACAAAGTGAATCCATTTATTTGTAATAAAAGTGATCCAGGCAAGTTATCTATAAAGCACATTATCAATACTTATATTTTACTTATGGAAGCTTTAGAAGAAAAGCAAAAGCATCTAGTCATTCCCTATTTATCACATGTAGACAGCTTAGTAGATGGGTGGGCATTCCATAAATCCTGTGGAAATTGTTTTGATTTTAGCTGGGTATATACAGCTTTTGCAAGAATCTTGGAGCATGATAACAATACAGTAGTCAAATGGGGACTATTGAGATCATTAAAGTTAAGTACAGATGCATATGTTCATGAACTCTTTGTTGCTTTAATAGTAAAAAGTCTGAACAACACTTTTCTTTATGAGAAGTTCAATGAGGAGAGTGAACCTGAAATAGTCACTGCCTTAACCGACTGGTTTAACAGATGTCAAAGTGAAAATTTACGAGTGATAGAAAAATTTGTGTTCTACTTATATCTAGCACCATGGGGCCCAGTGCCTATTTATCATGTATTACATTCAGTACTGTCTGTATCAGACAACCTAAATGGTATTGTCAAACTGAGATACAATGAAATTGAAATACTGAGATGTGATACAGCTAGAAAAATAAGTCTCCATCCTCCAATGCTACGGTCAATGTCTCAAATCACACTGCTGAAAATTCTCTGCCGCTTCGCCGAAATAGAGAACATGAAAACTCTAGCCAATCTGTTATCTCTGTTTCCCGTCGAAATCATTAAAGAATCATCGTGTTGGCCAAATCTGGTATCATGGCTCGCCGACGTACCTTACGAGAATGCCGAGAAGTTCATAAATACCTACACCATTGATCTAGTCTCCGACGCAGATCTAACTATATCACATTCTACGTCCTCCTTAATCATTCAGCTACTATTCGAAGCAGGCGTAATATTCCAATCAGACGAATGTAAAATCCAACGAGTCTTCAAGCAGTTCCTGCTATCGTCGTTGCACAACATCGGCCAGAGACCATACGTTGGTACATTCCTGATCGTCAGGATCATACAGTTCATGCATCGGCTATTCGAATGGCAACGGCAGCCACCTGAATTCATTTACAAGATCTACATCAGCCACAAGGATGAATTGGTCAGATACTATTCACGTGTATTGGCTTTCGGAGCAGTAAAGTACGCGGACATTGCAGCAGGTGCAAGAGCTTTGCTACCTGTCAGCTGCTTCATGGATGGCAAAGAGATCGACATGTCACTTGTGACGAGCGATAACAGTTGTATGATCCTGGAGGCAAAATGTGGTCGAATCCTCACGAACCTTGCTGCTGAAGCACCAAGTGCTTGGGCTTTAGTTTTCTACGCCCTTGAAGCTTGGAGCAATCTGCCTAAAGTAACCAACGACCCTGTCATGATTGACATGATAAAATATGCTATAATGATTTATCGCAAGGCGATACGAGAGAACGCGCTTGTGTCGTCAGGTGAGGAGAATGTCTATGTCACTGCGAGTAGGTTGCTGAAGAAGCAGACGAGTACCTTGCCAGCTAACAATTTCAGTGCGAAGATGGATGAGTACTTGGCACTAGTATCCGAGATCTTTGATGCGGCAGGTAACCAGGCACTCGTTCACTTGGGAGTCTTCATGTGTCGGAGTGTTCAATTGTGCCCGGAAGGTGATAAGAAGCTGGAAGACTGGAAGAACCTCATGAGGAGCTTTGTACGGTTCAATTTCAAGAGCAAGAGGGATAAGACGTTCTGGCTGGCGGCGCAGAAACTTACCGAGTCCGTGAACTGCGACGATTGTTTGAATTATGGTCCTGTTCGTGATATATGTAAAGAGGTAAGTGTAATATGTTCCATTTTTCTGTGGGATATAATAATATAATTCGATATATGGATGATGAACTGATTTTATAATACAATTCATAGTTCACCGATGAGATGCTAGAGGAAGGCGAATCACTGCCAGGGTTGAAGTACATTCTGATGGTTTGCAGTCATATCAGGGGTCATTTTACGTTTTTCATGAAAGCTCTGTTGAACGGATTATTGCATGGTGAAGTTTTACGTCGGGACCAGAGGATAAGCTTGCAAGCTCAGATCAAAGGGAAAAAGATACTCGATCCGTATAAATGGAAAGAGGGAAGCAGGTGGAAGGAGAACTTTGTTGTTCACGATCTGATTAATAGGTGGGTAATTAAGAATTAGTGTATGAGGATTGTATACTCATCTTTAAATAATTAAAATAGATAACATAATTCAAATGATTTATAATTATAGGGAGGATAACGTGGACGCGTTGGTACGTGCCATTGCAGTTATACATCTTAGAAAGGCAATCGAGGAGAACGCCGACAATGCATCGTTACTCCTACGACCAGTGCTTGAAAAACTATCGACCGTGCAAAACAAGAGGTACTACGCTGATTCGCAAGTACATAGACTGAAACATCGAATCATGCAAGTTTTGCTCATCTTGCAGCCTTATTTAAATGAAGTACGTATTAGATTTAAAAAAAAAATCGGATTTATAGAGTAAATTACTTACTAAAGTGTTAACGGTTTAGGAATCTACCCAAATTTTGTACCATGCGCTACGCAGTTCGATAGTACAAGATACAGACCAACATAGCGTGCGGATGATGAAAGAATGGCTGCTTATACGTATTTACTTGGCGAATGAAGAATTGCAATCGGATCTTTGGCCATTTTTTGATAAGGTATGATGAATTCTATGTATTTTTATGGGAAATATGGATTTGAAATAAGTGAAGAAATTTATTATAGATTTGCGAGGAGAGACCGGGTAGTGCAAGCTCCATAATTGGTATAATATGGCATGTAGCTCGACACTTATCCAAAGAAAATCTACTGGGTTTCGTAAAAATGGCTTTGAACAAGTTGGGCGTTTGTTGCATGGGCCAACAGTTCGGCATGCGTTTATTCGGACAGGTGGGTATTTTAATTTTTTTACGAACGTGAGAAGTGAAACGATTTATTTTTGCTTCATAAAACATTATTATTTTAAGGTATTTTTCATAAAACTTTACGAACTACTGAGTGAAGAAAACGATGTTAGATCAGAATTTGCACATTTTTATAAGGCGACGTTAGAGAGCTTGCGTTGCGGTAACTTTAAGAAAAATCCAATTAAAATTGACGAAGATTTTTTCTATACAGCATTCGACCCGATACAACATTATACTTTAGAGGTAATATTTGTACGATTTATGGTGTTCAAAATTATTTGGTATAAGTGCTATAATGGTTAATTGTTATCTTTAAATAGACAATATACCATCAATTGCCACGATTGTCTAATGTCACTTTTGAAGAATGGGTGACAAAAGAACATTTTGAAGAGCAAGAATGTTTGATAAAAATGTTAACGCCCAATACGCCAGAATCCTCAAATGTTATTACCGTAAAAATTGCCAACTCTGATGATCATTTAGATAAAGCTGTGATTCCTTACTCTATTTTAAAGTCAAGTAAGCGCACTTAATTTACAATTTTTAACGTGAACAAAGGGCCTTTTAAAGAATTAGAATTTAATTTACAGATGAGAATGCAAAGCCAGAGGAAGTTGAATTTTCCGAAATTGCTAGCGATATGCAAAAGAAAATAATACCTCAAAAACCAAAATCACCAAACGAAGATTTATTAGATATTTCTTCAGAATCAATAATTCAGACAAAAAATAAACAAGATATTATTATAGTAGCTTCTCTTATAGAAAAATCACAAAATCTTGGAGGAATAGCACGAACATGCGAAATATTCGGGGTAAAAGAACTTATTATTTCGAATCTCAAACAAATTGAAGATAAAGAATTTCAGGCTTTAAGTGTATCAGCTGATAAATGGATGAAAATAAATGAGGTAAGCATTTTTTTTTTAAATAAAAAGCAAAACTATTTAAGTTAAAAATGTATTTCATATAACTTAATTGGTTTAATTAATATTAATAAACTTTAGGTGAAACCATTTTATTTAACCAAATATTTAATGGAATTAAAAGATAATGGGTGGACTCTTGTTGGGGCTGAACAAACAGCTAATAGTATAAATTTATGGGATGTCAAATATCCAAAAGAAACAGTACTTATACTAGGGTAAGTTCGTAATATTTTAGATTTTACAAAAATAAACTACTTAATAATTATTTACTTTTAGAAATGAAAAAAATGGTATTCCAGCCAATATTATACCACTATTAGATGTTTGTGTTGAGATACCACAATTTGGTATTATTCGTTCACTTAATGTTCATGTCACAAGTGCAATTTGTATATGGGAATATATCAAACAACATCAGACTGAAGCATTGAAGTAAAAATTTATAAACTTTTGATACTAATGTTTTTCTATGATATTATGCGTAAAGAACCAAGTTGTATATAGTTTTACATATTACTATTTGATAATTTTAATAAGGTCTTTATAAAAGGCTGTCAATTTGTTAAAATAAATAAATAAATAAATTAAAAAATAAATATTGTAAATTATTTTTAATTAAACTTTTTAAAAATAATATATAATTCTGTTTGAATAAATTTCATGACAAGGTGTCTGAGACTTTATTTGTTTTTGAATCATGAAATTTCATCTATTTTTTTACACACATAATAATCTATCACAAATTAAACTGATCTTAAACATCATAACCAACAATGTGTCGCTTGCCAATGCATTCACCTACAAAGAACCAGCAGTAAACTTCAATGGCCACTAATGTGTTTAACCAGGCCTCCTTTACAGTCAGGTTTTTGTAGCCTCCATTTTTGGCACTGCTAATCAGTTTTGTGATTCCAGACCGGATAGCTGGGATGTCTTTTGGTGATGGTGGAACTAATTCGACTACAGCATATCTCTGGATGGTGCGCAGCTGTGGGGTAGCTGTCTTGATGGTGTCTAGAAGTTGAAATAAAATCATCATTTTGCAATTATACAGATGTTGCAAAATAAAAAATGATAAATTTTGATATTTATTTACAATTTCAAAACATTACACTTAATATTCAATGTCATCTTGAAATAAAACAAAAATTTTGAGATACTACTAAATGTCATTCAATATTTAGACTACAAATTGAACAATAAATAATTCTTTACTGCACATGATAAAACTGGACGAAATATTAACATAACCTTAAAAGTTATATACACTTTATTAAATAGTTTTTGTGGATTAAAACAACTTATTATTTGCAAAATTCAATTATAAGTTTAAAATAAATATTTGATGATAAATATGTAACGGGTATTATGTCAAAATAAATATGCGTTACAATTCAAATAAATTGTCAGAATATTACATAAGAATATTAATCAATGGAATTTCGGTAAATTAGAAATTGTAATATTTGGATATTGAAGGAAATGCATTCGTTAAAAAAAATTAGAAAATTCTTTAACTACTTACTTTGCACAAGGTTCTTCAGAGATCCTACGAGCTTAGCCATTTTATCTTTTTTCAAAGAACTGTCGTTCGTTCGATTGAAAGATTTGCCACCCGCAGTCCCACGGAAGAATATGGCGTAAAGTGGTCCAAGTTCGATTGTTCCATTAGGAACGGTAGTTCAGATTCCTCTATATTCCCAATTCTATCTCAAAAGTTACACCTTATCACATTTGCGATTCTGATATAAATGGTGATCTTATATCGTAATTATGAAATATTTTTAAATAAAATGAAAATTTTAATAAAAAAACGAAATTGTTATTTTCTTTTAACTTTATAATAGTGACATTATATTTTTAAATTAATCGAAATCACCACATATAAAGGATAACGAAAATTTTTAATCATATATTTAAAAAGTAATATAATCTGTAAAAATAATTTACACATAAATTAGGATAAAAGAAAATTAATAAGTTAGGTTTTGAGTTCATAAAATTTATGTGCATTTATAGATTATGAGCATAAAGATTTATTAATTACGACGTAATAAACGAGTATGCAATATTACTTTACTGTGTAAAAAGGAAATACATACATAATTAGTTTTCAGATTGAATAAATGATTTCTCCAGTCTCACAAGAAATTAAAATTACAAAATTTATAATATACATTGTACAGCCATAATCAATCCCAAGACTTCACTCTTAATTCAGGTTCTAAAATAGACCAGTTGGGTGAATGTTTTTCTGCTGATAACCAATTGAAATCATCAATACAGTTCCAATTATTAATTTTGGGATCCAAGCCAGCTAGTTTGAAGTGGTTTTCTTGATCTTCGTATGTCCAGTTATAAGGTGCTACAAATATCTTTGTACAGTCTTCGATAATCGCTCTGCTTGTTACATGCAAATATACTGTACAATTTGTAGAGGTATGTAATCTAAGCTGCTGACAGGCAAAGGCAAATTCACAATCACGGCAGTCATCCACAAAAACAGATGTTGTCACTGGTCCTATGAGAACAGTACATTGTACAAGGCGAACCATATGAAGCGTACTTGGTGTTCCATATATTCGAACTGTACATCTTGTTAAATCAGAGAGTAACATATCATTTTTATTCACATTTTCAGCATCCAGCACTAATTTTTCATCCACCTTTCCTAATAACATGCATGTATTATCACCATATTTGTTATAAATTTGTTTATTGTTCTGTTTCCCTACACCGTTTGTTGCAATACTTTCAGCAATTTTCAAGTCTTTTAAGCCATCTGTCACATCACTCGGTTTGTCAGATGACTTCTTAAGGACCCTTCTATTTTTGAATCCAAACTTCTTTCTTGGTACAAGCTTAGCTTCCAGCTGTGCTGCATCATTTTCCAAAATTTGAAGGGCCTCTTGGGCTTTTCTTATATCATAAACTTTGAGAAATATTTTTGATTCAAATAAATAATTTTTTAACATTAATATATCTTTGTTTGCTTTATCGAAAATTTCTGGTAATGTAGAAGTTGGAGCTGATTCTGCAGTATCTAATAAATCCTTTATAGTTTTGCACGTTGAATAAAAAGCATCTTTGAAGTAGCTGGCTTGCTCTGTCTCAACGATCAGATGTTGCTTCTCCTCCTTACGCTTCTCAATGACGGTTTTGCGCTCTCTATCTCTCTTATTTATGCGCTCTGACAAGCTTTCTTCGCTTGGAGTACCGGATTCCATCATACTATAGTTTCTGTTGGAAAAGATTGTTTCAATCATCATTGATCTCCCCACAATGCTACTGTTGACTACTTACTTTATGCTTTCAACTTCAGAAATCGTTATCTCTTGTGTTCATTTAGATCTCCGTTAATCATTATGTTCACATCCGCTAGGCATAGGTATGCTACTCTACTTTTGTTTATCATGGAAGCAGGACGTTGCAAAATAGCCATTAGATACCAAACATTTAGTTGGAGTTTTCCTGCTGGGACCAGACCTGCTTGTCGATGAGATCTACTTTACAGTGCGGGTTCATAGATTTCGAGAAAGTGTAAAATCCCTCCAGGATTGACGGGTAGTTGTTGTGCATGTAGTACCTATAATCTGTAAAACACAAATACATAAGAAAATTAATCGTCTGTTTGCAGCAGTCACCTAACGATAGGTTAGCTCGTACAAAAAAAAACAATTCGTTCACTTCTATTCAACGATCTTTAACATGACCTTAAAAAGCAAGGGACCCAAACTCCTTCGCAAAGAAAAAAAAAACGACCAATCAACCCGCCCACCGTTATCCAAAAAAAGAAAACACCAAATTCTCCTTCGATATTTCTCCACCATTTCCAAGCCACTTACTTACTTCTATACCCACATATATACGCGCGTTATCTCACATCCGCTCGATCGTCACCTTTCTTCCTCCAGCTTTCTGGCAAAAAATTGCAACAACGAAGGACAACCGAAAACCCAAAGGATCACGCACACCTCACTCGCTCGCTCGCTCACTCGTCGTCGTCGTCGTCGCCAAGTGGGCGGCGGTGGGGCACACACAGTCACTATACTCACTATACACACACTAAGTACCTATATATAATAATATTACACGCGACGGGGGGGACGGTGAACGGGGAACGAAAAATGATCTCTACGTGCTCGCGCGCGCACCCACACGTCTGTCTGTGTGTGTGATGTACGTGTGAGCACGGAGCTAACCTAAAAAACTTGCAAAGGTACTTCCATATACCTTTAGGTATATATACATATATATATATACATCATATAATAGAAGAGGTATGACATTGTTTGATAACTTACCACGGGATGTATTAAGCCTATGATAGAGGTAATAGGAACCGCCAAATGCAACTAGTTCAATGATAAGCATGCCCTTGATCCATCTCCTGTAAAATCCCTCGCGACGCTGTTCCAGGCTCTTATTTAGCATATTTCCTTCACTTGTAATCGCGTGCGCCGCTCCTGTTCAGCCGATCTCCTAATATGGAAATCATCAATACGTGCGAGTATGTGTTAATATATCGCTGTGAGTAAGAGAGATAGAGGAGAGAGAAGAGTTAAGTAGATTGAGTCTGGAGTACGTATAAGAGAGACACCGAGCGGATGATGTGCAGCAGATGACGAGACGATGATCATGGGGTCGGATCTTTAGAGACACGCGATTCGGCTATACCTCCCACACGCGGAGTCGTCGTCGTCGGTGCGCGCGCATGCACGGCTGCGCGCGACGTGAGAGAAAAAAAAACGTTTAAGTAGAATGCGGAGTTTCGTCGGAGTGGTCTGCTCTCTGTTTATGACCAAATGTGACCGATTCTTTTGCAATCGCGGTTGCTAATTGAACGAGCAGTAGCAGCAAGCGAGAGTAACAAGGTAGGATAGAAACGGATGTCGATGTGACGAAAATAGGATTTTTATTGTTTTCAACAAGAGTGATTTCTTTTTTAAATGTCTGGAGTTTCCTTTGTTTTGGTCTTACTATGTATAGGTTTTACTACTGGTATTTTAAATGCCGCAGTTTGTGTCTTACCGTACCTGAGATTCACTACTGGATTTAAATATACTCGCAAGTGAGAGAGACAACGTTGCAGGATTTTGTTTCTGCGGCATAATTAGGAGAAGTCTGATATTAAGAAACTGGTATTAAATTATAATCACGTTTTAAAACTTTTAAATAAAAAAAATAAAATTTTGTATTCATTTAATACGCGTAATATTGAAAAAGTTTGCATAATGATAAATGTAGTTGTAGAAATAATAAAATAATCGACTTGATAAAACGAGAAAAATAAATATTATAAAAATCATTTCGCCAATATAGTTTGATCACAATTTTATGTTGCAGATGAAAACGTATCATATTGCATCAAGTTGCTATGACTATACAACATTGTTTGTCGATTCTATAAATAGTTTCCACGTACTTACTATACTACATAAAATTAAATTAAATCTAAAATTCCAAAAAAAAAAGAAAAATTAGGTAAAAGTAAACAAAAAAAGAATAAGAGCTACAAGAAACAAACAAATCATTGTTCTATATTTTACAAATTAAGAAAGCAATAAGATTTATTTTTTTTGTTTTCACGTACTTTATATTTCATTCTTTGCTAAATTCCAGTGATCCGAAATTTTCCAATTACTTTTCAAACAACAGTCGTCGAACAAACTCGTTCGCGCAATTCACTAGATAAATACCTACCATTGATACCAAAGTTTTCGTCGCTCATTGCAACACGCAGCTGCCAGATTACTCACTTTTATCTTATAAGCACATTGTAAAGTAGTTACACATGATGATGATGAGAGAGAGAGAGAGCGTTATTATGTGAACAGAAAATAATGAACAACAAAGAGACTGTTTTGTTTTAATTACTTTCACTACAAAGAGCAATGAATAATCGAGGCAATTTATTAAAAACTATAACATAAACCAAAGATCCTCGTTTTTTTATCTTTTATGTTAATTCTTTTTTTTTTGTTTTTTTTTTACATGGTTAATTTTCCTTTTTTTCGGTCTCTCGACGCGCGCATCTATCAACTTTGTTTTAGCCCGTACTTAATCGCAGAAATTAGTATATTGTTTGATTCTCACGTGAATTATGTCTTACAATATGCAATTAGTAAAATGTGCGTAAATTCGGAGCGTTTTCATTCTCGTTATTATTTTTGTTTTCCTCATTATTATTAATTAATCATTTCATTTATTTTATCCTGTGTATGTGTGTATGTGTGTGTATTCTGGCAGTCATCCTGGGAGAAAATTTACGCGCGCGTCCGACTATAATAAGCCGGACTCGAACTTAATTTTCTCCTCGGAAGTAATAATGAATAAATATAATAACCTATTACTTTTTCGGTTTTTTTTCTTTCGCAATAATTTTCAACAAAACGAGAGACGACGAGATAAAGGAGATGAGTTAAATGTTACGTCTCTCGGCGTCGCGTTCATGCGCAGTGTATTATAATATAATGTATCGAACGAAACGAAAAATAAATTGAGAAAAACTATATAAAACGAACGAACATACGTCGTTGAATATAATATAATTATACTATTTATATATGTTTCACCATTCTATCGAAGATGCACGTATAGGCGGGAAAAAAATACGCTGCACGCGTACAATTATGTAGACACGCCAAGCGCTTTTTTTCACATACACATTGTTTCATTATTCATTTTTTGTTTTTCTGTTTTTTTATCTATTATACAAATACAAATACATTCAACTCTCCATCTTGCTTCGTCCGTTCTTTTGCCTTTATATATCTTTTCCTTTTATCCTGCGCTTTTTCCATTCCTTTCCTCTTCAACTATCTATACGTTATTGATGATTAATTCAAGTTTTACAAAATGCTGCACAACTCGCGCACTATATGATTATTAATACATATACGTCGCGGTAATTTACAAAGCGAAATACAATAAGGCCATTAATAATCGTCTGGGGCCAATGAAGATTATATATAGTACAGGATTATCGTTTATAGGTTTCATTAATTATATCTCTTTACAGGATCAATTATATTCACGTGTGTCATTCGTCGTTCTTCACGCTCTCTATATACTCGCCTCACACATATAATAATCATAATAATATAGCAATAATAATGATAATAGTAATGATAATTACTTCTCTTACAACATTGCACAAAAACCAAAATATGAAACCACGGAGACTTTTTTATACGTGTTCTTTTTTTCTTTCTTTCTTCGCTCAGTCGCAAACTCGATGAAATTTACTCTGTGTAAGTATATAAATATAATATGAATTTGTATAATATATATATATGTATATGCTACATCGGTAGTAGCCCACTGCTCGCTACGGTAATTGCGGAGATTATATGTGTGTCAATGTCAGTAAGCTAGTTTAACACTGCGTATATATATATATGTATAATGCGAAACGATCGATGCTATACAATATCTCTCTTTCTCACTCTTTCACACAATATTTCACACGCTGTTTATATATATATATATATACCTATACATACATCGCATATTACACACGTATACGCGCGCGCGCAGGTCCTTCGTCTAAATCGCGCACGCACACGACGATCGAGGAAGAGCCGGCTTACAAGGATAAACCTTTTATTACTATATATGTATATCATTTTATTTTTTTCTTTCCTCCCTGTTTCTTCTTTTTTTTTCTTTCTTTCTCTCTCTCTAACTCGAACTCCATATAATGTTGTGTAATGACAAGATGTGTGTTTTGCTCGGGTGATCATGTTGCATACAGATATTTTTATGTATATATGTATGTATAATAGAGTTTTATTATATGCGTGTACGCGGAGGTTGGCAGTTTTGATGTTTGTTTTCGTTTTTTTTTTTCATTTCTTTCTTTCATCTCAATTGCGGTTATTTGTGTGGTTTATTTTACGCGAAAAGGAAAATACTAACGAGACATACAATTGTTGCAAACGTAAACGAGGCTATACTAATAATTTTGGCCGAGGATTATAATTGATTACTTAATTAATTAAACGAGAGTGAGATATTAATATCGAGCATGCTTGTGCCTTACATGCGTGACGCATTCTACTTATATACGCTATATACATATCGTAAATGATTTTCGTTCTAGATAATTTTTTTTTCTTCAGATATGACTTATACATCATGTAAATCACAATAATTACAATTTATACAAAGAACGTTCTAGAGAATAATCATTGTATGCTCAAAGTTCTTTCTTACACGCTATTTGTTATTTCTTCATCTTTTTTTGTAAAAATATTAAAAAAATGTTTTTCTTCTCTGATGATCGTTATTATTAGTATTATTTTTATTAATCTTACAATAAATTAGAATGCGTACGTGAGATTTGTGAAATTCAATGGAACAAATGACATTTTAGAGTTTAGTTATTCATCACAAGTAGAAACAGTAAGGCATGGTAAGACTTACTACGTGTTTTCTTTTTTTTTTCATTTTCTCTTGAAAAGGATAAAAATATTTTTATCAAAGCTTACCCCTAAAAGAACGATTAATCAGAATTTTAGAAATCCTCGTGACAAACAATTGCAAAATTCAGATTCGTACTACACCGTCTTTCGAAAAAATAGGTATACCTCGTTAGCATTCTCGTTTGTTCTACTCAATAAATAGCAAAAAGTACTTGACCGACCGTATGTTTTTGTTTTTAAATATAAGTACAATAACAATTTGATTTTTTTTTCAATTCAATTACTTTTGTCGCTGCTATTGTGCAAGGGCGTGTAACAATGTATGTGTGTATGTGTGGGTGTGTACGTGTGCGTGTGCGGTTGGTGAAAAATGAACCATTCGTTTCTTACGTATTACACATCGTATTTTTAAGCGAGATCACAGCATTCGAACAAGAAAAACCGCTCGCATACAAAACCAAAAAAGCTGAAAAATGCACATACACTATATACTGCCCACCTCATTGATGTCGCACCGCTTATATCGAATAACAATAGGTTTTTTATTTTCAAAGTTTTCTTCCCTTCACACAGGCGTAATATACTAAAATTTTTTCTATTCATAACGTGCATATAGTACTTCTTCTTTTTATTTTCTCATTCGTATTCCCAAAAAAGAGGAGGAACGGGGGGGAGGAGCAATTCACGTTTCCACGTGGACGCCAGTTTTTTCCATTGCATCATGATGATAATTGTGACATATATACGTCGAGGAGCGGTGTAATATATATATAATGTTTTGTGAAACGTACCAAAGATGCATTAATGAGAAAATCGCTCGGAAGTGCCGAAGTACACGAACTCTGAATTTCACAGATCCACGGAGAAAATTGACTAGGACTTTGTTTAGAAATTTTCGTTTGGATTTTTATTCATAAATATATAATATATATTTTTTTCTTCTTTTTTTTTTACGTTTTACCCGTGTTGATTTATACCTGAATCTTTGTTTTTGGATTTAATATCCAACAATGTTTTTTGGAAAAATATATATATTGCGATAAGAGGGCGTCGATGGTGAATTTCGGAACCTCCGAGCGATCCCCTTATGTTTTCATGAATTTTTCATGGCACTGTTTTTTTTCTTTCTTGAATCGGTTGTACCAGTGACAAAAATAGAATTTCTACAAGTTCGATTTTTCGCTTGCTTTTTTTTTGTTTCCTCTCTATTTATATGTATATATATAATATATATAATATATTCTATCTAATAATCAAGTTGCGTTGGATAGCTGTACATACGACATTCATATATTCATAGATACTTGTGATCTTGTGCCGTGTTTAAAAAACATACATTTGCAATCGACTAGTCTTATTATTTTTTTTCTTGTCTCAACGATGAAGCTTTTTTTTTTACAAATATCAACTTGAAAGACGAGGTTTTAATAATTGATTTACAAATCATTCACTTACAAAGTAATGCAATGCAATTATAATTCATGAATCTGCTCTCATACGTGCAATGATATATATATATAATACGAAACGTTCTCCTTCTTCATCCATCGGCATATATATCGATATAATACGATTTCATTATTTATTTTCATCGATGTATTGCTTCATGTAAGTCAACTAGGTTACTGTTATTATATTATACAATACTTTTAAATCCCTAGTGAAGTTATTACAATGAAAAAACGAACTTCACTCGATGCCTAAAACTCGCGCGCGCGTACGCGCGTGTGTGTTAATACGTGTGTAGTGTGTATGTTTTTTTTTGCGTTAGTTTGTGTAGGTTTGTTTGTCCGTAGTACTCGTGGCTTTGCGTGAATGTATATATGCATTTGATAAAAACGAAATTCTGCCGAGAGCGATTAAAATGCGATTAAGTGGTCGTTTCACTTTCCCAACTCTATTATTTCATTTTATCATTTAATTATTTCTTTCTTTTTTGTTTTTATTTCTTTGAGCGAAAAAGTGGTCGATTTGATTTAAAACTGTCGTTTAGTTTATGGAACTTACAAGTGCTAAGGCACTCAAAGTACATCCAGCAGTCGATGACTATTGCATCGTGTACGTGTCTCTCACATATACAATAATTATACGATTGAATGATACATTCTTGAAATTCAAACATCTATAATATAACCTTTTTCGCAATTAATAATGCGCAACTCTCTATACTTTAATTGTGAAACGTTTGTTTTCCTCTTTCTTTTCTCATTCTTCCTTCCTATCTCTCTATACTCTTGCTCTCTCCTTTTCTCGCCCATATTAGCTCGAGTCGCGCGAGCAACGAACAACGAAACAAGAGTCGATATATCGGATGTAATCTACGTCGATGTTCTATTATATGCGATAGTTTGTGTTTTAAGCGTTGCAATTGTCTCAGTGATTATTGCACTCGAGGAAAAGAGAGAGATTAGCTCGGTTCTCTCTCTTTCGCATTTCGGCGCAATCCGCAAAAACCGACGCGCGTGCGCGTTTTTTTTCTACCCTTCCGCTGAGTGCGCCGGTCGTTTTTTTTTTCATTTTTCTTTTTTTTTTTGTTCATTTTTCTTTTTTTGACCCACAAGGCGACAATGTCAAAGGCGTGCTCATTGATTGTTACGAGCGCACGATAACGTACTGTTTATTATTCTGTCGTTCGATGAGAGCATCGAGTCAGAGCACGAAAATACACTTTGCACGAACTTACTAAAGTATACAGGATTATCAACTTTGTATTTATATGTGTGTTTTTCCTTTCAATCACAGACATTGAAAATTTTTTTGCTTTTAGAGACCCAAGTGTTCTCATTTTTTATTTTCTCAAAGTCATTAAGTTATTACAATAGTTGGTACATTGGTTGTCTATTATTGCAATTTCCTTTCGAATTCTCTAAAATTAGTATTAAAATTTAATGTTAAAACTTTAAGATCGAAATAGGCGGTACATGTGAAATGATCACAGTGTGTTTCGAACATTTAATTTGAATTTAAAAAAAATTTGCCAGTTAACTTATATACCTAATATCATCATTAGATACAAAATTAATAAACTCATAAATCGTAATTATTAAATAATATAAAAAATTTTGACAGTCCACCAGATTACCTTGATTTTTTTTGTTAATTAACTTACAAATTAAAGTTAAAATGAGATCGATGGTGTGATATGACAAAAAAAAAAAAAAAAAAAATAAAGTACGGATTAGAACGGGAGAGAAAAAAAAGGGAAGAAATACTTAATATTGACAATGGTATGGATCGAATTGGATGCGAACGAGTAACGGCGCGCCCGCCGGAAGTCATCATCATTATCATACACTCGACATTATAATGATATAGGCTGCGTGTAGCAATCAGCGAGACAAATGCAAAGTTCACAACTTACTAGATGTCGAACTATTTTTTTTTTAATATATATATATCATACGTAAATATAAAATCATCCCTTTAAATATAAATAAAGTCTAAGAATTCTTATCGATTCATTTTTTTTATTTGAACTGCAATCGTTTTTAAGTGATTGCCAAAGAGCTATTGAATTGTCGCCTAGTCTAAATTCACTAGATTATTCAAGATGTTTCGATTTTGCCTATCTTCACAAGTGTGTGTTGATGACTATGATTTTTCTTTTGTTTCAATGACCTCCGCTATTGTAAATCTACCGTACACGTGATTTTATATTCGATGATGAAGAATTTCTCGCTCAATCTTCAGCTTGCCCGTTTTCGCTGAATATAATTACGGAACAGTTCCCTTAATCTTTTGAGATCACTTAATAATATTACACAATTTAATAAAAAATATTTTTTCAATAAAAACTTTTGGAAATATAAAGCATCTATAGACAAACAGCGCCCTTAAAGTATAAGATTCCTAAATACAAAGACTTTTGAATTTTTTTTCGACGTATCTCGTTCATAATGAAAATACGTTAAAATAATGACTGATGAAATTGGCATATAATCACAAATTTTTTTTAAATCAATAATACCCTCGATTGTAATAGATCTGAAATTATATCGATACAAGTTCACTATCGTAACAATAATAAAAATGGCGCATTTGTGTTAGGTTTGTACTGCAAAACAATTTTCTTATTAGCCATAAAAACTCTGGAATACAATATTGACCTTTTAACGTTTTTTCATCTTTAATTCAAACTTTTTTTTCATTCTACATAGCCAACATGAAATTCCACTTCTTTCATTATTGAATACAACATTACCGATGCGTGAGCGAATATTTATTAAAACTTTATATCTTCCAAAGGGATACTAAAAGTCATTGTTGGCAAAGCATATGCAAAATATATCTTTCTTCTTTTTTTTTGAAAAAGTCAAGGCATTATATTCATACATGAATTTTGGTGTCTTTGAAATCTAGTATTGGCACAATATAGAATTTCATGCCAAGCTTTCATGCTTAGAACTAAACCATTTTATCGTACAAACTTGAAATTTATATATTTGACAAATTAGATAGTTTCTAAAAAAGTTGTTAAATCATTTTAATGATTACATGACATCTTAATACTATATTTTTTTATTTTATCAACGTATTCCGTATTCCTTCATCAATAATCACGTATTATTAGCAGTCTAATAAATATCCTGGCAAAAGAATTTTCAGTTATTGATTATGAAAAATAAAGTGTTTGTTTAAAAATGTGTAAGCTATGAGAACTTTAAAATTTAATTATAGATAAAATAAAAATTATTTTGCCAGGAAAGGAGTAAGTTAATTTAGTTACATATTCATATCATAGAATAGTGAACTCACTTGAGCGAGAACAGTGAGGTCACATAATTCAAGTATCACTCGACTGCTGTGTTATTATTTTTCAGTTCTTGCTTCGATCATGTATTTTTTTAACTGGACAACTGAATTCTTGAATGTACTTCTTGATCATACTACTTCCTGAAGCGCGAGGTATCACGCAATAACGGGAGTAGCCATGAGGTGTAATGAAATCATTAAAAGGCAGGAGAATTCGAGTGATAGTCAACACGACAGTCTTTTGAACACCATAGGGTTGTGGGAGCATGATTGGGACCATGTCTGCTACGATACCATGTCATGCCAGCCACTGCCATTTGAGGTGTTGCTCTCAGATGCTGAAAGAATGTGATTATCCTAGATTCGCAAAATGTTTTCATTTCTAATCATAAATGTTTTGTTAAAAAAGAAACAAATAAATAAAAATGAAAAAATAAAAAAAATAAAAATAATAATTACCAAAAATAATTAATTAAAATCTAGTAGCTAAAGAAAAAAAAAAGAAAAAAATTTAGTTAATTTTTTGAACTTATTAATTTTTGCATCATTCTTACACACCTTCTGTGGATAAGGACTGAGGTCCCCATATTCTTACTGTACAATCATCTGAAACAGAAGCCATCATCTGATGATGAACAGGATTCCAGGAAACACAATTGACTGTTCTGCTGTGTCCTGTTAATGTAGCTATGGGTAACTCTTTTTTTATATGCCATACATAAACTTTATTATCTGAAAATTTGTATATATTAAAATAATATTGAATTATTGAGATTGAAGTTGGAAAAGCATGACAGTTTGAATAAACATTCATACCTTCACTGCCTGATGCAATAAAGTCTTGGTTAACACCTCCAAAACAACTATGAATAGTGAAATGCCCTTGAGTGACCCCCTGGAAACGTTTAACTAAACATCTATCTTGTAAGTCCCAAAGATGAACCCCTTGATGAGCGACGTTCAGCAATGCCTGACGATCTGCTTTATTTACGCTAAAGGACATGATTGGGTGATCTTCTTGCAATCTACAATACCATAAGTAATCATTTAAATAGTTATTCACAAAATACCGTAAAAATAATATTATCGATGTAAATGCTCACATTGTAAATTCGCCCAAATCGTCAAAATTGTATCCACGAATACGATGATGAGAGTCCGCAGCCAAGACGGTCTTGCCGTCACTACGACACCACAGACTTTTGACCCTGACACCCTCCCACGAATCCAAGACATTTCCATCCATGTCCTATTAAAGCCGTTCATTTAACAATAAAATTAAAGATTTTTTTGGGGCAAAATGACCGTAAAAGCCTTTACTTACACATTGATAAAATTGACCTCGAAGACCACCCGTGACAAATTTATTAGAATCACGGTGCCAGGCGCAAGCGGTCAATGAATCCTCAGTGCTCTGGGTCAGCTTGACGCGCAGTTCACAGTCGGGCGTGTCGACGCTCCACAACCATAATTCGGGACAATCCTCTGGGCCACACGCGATTAAGTGAGTGCTGTCGGGACTCCAGGCGATCAGTGCAACGCCGTATGTATGTCCTTCAAGCGTTTTCCTATGTGTTACGCGTAATGTTTCCTGTATAAATAAAATCAGAAGTCGATATAAAGAATACTTTAAAATTTCTGGTGTGTTTGTAGATAGCTACTCACAGGATCGACATCCCAAATTATCACGGACATGTCTTTCGAGCCTGTGGCAAGTTTCATCCCATCTGGCGAAAATTTGCAGTACCACACTTCATCACAATGGTCATTGAGTATTTGCGTGGTATGACACGGAAATTGCTCCTTACTACAGCTATGATCGACTAGCAATGAGACGTTCTCGAGGTTCGTCTAGACAGTAGCGGTGAAAAAAAATGATGAAGAAAAAAAAATGTTACGTGAATTTAACGATGACGAAGAACAGCCAATAACAAAGGAATAAGGTAAACCTGTGTTTGAGTAATGTGGTATGTGCACTGTTGATTCTGCATTTCTACTGCTTGGCAAAGAAGGGAATGAAGACGACGTGGAGGCAACATAATTGATGGTGGAAGGTACTTTTGCAATCTGTCCATCAAAGCTGCTCTTGATTCTAGGCCCTTACCCTCCCAACCAGCACGAGACTTGAATATAAAAATTATTATGATGATTAAAAGCCATAATTACTTGATAAGATTAATGATGTAATATTTCATGATTTGGAATTTAGATCACACCTGTAGTTCCTCCCTGCCACTACACATCATGAATGCAGACAGCTGATGAACACGGCCTGTGTTATGACCTAAGGGTGTAAGTTCATTTCTTAAAACTTGAAGGGCTTCAAGCACCAATCCATCCTCAAGATATTCTAGATACTTCTGCTCTAATAGCAAAAATTTCATTTCCTGAAATGACAGAAACACACATTTATAATCCACTATTAATTAAAATATATCCTACTTATTTTCAATGAGAAGAAAAAACCATCAATCTTACAACAAGACTCTGATTGGCACTATTTAAAAATCCTTTAAGTTCATCAAGATCATGGTCAGCTTTGGTCCAGTCACCATCCATGACATGCTGACGAAACTTAGCAGCAGATGGATGATCCAAACGGCATCCTGACTCTTGCATCAACAGATCAGCAGTACGACTGGAAAAAACCAAAACATTTTCGTTTATCTATTTATACATGCTCACTCATACACACACATATACACACAAGCACTTGTGTGACTATAAAAAGAACAACACAGACTTAGCCAGTGTATATATATATGTGTGTACATGACACAGCATCAGCTGATCCAGAAGTTCTCAGAAACAAAGGGGCAAAACATACTCAAGTCCCACTGTCTTCAGATGCTGGCCAATGAGACGCACAATGTCCTGGTTTGTCTTGTCCATAATCTTGGTGGCAATGGTCTCGGTTCCCTCCCCGTTGACCTCACCCGCATCCCCATCAGTCTCAGCAGCGATGTTCCCATTAGTCTGAACTCCACCTGAGTCCGACATGGTTCCATTCTGCTGCGTGCCTGGTGACACCGCTGCGCCATTGGCACCCTGCTGCATCATGCTGCTTCCAAAACACAAGGAAAAGCTCACACTAAGTCCTGACTCGCCAATTCCTTCATTATTACATAACTTTGTATCATCCATCAAAGATGAGAAATGAAAAAAAAAATAAATAAAAATAAAAATTTCTACACAGTCTCTCCTTTCAGCACCCCTATAGTAGATCAGAGGCGCGCAGTGCTCGGGGAGGCAAGAAGCCCGGGACTGACGGGAACAAGTTGTGTGCGCCCGTTGCGCACACTCTCTCTCTCTTTCTCTCTCTCTTCCCCGCAGCGCGCTCTTGCTTGCGATGGAAAAGGAGAAAGAAGAAAGCTAATTATAGATAAAAAGGAGCCGAGGAGAACGAACGTACGAACGAGCTCGCAAGCGATAAGGCGCGTGCGAATTACACACTGCTCTTCTCTCTCTCTCTCTGGCTCTTTCTCCGTTCCCACTTATATATGTATGTGCGTGTATATGTATATATACATACGTTTACATATGCGTGCGTGCGTGCGCGTGGGTGTGCAATATATACATACATACACACACATACACGCACGCACGCGAGCACGCACGAGATCTGACAAGGAGGCACAACACCACACATACATACATACACGCTCGCGCGTGCGAGCATATAGGGGAGAGGTAGGGGGAACAACGTAGAGAGCGCGATTGCGACTTGCAAGAGAGAGAGAGAGAACGTATAAAGGAAAGAAACACACGCAGAGAAAGAGGAAAAAAAAACACAACACACACACACATACAGAGCAATGAGAGAGAAAGAGCGAAGATCGCGCGCATGATGAAGGCTTATATATTAAAAACTCTTACCGATAGTTGTCCATGTTATTGGGGCTGCGGGTAGCGGCCACCTCCTCGTCCTCCCGAACGTCGTCGTTACGGTGGGTCTGCTCCTCCGTGCGCGCTGCAGACTCCTGTCCGGAGTCGAGCAGCAGCAGCGGGTCCGCCGCGGCAGCTGGCCTCTGGGTAGTCGGTAGGGAACTACGGGACCTTTTGCGCGGTGGCGGAGCGAGCCCACCGTCGTCCGACTCGCCGCTCGAGGCCAGGCTTATGCGCGTGACGCCCCGTTTTTTTCGCCACTAGGGTACCCCGAGCAGCCGTCCTAGCCGCCGCTGCCGACGACGCTACTACTACACCAACCGCCTGCACCACCGCCGTCGTCGTCGTACCTCTTCGTTTTCGCTTCCTTCGCCTCGACGTCGTCGTTGGGCTTTTCTCGTCTTCTTCTTCTTTCTTCGTGTTCCTTATCTTTCTCTCTCACTCTCTCTCTCTCTCGCCAATAGGTATACCCCCCGTATATAATACAGCGACGAGAGAGTAAGAACACACAAGAGAGCGAGTGAGAGAGAGACACAGCACGCGCACTCTGCCTGTCCTCTTCTTCCCACTGTCTCTCTCGCACTCTCTTCTTTTTCCTTCCTTCTTCTTCTTCTTCACCTCCTCCTCCTCACCTCTTTCGCCTTCGTCTGCTCCGCTTTTAAGCTCGCTCAGCTGCAAGCTCTGCTGCTGCTGCTGCTACCTACCCTGTGGAGCACACCGTTGTTAACTCTCGTCCTCCTCTGCCGCGATCTATTGTTTCTCTTCTCCGTCGTGTTTTACTACTGCACCTATCTCTCGCTCTCTCTCTCTCTCTCTTTCTGTCTCTTCTTCTCCGTTGCTACTGCTGACTGCTGGCTGCGTGCGCTCCTTATACCACGGACGACGAGACGACGACAGCAGAGAGCGCGAGGCAGGCAAAAGCAAGCAGCCAACGCAGCGTTGTTGCTGGCCTGCGCGACGACGAGGAGCAGAGCAGCCACACTAATATACTACTACTACTAACTTAATGCTGCTGCTATGTTCCACCTAGCGCTGCTGCTGCTGTTGCTGCTGCTGCTAGCCCCGATGGAGGAGCCTCGCTCACTCGCGGGGACGGCTGATTTGCAGCCAGGACGATCCTCTCGACTCGACGGCGCGACGGGCACAAGCACGATATGTCTGTCTATATGTATATATGAATATATCTCTCTCTCTCTCTCTCTCTCTCTATCTGTATATGTGTTTTATATATCTATATATATGTATATATCTATATGTCTGACGACGTCGCGCGCCCCCGCGAAGGCCAAGCGAGCGAGTGAGACAGCAGAGCAGCGAGTGAAAAAGGGGGGCGACTGTGTCTGTATGTGCTTATGCGCTGCTGCTGCTGCTGCTGTGAGAGCGCGACACGCACAACACACACAGTCTCCTAGTGGCTGGTTTATTCCTCTCTCTCTCTCTCGCTCGCACACACTTTACATGCGTGTAGGTATATGTGATCCTATATACGTGTAAAGCACTCTCTGGTGCGCAGGCAGCAGCTATAATACTCGTCGCGCAGGATTATATAGGTGTGCGTGTACGAGCGAGCGCATGCAAGAGAAGAGGTCGCTCGACGACGACGACGACGACGCACACGCACATTGGGAAACGATGACTGCCACACAGCTGATACTTGTTTGGATCGTCGTCGTTGTAGCTCGATCTCTTTCTAACTTGCTGCTGCTGCTGCTGCCTGCCATGCGGACTGCGCGCGCATATACAATACACTTCTCGCGCTGCTCATGCGTGCAGTACTCTATGTGCTGTATATAACCCCCTCCACTTTACTTTGCCTTGCCACCAGCCCTATACGTACGTATCTGCGTGTATATGTATATATATATAGGTATTGCGATTGGCGCAGGAGAGTCGATGGTGACTTGGTGCGCGAGTGTATATATATATATATATATATATATATGAGGTAGCGATATAGCAGTACTATACTAATACTAATACACCTAGATGAGAAAGAGAGAGAGAGACAGAGATATGTTCCAGGCCTACAGCCTAGCACCATGAGCGCTCCTTTGTCGTCTCATATATAGCAGTGTTGCCCACATGCAATGAGAGAGAAAGCGATAGAGCGAGTACACCTAGAGTGTGTTGTACCAGAGATGAGAGTACAGTTGTACGCGTGTACGCATGTATACATGTATTTGTTGTATGTATGTATGTATGTATGTATGTATGTGCAATAACGTGCACACGAGGGCCATGCTTGGATGATAAGGGGCTAGATGACGCTAGCGGTACGCTCACTCCGTTTCTCTTTGTTTCCTTATGCCATAGCTGTTGTTGTGTTCTGCCTCGTCTCCACTGGTCCCAGCGCGCAGCTGCGTGCGTGTGTATATATATATATAAGCATATATATAGGTACTGCGCATCAGGAGGTGGTGTACTGGTGTGTGGCTATATATATATATATATATAAGACTCTTGCGCACTGTCGCTTTAACCTTTGTTATCGCGGATGCGCGCGGCATGTAAACAAACTCCGTGCTGCTTATCTATATATGCGCTGGAGCTCTATCATCGCGTATACATATTAATCGCTACTATAGTCTATATAACACATTCATAATAATAACAAATCCCCCGCAATCATCTTATGTCTTATCGTGTGTATATAGTTGCGAAAAATAACCATGTTATGCATAATATATGCGACTTATGCGTTCATTATATATTGTATACCTGAGAATTTAATTTTCTAAATGAAAATGCCTGCAGGTACATATTAGCAGGTCTGTAAAGTGATCAGGATAATCCTATTACGAGGGTTAACGTGTCGCTTGTTATATGTTTGGGTATATGTATATATATATACGATGAACACGCTATTACCGCCAACCTGCGCGATCATCATCATCAGGCTGTGGGCAGGTTTGCGTGAACGTGGAAAAATTTTGTGGTAGGGATAATACGGTGCGCGGTGATTGGTGGAATAATCGATACGTCACTCTGATATCAACCAAGTCGAATGCAGCGATTGGTGCGCGTAGTAGCGCGAACATATGCGATCGACGCTATGAGGGTATTATATACTATATTTGCGTGATGATTAAATGCCCACGCGGTTGGTAAGTAAGTGCGTAAATATATAATATATTGTGACTTCGATTTTTTCGGGGCGTGCTCCGAAATGTTTGACGGACTTGTTTTGTTGTAGGTTGCGATGTAAAGATGTTGTTGGATTGACGAGGATGACTTTTACTTATAAGTTATAGGTGGTTATATTACAAATCGTAATTTATTGAAAATATCTTGAATAACATTTTAGTGAAACATTCTGATATTTCGGAGAAAGAATTTGTACTGGGACATTAATGCTATCTTAAAAGTGGTCTTCGATCGGTGAATGTTCACTATACGAGCATGGGACACCTAATAGATATGTTCTATACTCTCGATCGGAATTAGGAACGCCGTCTTTTGTATTTGGAAATTGACAGTTAGAATGGTAGAAAGCCATTTATGTAGTGTCCCCTGATATAGATTATATAGAAATATTCGATCTATGTAAGACGTGGATACATCACTATGTAAAGATCTCAGGCATTTATATATAGGTATATATTCGTTTTAACTTTGAATTGAGTATAGACTATGTGTGGAATTTAATTAATGTAAACTTGATAAATATTTTATAAAATAATCATTCCTATTTTCCATTAAAATTCTTCTTCAAAAGAAATAGTTTTCAAATTTAGTTATCTGTAGAAATCTGCGTAGTTTCGTAAAAAAACAACTATATTAATTTAGGAAAATAAAAATAAATAATTGTAGACCTTTATAGATCTTTATTATCTTTATTATATCCTGAATAAAAATTCATTCAGGCCAGCTGCTGGTGTAATTATGTAGACCTGTACAGGGTACGGTTAGAATGCCCTGCTCTCTGAAATTTTTGGTGCTCATTAAATACTCATCTATGACATAGACAATGCCTGATTTCGCTGGTCTCGCAACTTTGTTACCTGCCGGGCTATTGCAGGTATTTAAGCCAGTGTAGCTGAATTAGGCCCCTTGTGGTATCCTTAACTTTCTTTTTAACATCGTTTCTACTCGTAGTGCAGGAACTTTGCGTTCTGCAATCTAGTGTTCATCGATCATTAATTATATAGAACTTTTGAAAATCTTTATCAATATTTTTATTATGTAATATATACTATATAATTATAATTCACTTAGCATGAAATCAAATGCCTGTGATAAAATAAAAATAAACCTATAAATAAAAAATTATTTTACACGTAATCATATATAAGGTATATTAAGAAGCAAGTAGTCAATTTATTCAAATACAATATAGTTTATTAATTTAGTTGAGGCATTACAATACATTGATAAAATATAAAAAAAACCTAATCGAATATCAGAAAAAATAAAATTTTTCAATATATGAAACTATGTAGAATATTCGATTACTTCAATGACACTCCAAAAACGTATATAAGGAGTACAAGTTTAATTCCTTAATGTAAATTTCGTGCTATAACTATAGTCAATTGTCCCAGTAACGACTTTTTACCTTTTATAATATCACTAATTATTCCACACTTCATTTTGGAGCTAATGAAGCTCCAAAAAACTATTTCATAACACGAATATCATGAAAATTAAACCCTCTATACATCCTTTATTTTGATTCGCATCACTTGCACGTTTTATATTCTCACATCAATTTTCCCTCTTTCAATCATATATTCAATTATTCTTTTCAAAACAACAACGAATTCACCGCATATACCACCAAACATTCGCACCCTATACCGTTTCATTATACACGGACGTCGACTTACTTACCTGCTTCCAGCAACAATCGCACGCTACTTTATGCACACCCGTAACATATAACACAACACACAATATATCCTCATCTACCTGCACGAACGATCTCAGGTAACCACTATATACTAACGCACCATGTCCTACCAGCGATCGCCAACAGGTGGCAGCGCTTGATCGCTTCCAAAACCTCGCCTCGTCGTCACCCACACACTATACACCTGCCTCATGATCGTATCCCCTCCCTCTCCCTCTCTCTATAATACACATATATACCAGGTACAACCAGCACCCCTCCGATTTCTCTATACATATATATGCGCTTTCCCGCTTTCCCCACTCTCTACCACATTACATATACATACCTATATCCACATAGAGAGAGAGAGAGAGAGATCGCGCGCTCCTCTCTGCGCCGCACAGGCTCCGCGCGCGCGCGGAGGAATGCAGATTAGGCTGTGTGTATAGGTGGGAGGAAGGGAGAGCTCGCGCTGTATATAGCATATATAGGTAGTGGTATACGCAGAGAGAGAGAGAGAGAGAGAGAGAGAGAGCACCTCGTCCACAACCGCGCGCGGCGGCGAACCAAGTCAGTCAGTGCTCGCTGCAGCAGCGCAGCCGGTGGTGTATACCGCTCTCGCGTGTGTATACCCCTCCTCGCTTGTATATATATATACATATATACATATAGGATATATACACATACATACTCCGCGACGCGAGTGTGTGCGTTATACTATATATATATATATACAAGTTGGAACGAACTCGTCGTCGCGTTATATTATTTATTATATATATATGTATACGGTTCTGTGTGTGTGTACCTGTGTATATGTGTTATTATATTATACGTGCATAATTCAGCGCATGTAGATCAGTGTGCGTTGTAATAGGAAGAGAGAGAGAGAGGAGAGGAAGGATATATACGCATAGTGTGCTACGATATATAAACGTATATATATAGGGAGGCTCTTACAACGCGAGCTTATATATATATACAGCCACCTGTTGCGCGAGCGTCCGTACTACTACTACTACTACTACTACCTGTTTGTGGCATATACATATATAGCGACAGGTTGTTATATAGATGTATATTTATTAGACGAAGGATCATATAGCAAATATTAGTGAGGTGCTGCGGGTGGTTGAAGATGAGAGACCGCGAGGAAGCTGCTGTGTACAATCGTTGCTGTAGCCAGTTTGGAGCCGGCGTCTCGTACACTCGCCCGGCTGCATGACAGCTCACTCTCTTACCCTCTCTCTATATCGTTATTTGATATATATATATATAGTGTAAAGTGTAGTGTGCTCGTGCGACGACACGGTATATAGCTATATACTACCCCACCCTTATCATCGTCCTGCGGCGTGTGTTAGCTGAGAGAGAGAGAGAGAGAGTGACATATAAGCGCAACCGTAACTCAGAGGCCGCATCACGACGACGACGACGACGCATTCGGGTGAGTATTATTTTGTTATATATGTATAGATATATGAATGTATGCGAATCATGTACACCCTCCGTATATATATCTATACACACGTATATATATATATGTATGAAAAAAAAACAGAGAGAAAGAAGGCTGGCTGGCTGGCTGGCTGGTCTCTCCGAGAATCCGAGATAATCATATAATATACAGCGCTGGTTCGTTGCTGCTGCTGCTGTTGCTGCTCCGGCCCGCAGGAAGAGCAAGAGAGAGAGAGAGAGAGGAGGGAAGACGAAGAAGAAGAAGGGACCCCGGCCGCCGTGCACGCTGCTGCTTCTTTCTCTCTGTCTTTCATTCCCGCGCGCGAGCGAGAGCGCAGGTATGCCCGCCGCGCGCGCGCACGCTCGCTTGCTTTGCCAGGTAGAAAGAGTAAGAGAGAGAGAGAGGAGGTGGGAGGAAACGCATTCCAGAGCCGCAGAACTCGCGCGCGCGCGCGAGAGAGAGAGAGAGAGAGTAGCGCATGCGCGCACGGCTATGGGTACTATATAGCGGGGCCTATGCGAGAGCTATATATATATGCTATATACACGGTGAGGAACGTATGAGTGTATGTGTGTAGAGTGTGTTTTTCCTCGCTGGAATTTCCTATGCGAGTAAGAGAGAGAGAGAACGGAGTATATGTGTGTATATATGTATACGTGGGCCCTTTGATGTCTCCCGGGTCCTTGACTTTCTGCGAGGGATGTTAGGGCATGATGATAAAAAAATAATACGCGAAAAGTTTCATAGTCAATGCGAATAGAGAGAGAGAAATATCGCGTGACGCGTGTCGTCTCTCTCTTTTTTATATACTTATACGCGCGAGAACCTCGTGCGAGTTTTGTGCTGGCACGAAAGCTATGCTGAGACATGCTTTAACGAAAAATAAGAGTTCGCATATATATATATATCGATTATATAGTCGTACCATAAAATCGCTCGGATTTCGGTTTCTATATGTGCTCCGAAAATGTTAGAACTCCGAAAAATTCTATATACACACACACACCGATGTTTTTGTATATAGTGCACGCATGCACACATTGTATTATTCGTATAGAGCGACCGGCTGCTATATATATATATACAGACTTTGTAATGACCGAAAGCGCGCGTGCGAGTTGCTGCTATATAGCGGCGCGCATGGGATAGCTATATAGTATATATAGGTATTTCCTAACAACTCTGCACGCGTGCTGAGTTTCCATCCGCATTCCTATATTGACAGCGATTTCAAGCCTCGCCCACACGATCGCTTCGTACATATATATGTATACACACGCGTGTATACGTTTTGTTTATATGTATATATAGGTATACGCAGGTAGTTGTAAGCTTTTCTTATGCGTGTTCCCGCCGAAAACGCTCTCCATAAAGATGAAAATAAAAGAGAAGAAGGAAAAGGAAGGAAAGAATCTACCTAGGTGTGTATATATATAAGGGAAAGAAAGAGAGAGAGAGAGAGAGTGAGTGAGATAATATCTCGGTAGTTATAAATCACAGTCGCGCGCGAACGTGACGGGAATCTCCGAGAGAGTCTGTGTGTATGTGTGTGCGAGATTAGAGAAGGAGGGAGAGAGCAAGAGAGTAACTTTCAAAAGTGCATTTCCTCGCACATGAGGTGCAGCTATATATGTGTATAGTGTATATATTGTTTTCACTGAGTTGTATATTATGTATAAGGTATTTGCGGTGTGGTATATATGCGCGTGTGGCGCCACGTGAATGTGTACATATACACACACTGGTGTTGTAGTTTATCTATGGGTATGTACAGGATTAGGCTGCAGATGGTTATGAAACCGGTATATATGCGGGTATAGACATAGACGCGAGTATCTCGAAATCTAGCGACGGAATGCGAAATTTTTTTTTTATTAAGGCGTGCGCGAGGGGGTGTCGTGTAGTTTGGGTTTGATATTGAATAATAATTGTGAGAGTTCCTGGTATAAACGATAACACAATTAACAATAGGAGGATATTTGTTGAACTTCATTCGTAGCTTATTGTTCGGACGTTGACAATGGAGCGTATAGATATACAAATAACTGCGTTTCATTAGAAAATATCCGTGCCGGTATATTTCTGATCAATAAATAATTGAGAGTATGTATACCCTGTTGCGCGCGGATGTATATGTGGGTATGTAATTCGGTTTAGAATTATATAGGAAATGTATAATAAAAGAGAGTACGGAGTAAGTACGGATTGAGAATTTTATTGGAGAACGCTAATGATGTTTTAGTTCTGTTACATGCACTCACGTGAGTTGCAATCGACCGTATATAATACGAATTTATATATATCGTAAATTTAAAATAACGTATATATTTATACGAATTGTTATAACATATAGATATATACATGTCGAAACAACATTTTCTTCTTTCTTGATATTAATGAACCATGGGCCAAGAAAAGATATATAAATGTTTGTTACATATCGACATTGGTTTGCGTAAACCTATATATGTGTATTTGTGTGTGTGTGTGTATACATATACACGTGGTATAAAAAGAAGCAGCTAAAGAATGAAAAGAGCAGATAACGAGAGAAAATCTTTCAACCATCCACATACACCTATTAAATCGTTTCCCGTGAATCAGCAAAAGTCGTATATAGCAGCAGCAGCAAGCGCAGTTTATTAAATAAGAAAGCTATTGGGCGGCATTTTTCCGGAGAAACACTCTATATATATAAATTTTCTAACCAATCGAGACAGCGAGCAGCAGCAGCAGCAGCCGGTAACTCTAGATTTCATTCGCCTTTAGATTTGCGGAATTCCTCGCGTATATATATATACATGCGTATACTTATTTTGATGCATAAATCAAGAGCTGCGTAACGGTCGACCGGTTATTATACCGATGAAAGTCCTTACGTTTTGCCTTATGATGATTTTTATCTTAAATAATATAACTATATACATATATAGTTGTACGCGCGCGTGCGAGACTGTTTAACGAAAGCGTAATCTATTGCATAAATAGTGTTATCACGGTTATAACGCGCAAATGTTGTATAGAATCGAGTTATTTTATATCGCGCTGCATAATGTTGTCGTTGTTTATGTTGTACACTGTATGTATGTATATAGTACATAGGTTCTATATAATTTTTGGAAATTTAAAAAGAAAACCCGAGAATGCGGTAAACTCGATTTATATATATATATATATATATATACAAACAAGATCGTGAAACCTGTGTGCGTCGTCGTTGTCGTGTTCCTCTTAAATTGTATCCTTCGTTCATTATAACGACGCATAATTTAGGGTAATTCGAGGACGAATGGGCCTGTAAATTAAAAATTTATAATATAAGCGTACACTACCGCGAGAAATTCCGCGAAACCATTAACTTGTGAATACGCACGTGTGTGTGTGTACATATACAAATACGCATATACATGCAAGTTCGTTATACAAAAAAATATTTTTATATATATAAAAAGTATGTGTATATACACGCTGTTCATTCATAAAATGCCTGCGCGATATTAAAAATATATATACACAAGTAGCTATATATATACTCTTGTTATCCTGCGGCCTTCATATAAAAAAGAAAATATATACCATTTCCCTTATTGTAAAATTATCTTATTACCTTGTGTACACGCGTACACAAGTCGATATATTATTTATTATTAACCAATACCTATAAGTATTCATTCCGCGTAACTCTCTCTCAACAATCTATATCTTATCGAATGCTGCTGCGTGCATTCTCTGAATATTCATTCCTTTCCTCTCTCTCTCTCTCTCTCTTCCTCGCGTGATATTTTCTAAGCTATATATACGTCCTCCTCTCTTTATCTCCCCGTTGAATCGCTTTTCCAGCTTTGACCGTTACATACACTTACATAACTATCAACCCTGTACGCTTTTCCACGTATGTATAACCCACACACCTACATCCCCCTTTGGCAGGTATACATATAAGTGTATATATATCTACGGTATCTCATCTCACAGGTTTGGCAATGATGCACCCCACGTTCCTCATCCCTTTTAAGATACCATCAAAATATACGACGAGCGTCCCGAGAAAAATACTCTCTCCTCTCTCTCTCTTTCAGTTGTGTTTATGCGTCGAACGAAAGACGATGACGACGAAAAAGCTCTCTCTCTCTCTCTCTCTCTCTTAGGAGGGAGGAAGGATTAGAAGGATCGAAGCGCATGCTGCGTACGTCGGTAGCTCGCTATTATATTCACATTATAATCTCATCAGACGACCACCCTGGTTTTGTATAAAACCTCATATGCGATAAGAGTCTCATCCCCCATCATCCCCCGTATATATACGCTTCAGAAATTGGCGTGCGGTACTTCTTTATTTTTCTCTCGCTCACTCGCTCTCTCGAGAGGGAAGAAGAAGAAAAAAAAAACGAGATCGCGCGCGCTCTCTCTCGCGACTGGAAAAAGGAGAGAGAGAGAGAGAGTTAGTTGATAGACGTGCGAGGAACGCGGAGGAGAGGTGTAAAGCTCGTCCCTCTCTCTCTCTCTCTTGGATGGACGGACGGACGAAGCGAGGCGATTCCCAGTATTATACCAGGTTGCGCCGTGGAATGCGGGCGTCCTTCGCGCTCGCGCGTTGTGGCTCTCTCTCTCTCTCTTGCTCGTGCGAGGAGCGCGCACGAGAGAGAAGAGTATATATAGAGGTATATAAGGCGCAAGAGAGGTCTCTCTTTGTAGAGAGAGAGAGAGAGAGTCGCGACCGGCTGTGTGTGTATATGTATACGTGCGCGAACGAGCGAGCGAGCGATGAGCACTCTGCAATAGCACGAGTGGGGCTGTAGAGTGCCGCTATATTGGGGGATGATGGGTATGGTGGGGTGTGGATATGTGTGGATGGAAAAGGTTTGGAGAAACGATTTTCCGGAGGGGTTCGGAAAAGGGTGGTTTGTTGTGAGGAAACTGTGTACGAGGTATCAAACATTTTGGAGCCGAAATGTATATATATGTAGTTCTGAAATACGTTAACCTCGTTATTATACAAATATGCGGTTACGTCAAAAGTTTATCCTTTATCTAAAGTGACAGACGATTACGTACGGGGCTATTGCCAAAACTTAGCATTATTCGGTACATTTTACCCGCGCGCATTACCTAATAGAACGACTAACTATATACTTACGCTATTTATGTATACATTCCTGAAAAACAATTTTCCCAAACTCTATATTCTCAAGAGAGAGAGTTGCGGGAATTGTTGATGAAAGCTTATGGGATCATCTATCTAGTTGCATAAGTTTTTCGCCGGCGCGCGTATATATATATACCAGCTAAAAAGAAGTATTCTATACCCACCTCTTTCTTCTTCTTGCCAAACTTTGTATATTACCATTCTTTTACGACGAGAGAGAGTTAAGCTACGAGTATCGAAACAATTTCCAGTTAAGTTTTGAGGACGCTTTTAAAAGTAGATCTTATAAATGTACATAAGTTGAAGTTGTACGAAGAATTCAAATTAGAAGTAATGAAGTTTCGAATATTACGATTCATCGTTGTAAACTAGCAAAAACAAGTCAGAATTTCTAAAAAAAAACAAAAAGCATCTATACGCGTTACAATATTCCTCTATAAAATTAATCAATGGTCAACGATACATCTTGTAATTACATGTTTCTGATATATGTTTAGATATCTCAACTCTTCTTATTATACGCTTAATTCCACATGTGGCTTTTAAATTTTAAAATCATCATTGCAAAGCAATATATACCTTATAACATTATAACGTTTCACTCGCATCACCACTCATTGCAAAGATATTCCTGTACATATATATAAACGATCTAAACTTCATTTCGAACTTCCCTTAATGATGTAATTACACTTCTCGTATATACCACTTTTTGCGCTTATTTTCATTCGAACTCGGATTCCTTCGCAGCCGCGCGTATATATGTATATACACGCGCCGAACCAACTTTAAATCAAGCGGAAAATAAACGATAGTATAAACGCGCTATTTTAGTCTCTCTCTCTTTCCTTCTCGTATATACATATATACGCGCGTGCGCGCATGATAAACGCGAGCCCCTGGCATTCCAATCTAATTGCATCAATTTTTCCGATTGATCAAAGCCGCGCACGTTCTCTCTCTCTTGCTGCCTGCCTCTCTTTTCTCTCGCATTATCCACGCGACGATTTCGATCGTATATATACGTTCGTGCTTCGCAAAGTTGTCTGTTTACGATAATAAGTGGTAGTATATATGAGTTGAAAACACGGTGTACGGATATTATCGTAGTATATGATTTTTTTTTCCAATTCGGTTAATGCAAATCAACCTTGGATTGTAGCAATATAAGACATATTGACGCTGGTTTCTTCTTCTGGTCTAGATTAGCTTGAGGTTGCTGGAATGTGTCTATAAGCGCTTGATGTATATTTTATTTTTAATGTCGTTGTCGTTGTTGTCGTTACAAATGCAAAGTTATCGGATATAGGTAGCTTTTGAAATTCCTTCGGTTAATTAATAATTGCTGTAATTAAGTTGTTCTCGGCTGACTGCAACGACGTTGCCTATATAAGTACAAAATATTTTACGGCATACTATTTATGTTAGGGCGCTCGTGGCCTTCCCCCAATCAGCATTAGCATGATCGTTTATGAAGCTATCATCGTATATATATATACTGTTGCACAATTGCTATTAATTAGAAGGATCTTATATAGTCGGTGAGATTTCCCTGTGTGTGTGTGAAAATATACCGAAGAAGCATGAGACTTTGAATAAATATGTTGAATACTTGAAATGTTGGTTTTTTTTTCTCGTTGGTTGTATAAATGTGCTCCGTGAAAATAGTCGATTTATTTATAAATTAATATGTTTCGATACTGTTGCAGCACAAATTCTGAGAATATTTACTTTACGTTATGAGGTTGTCCTCTCTGTGAGAAAGGCTAAAAGAAAATTTGAATAAAACGATGTAATGTCGTTGAATGCCTTATACGAGTAATATCCTCAATGATTTTAAATGTATTTTATAAATAGTCAATTTATCTACAAATTACTGTGTATTAATATTTATTAAATCTTGCATCACGGTACACTATTTTTCGAATATTAAATAAGTAATGAACTCATATTATTTTATCCAAATTGATCAAGCTCTTAATCTTCAGATTTGTAACCACTTCATGGTTTATCTGAAAAATGAAACAATTTTGTTAAAATGTTAGTAATTGCATCAAAGAGAATTATATAACATATAGATAAATATTGAAAGAAAGATTAATGGTTGCAATAATAATTAGGTCATTTTTTTATCGAATTTGCTAATACATAATTAATGTATGATGACTAACAATCGCAGTACAACAATTTTATTACTTGTAAAGTGTGTATAAAACGTTGCACTGATTTTTTTTTTAATTTTTGTAACTGGGAACTATATCATATGAATAAAAAGTTTTTTATTATCAAGAAGCGCGGGTGCACTCCGAAGACAAGTAGCAATCGCAAATGTTGAAGAAGCCTTAGGGCATTATGTTATTACTATGAGTTATTAGATGTTTTATATCTTCGTAATGCAAATAGCTATTGCGTATAAATGCAGAAGAGTTACGTGTATAAACTAAGTGATCCTATAAGTATTACATTATGCTTTGATTAAAACTGTTTTATGACTGATTTTACTGTGTAGAGTATGAATTGTTGCCGTAATTATTGAATATTCATGTAAATAAAATTACGTTTGGGTGATGTTTGTGCTAAAGTTTTGGTCAGCTTAAATTTGATAAACCGTATCTAATAAGACAATACTAAACTTCTTCATGCATCGTAGTAATTTTGTAATTGTTAGATACAATCGATAGTAGACTTGAAATACTATATACTTGAATAAAGATTATCCTGCCCGAACTAAAAATTCAACTGCAATATTGAAAATTTTCTAAATAAAAAAAAATCTCAAATTTTTTAAAACATTTTTTAAATTTTTGCAAAGTTTGTCTAAAGGGTACCTCGTTACAATTTTTTTCAAACTAAAGCGATACAAAACTTTTCTCAAATGTTCTCCAAGACCCATTTTTTTTACCCAAGTAATAAAGAATCGTGTTCCCCATTTTCATTTTTTTTTGTTACAAGTTTATAAATAATAATTTCTTTTTATTCATAGTCATTAGTATTGCAAAAAATTGTTCCCAAATCAGGAAATAGCAATGAAAGTAAGAAGAAAAAAATGCTGATTGAATAGTTGAGAAATAATATACTAGAATTTACTACTTTTTTTTACATATATACGCATGTATGCATGTTGTCTATTTAAAACTAAGGACTCGCCTTCCCAATATAGTCAAGACAAGATACAGAATAGATACCAGGTACAAAGTAATTGCTTCTTCGGCATGTTTCGCAAGGAGACAAGCTTCGAACGCTGATACATAATCAAAGAAGTAAAACTAGCAAAATAAATAGCTGTTATTAAAATAACAAATAAATCTACAAATGTCCTATACTACTGTTGTAGGAATATTATTTTTCTTTTATTTTTTTTAACCTTATTATAATCATTTTGAAAAAGTGGTTCCAAAAATAGATTTACAATTAAAATAAGATTCAATAGACCAATTGTCTAATGCTACCTTCTCCTTTCTCAATTATCTCTCCTCTATATAATATATATCACAAATAATTTCGATATAAATGAACAAAGTGTACAATATACACTATATATCTTTTCGTTATATAATTTCATTCTTCCTTCCTCCACTCACCCCGTTTAATTATGATTACAGTGAGGACGCTGGGCGGCTCGGCGACGAAATGAAGCATGCAGCATGCGCGGTAGCAGTGTCACGGCTGCGCGGTCCTGCCTCCAACCCCTGGTCTCCGCCAGCCGCTATCTCGCCGTACACGCTCTGCCCGGTGATCCGCTCTACTTCGTCGTCGACGTGAGTATATTTCAGGTTTTCTTTTTTTTTTCTCTATTCTCTTCTTGTATACCAGCTTTTCCTTCCGTCTTACAATACGGTATATGTATGTTGTATATAGCGTCGATGGCTGTGAAATTAAAGGGACGAGTTATTATAGATATGGTATGAGAATTTGTTGGTGAGCTGTTGTAAGATTTTTCTTGTACTAAATGCAAAGAGAAAGTAGTGGTATGGTGAAAACTGTGGGCATTAGAATGTGAATAGTAACTGACGAGTGTTTTAGTGTCAATGGTAGTAAATTACAATAGATAAAAAAATGTTTTTTCTTCTCAAAGAATTGAGATTCGAAAGGTTCGGAATACGTCGGTAGCTATCTCGTCATTGTTTGGTAACTGAGATTGCTCGTATGTATATTGATATAGTTATTGTTATACACGCTTATACCAGTATTATAAGTGTTGTGTACTGGTTTAAAATAAATATATGCATGATCTGCTTACAATATTGACCTATCACATGTTTATGTACCTACATAAAGTGCTTTTATTCATTTAATATAATGGCTCAATCAACTTGAAAAGGATTTCTTTAGAACTAAACAAACATTATACTTCAAAATTGAAGGACAGGCCAGTTTCAATGAAATCATTTCTTTAATACGATCAAGGAAACTTAATATAAATAAAATATAATTATTTCACGACGATCATTAATTCACCTTCCTTTAAGTTGAATAAAATTGTTTGATCTAAGTATATATACATGAAAATTCTGGGCAACGACGAACGAATCTTCTTCGTGAATCTGATTACATATATATACGATACGGTTTCCCGGATATTTAATTATTTACGAATCGACAAAACACTGGCTATCTTTATGTTTATCTGCCTACACGAGGTATTAAATAGATCGATTCAATTCCAGGCAGTTTTTCGCGTCGCGGTATAACGCTCGTTCGTTTACATATCAAGGAAAGAGATTCCACGGAACAAATTTGCCTATACAGATAGCATATTAATCGAATGGACAAACTATACTGACTCCTGATGAAAATCAAATTCTTCACAAAATTAATTTCTTTATTCACATACAGTGGCTTTATTATCGATATAGATAAATCTACTATACAGACGCACACACATACTTTTAAACCACAATATGCATCATTGCGCAACAACCATTTAAAGACCACACACACACATATATATACGATATATTTGCCCGATTTCACAAACCCACAAAAGTGTGCGCGTATATAGTAATCTCTCTGTTTCTCTAGTAGCAGCAGCAGGAGCAGCTATTCGAAACCATAAATTACATACCTCCGACCTATTCAAACGCGTGCGCGCGTGCGCTTTTATTACACACCGGAAAATTCCTTTTAGAAAGCTACATCCACACCGCAACGCTCCATTAAAATCTCACAAATTTCCCTTCACGAAATAACAATGTATACATAAGCGGTCGCAGGTAAACAGGTATATACATTATATTATATATATAGGGTTCATCCTTTGGCTATTAGAGTTTAAGGTCGAAGAGTAGGTCGTTTACGAGTTATATAGGTATGTATTGGGTACACAGGAGTAGGTACCTGTATAATCCCTCCGCAGGTACTAAAGCCCTGTTTTATCAACCGCATGTACATATAGGATTGTAAGGTGCATCCTGTACAAATAATTCACGGTATATCTGTAAGAAAACTACAATGTGTACATTTGGAAACTCAAAATGTAAACACAGTATATCTATATATATGGAAGTTTTGTAACAGTCTCCGATAAATCTCATCACTTGTTCATACAGCTTTCCCGTATGTTACGATCGAATTCTATGTAGTTCGCGTACTTTTTATTGTATATCGAAATCAAAGGATTAGCATATAATCCAAGAACGCGTCTCTCTCTTTCTCTTTCTCTCTTATATAGTACCAATTGGGTATTCAAGGCGCGGGGAGAACCAGACTGCATCTTGATTCAATTAAGCAGCAGCAGCGGCACAAGTGTGTGTGTGTGTGTCTGTGTGCTACTGTTGCTGCTTTGCATTAATTATCTATTCAATCGCACCTAATACATTCATCTTAATTGAATCAGTGAGAGTTGGGTTGTCGTCGTTGGTTGTGTACAAACAATCAAGCATTTATACATACACATTTCTACCTTATATATATATACATACATTTTCACAACGAATTTTTTTCCCACGTTAACAGTTTAAAACTTTCATCGCGCGCTAATTGCTATTCCACTTGTGTATATATGTTGAAACTTGTATATACATATATAGATAACAAACCATTCGTCTACTAAACTACTGTAACTGAAATATATATATATATATATACCAAGATATACCGAATATTTTCTCTATATATACAGACGGTCGCGCGTATATCTGTAGCATATATATATATAAAAGCAAGCGAGCAAAAGTATATAAGCAAGCATGCCGTGGAACACAGCGACTACTAGCACATGCACGCGAGGTTCTGGTATGTAGTACGCTTTCACCGTCTCTCTCTTTCTCTCTCTCTCTCTCTCTCTCTTTGCGGCAATATATATTCATATGCGCATAGCGCTTTGCTGTGCTATTATATATATACATGTATATATATATATACCTAGATACGTGAATACGTTCACGTGTGTGTGTGTGTGTGGGTAAGGATTGTCGCGATATATGCGGCAACGTCCGCAAATGATAAACAATGTCACGCGTATAGCTAGTTTGCTTTCTACACGTATATTCTTTGTCGGCCAATTTCATATGATTTAACGACTTCATTTTTTTTCCCTGAACGATGCGAATAATACAGTGACGCGTGCATGTGATTTTTTTTTTCGCGAATTCAGGTGAACGTGTCCATCAATATAGGGAAAATTTGGGTGTGGGAAGTGCGCGACTTGTATGTATATATGGGAAAAATGTATCGTTCGCAGCGTCGTTATGAAACGTGAGGTGCATGAGGTATATACTTATTGTATAGACGCGCGGTTGTAAAGTAAGGCGAATGGTATATACATTTTTTTTGTTGTTGCTGTTGTTACGCGTGAGAAAAATTTAAGGTTCGACAGCGCGACGGTTATTCTTTGAGAGTATATATGAACAATGCGAAGTTTCACCCCGCGTGCGTATATGAGAGACGAAAGATTGACAGGAACTAGATATATATCAGAATGGGTTATATATGTACAAAGACCGAAATTATATTATCTTGCACAGTGTGCAAAGACAGCTGCGCGTGAATTGAAAGCGCGCGAGATTGAAATTGCGTAATTAATTCGTCATAATATCGGTGTGTATATCGTGTGGTATATAGTAAATAGCAACGACAAGTTTTATTAGTTAGGATATAACAGCTATTTTTAGATTATGTATTATCCATGCGTCGTGGAATTTCGAAAACTTTGTGATAACTATTCAAATTGCTACTTGAACTTTCAAATGTACTATTGCTCAATGATTACTCAATTTCTTTACCGAGTAAACAAAGTGTACGTCACCTTCATTTATGACAGAATTGTCGCTAAATTTTAAAGTAGTTGCCTGACAGATAATTAATGATATTTTGTAGCTAACGTGTTAATTAAGTGGAAGCGTATTGTAGCTAACATCATTATATAAAAGTAATATGATTCATCAAAAAGTTTTAGTGTTACTTAAAATATCCAATTTTATGATGTGTAAATACCAAAATTGATTTTTGGTTGATGAAAAAATAGATAATACCTCTAATTCAAATTTTCACTAAGGATTGTCCAGAAAATATGTAATAAATAGAATTTATGTAAATTTTGAAACAGTGCTGAATATTAATGCACTTGTCATGTCAAAATCATTGTATAGTAGCAAATACTTAACAATAGCAAAAATTATAAGAACGAATAAATTTTGCATTGTTGGAATGGAGCAAAATTAAATTTAAGAATTATATGATGTTACTAAACAAATCTATCTTCTATTAAAATCTTATCTTGAGATATTATTTTATAATATAAAAATCATATTAACTATTATTTGTAACTCTAAACGAAATAAATCTGTTGCAGGTTAAATCAAAGGTAAAAGAGGTTTATGCGCAGACATGCCAGCTTCTTGGTCAGCAGGGTATGCAAGATTGCGAACTCTTTGGATTGGCAACCCTATCCGGTAAGTGTATTTTTCTCATATATCTCTGCAAGCATATATATATTTGTGTTGATTGCTGCATGAAAAGGATTAACTACAGCGATGAAGATAAAAATATCAAGTTCAATCGCTGATGTTGACAGTAAAATTGTAATTTAACGCTTCATTCATAATTTAAAAATTGACTCGTAACGAATCAACCATCTATGCTTCGTAATGTTAAAATGAATATAGCAATTCTTATTTTTTATTTTTTCTATAAAGCATTTTTATTCTATTCTGAACTCATAATTTATTAACGTTGCTGCTAATAACAAAGACGGCTCAGAACTTTATTACAATTCATCACAAATTAAAATAACGTCAATTTTGAACTGGTATCCCTATAAAAATATTGTACCATTACTTTTAGACCCTATCTCAACAAGCCAGTTGTCCACTTGTTGCTTCTTAAGATTGCACGCATCTACTCAATTCTCTATACATTCTTCTACTACGACTCAAAATCTAATACTTTCTATCAACCAATCCAATCTTACACCCAATTCCAAATAAACCTCCTCCATCCTCATACACAAAACCCATCAATCCTCTATAAAACCCTATATCCCCATCTGCCAACCTTCCGCGATTCCAAAAGTTCCACATATATAAACATACGTCATCGTTCACCTTCTCGCATCGGTCCAGCGCTGTATATACACACACATATATACAACGCGTCGTAGGGCCCATTCCGCGCTCGCTAGAGTATAGCGCTGCGGCCGCGAGCGCGCGCACACGACCCAAGCTGCGGCGCGCGCGTGCGCTCGGCCACAGCTAGCCGGTCCGACGGGTGTCCCCCTCCTTCCTTACTTCTTCCCTCCTCCTCCTCCTCCCTTCTCCCCCCACCACGATCGCGTGCATTCCACACGGGGCCCATCTCCTCGCGGCGCGCGAGCACGCGCTCGCCAAAAAAATGCACCTGAAAAACCAGAACAAGTACAAAAAGACGTATAGCGGTGTGCGCGCGCGGGCGCGCACGCTCGCGTGAGCGTATGTGTATATATATACGTACGTATAGCTCTGTGTATACGTATATACATGTATACGTATGTATAGCTGTACGTGCGTGGACGTATATATAGGTATATATACACATGTATAGATACGTACGTAGGTATGTATACACACGCACGCTCGCCTTATCTCGCCGCGTGTCTTTCTACGCACGCGGTAACGGAAAGAGCTAGACTCTTTCTCTCTCTCCCTGTCTTTCTACACTATACGGCAACAACGTATAGGACTCCTTACTATATACGCAGAGGGAAATGCTCTTTCTGAATTATTTCCCCTTCTCTGCGTTGGCGTTTATACGTACGTATATATATATCGAGTCCATGGAGCACACATATATACGCTTATACCGCCACAGAGACGCGCGCGTCGTCGGTGTTTCGTAATCGGAGTAAGCAACGGCCGCCACGAGTCTCTCCCTCACTCGTATATATATATATATATATATATACATACGCACGCGCGCGAGCGACCCGGCTAAAAATAGGATTCACCGATCGCTTCCCCAAAACGTATATATAGTGTACGCGTATACACGTGGCCCCCCTAGGGGTCCCCGAGACCCCAATTTTTCTCTCTCTTTCTCGCGAATCCCAGCTACTGCTGTTGCTATATAAGCAGTTTCGCGTGGCTAATTTCGGAGACGAAACGTCAAAAACGCTCGTGTGCGCGCTCGCGCGCGCGCCTCTCTTGGGGCCTTAAGGCTCAAGTTGGCTCGCGTTCGTTCGCGATTATGTCGGGGGCCCTGTGGAATGCGCGGGCTTGGTGGGCTCGGCTCTCTTGGCTCGTTTAGCCGGCAGGCCAGCGATTCCCCCACCCTCCTACTATCCGACCTCCTCCTCCTCCTCCTCCTCCTCCCCCTCTGCCCTCTCTCTCTCTTCTGGCTCTCTCGCGTCCGTCCGTCCGTTCGTGCTCGCGCGCGCAGCCACCGCGTAACGCGGTAGCTCGGTCATTTGTATAAGGCCCCTGGAAAGCTGGGCCTTGCCGCCGCCGTGCCGCGCTCGCGCTCTGCCCTATGTTACGTTGGAATGCGACTCTCGGGAGAGCGCGCGGCGGCAGCGGCGGCGGCCGAAACCCAACGCTTTTTTCTGCTCTCGCGCTTGTTTCTCTCTCTCTCTCTCTCTCTCTCTCTCTCTCTCTCTCTTTCTCTCTCATTCGTACTCGTTGAAACGTCTAACACAGATCGAAACACATAAGTATACGCACGTGTGCGTGCGTGTTTATATATGCGTAAGATGGACATACATATATAGGCGATATAGGCAGTCGAGAAGGGCAGATCGTTCGGTTATATATGGGCTCCTGAATTATGTGATTAAAGAGATAGGATATTTCGCTTTGGGGCAAGAAAATAGTTTGAGAGGGAGATAGAAAGAGAGAGAGAGAGAGAGACACGAGAGGTTTGGGTTTATAAGTCGAGCGAAGCGCGAGCCCGCGCGCGCGCTCGAAGGGAGGGAGAAGAGGGCCCCGAGAGAGGCCCCGGAGCAGCAGCATTCCCCGATAATGGCCGAGTTATATTCGCCCGGGTAACACAGGTGCCTCTTTCTCCCCTACTCATTCCCTCTCTCTCTCTCTCTCGGTGCTCGCGCGTGCTCGGGCCTCTTTCTTCTTCTTCCTTTTCGCCCCGCGCGTCTGCGCGTGTGTTTGTGTGTGTACCACATGTGTATATATACATGTATGCGTATGTATATCATCATATATGTATACACATAGGCATGTACACGGGCTAATTATTTTCTTGCACTTTGCGCGACTATTTTTCCTTTCTTTTCTCTTTCACGCAAGGGGGTGCGCATGCGGGGTTCTGAGGTTTTTGTTTACGCCAATTTTTCAGTATATATTTTATCTATATATATGTATATATACAAGAGAAGAACTCGCTGACTCTCGAACTTTTGTGTTTTTGCCTGTTGCAGACGGAGAGTACCTGTTTGTGGACTCGGAGAGTAAGCTAAGCAAATACGCGCCCAAGAACTGGAGAAGTTCTCACACCTACGTAAGTGTACCTGTCGTGTATATATATATATATATGTGTGTGTGTGTGTATGTTATTAGTATGAGTGCTTGTCTGCGTATGTATGAGTTGGAAGGTATACATGCGCAGTGTGTAAAGCGAGGCTGCGGCCAGGTGTGTGGATATAATACTATGACGTGGGAGAGACGGCTCGACGGATATGTTCGCGGAATCATAAGTGTGGATGGTAGCGTATAGGTATATACTATATATATACACGTATGTTGAGAGGAATTTTCTAGGGTTTTATCTTGATTTCCGTGTGATTCACCTTGAAATTATTAATTTTATGGGTTTTGCGAAAAGTCTATAGCGAGTAGATGAACCGAGAGCTAATGAGATCGAATAATCATCTTCTCTTGGGAGTCATTTGGATAGGTGTATAATTTAAGACTTATATTTGATATAAACTTATAAAATATAGAGTAGAACCAGACTGAACTAATCACTCTCCTTTAGGTTTGTTAGGGACAGTTCAATTACTATTTTGTCTAGAGTTTCAATCAACGTAATTATTTTCTTCGCTTGTTTCTTATACCACTAAAACAGTACTCAAACAAAATCGTTTCATGCTGGTCGAATATTTCAGACATCTGGTTATTCTAAAATGCTGGTCGTCCTAGATCAGCTCCATAGTAATCAATTACGCATCATATGGATAATCATATCTATTTTATTGTCATAATTTTATCTAAAACAAACTAGGTTTCACACAAATCATACCTGAAAATACTCACACTGACCACAATTTCAATAAATTGAAAGAAATGATCAATTCCCTAAAAACAACTTTGAATCTCAGTGCTTAAGAGATATAGTAGCGTTATTATCTAAGGTCTCGAATTTTCAACTCAGAATATTTGTTCACCCAAATAGTACTTTATTACCTCTGGACTGCATTTTTTAAATTCGAAATTTTTATATACTTATTTCATTGTAGCTCAGATGATTTATAACTCACTTAAAATTGAAAGTAACAATTGCTATATGAGAAAAAATTCTTTTCGAGATGCTCTTAACTGACTTTACCAACTAAGAAATACTTCAAGATTCCTTGCGCTCTGTGTTTATGCCGATCATTTGGTCTTTACAAATATCGCTATTCTCTTTTCTGCATCAATGTGTTTAGTTTTAGAGAAAATAATGCACGACGAAGCAGAGGGCACATTGATAGTGCCAAGGTGATGCAAACAATCCTAATTTCCGGTTTTTATAAAAATCATTGTGGAAATGGCAATAGCTTTCAAATCTAATTCCAGTAGGCTATATTATAGGGAATACATAGAATATATAAAATTATAAAATTCTTGAAATTTCCATTTGAGCAAAGAGATTCTTACGATTTTCTGAATTCAGTTAAATTAAATAGTTTTAATAGTTTGTAGTCATATCGTTATTTTTTTCGATTAAATACCAAAAACTTCCTCATATAGATTGGTAACAAAAAAAATTTACAATTCGGAGAAAGATGAACCCATTTCTGCCGGAAGCTCTGTAAAAGAAATCTCTATGCAGAGAACCCCCGAGCTTCGAAACTCTGCACAATTCTTTTCTAATGCCACAGACATCCGCAACCACCGGTCCTCCCCATTTCGATGATCTATAGCACTTCTTCATCTCGCAGCCTCCGGACCCACCTACACCCACACGCACATTCATATACGTTCATCTCCGCTCATTTTTTTCCTTTCTTTTCCTAGCGACTACCTTACGCGCTCCCTTACTCACTCATAGCAAAAAGACGCGTCTAACACTATATATATATATACACACGCATATCTCGAAGGGCTTGGGCCTCCTTCATTAATATTTATGCTCTTCGTAGAACACGATCTACCTCTTTCTCTCTCTCTCTCTCTCCCTCGCGAATAATCTCCTAATTTGCCACTGCAAATCATCCGAAGAGCAAGCGAGAGAGAGAGAGAGAGAGAGACCTCGATTTCGTCGGAGGCCCGCGTGCGCGAGACCTTTCTAATCGCCGTAAAAACTAACTGTGCTCGCGCCAGCGCGCGAGACGCGCATAGTATGTATATACGTATATATACGAGAGTTGTGTGTGAAAGTTGAGTACCGCTGCGTTCGCGATGATGCCGCGGAGGAAGACGAAGAAGAGAAGCGATCAGGAACATGAGGAACGAACGAAAGGGCTATAGGTATATGCGTGAGTGTATGTGTGTGTGCGAAGGAATGGAATTCTACTATGCGAGGTCCAGGCGAAATAACTATTTTATAGGACGAGAGAGAACCTCGGGGCGGAGGCAGGATATCGGTTGAATGAGGGAGAGAGAGAGAGAGAAAGAGAGAGTTGAGAAATTTATCGCTGTGTATGTGAGAGAGGCTCGCAGGCAGTAGAGTATTATAGAAGCGGTAGTAGTAGTAGTAGTTGGTAGGTAGTCGAAATTTGTCGATTCGGAAGCGGGAGGTGTGGGCTCGAACTCCGATCTTCGGAATTATTATTATGTCGTCGTCGTCGTATATAGTCTATTGTTGCATTGTATAGCTGTTGAGTAAATATGACGGGGCACACGTGTGAGTTATGTCTATTGAGGGTTTATATTTTTTTTTCTATATATGAAAGCGATGACACGCTGGTGTGGATCAGAGGATTAACACATAATATATACAAAGCATATTTCGGGATTTCACGCACTTTTATATTATATTATACGTATACGCGTTGGATACATTGTGAACTCTCTCGTATAATAGACTTATATACAACTCTTGTTTACGCACTCCTATATCTATATATATACATACACATATCGTATATACGAGAATTAATCGCCTCTTTTTTTTCTCCACATTTTCCAAATGTTTCTTCTTACATCAGGCAAGCGCGTGCGCACGCTCTAATGCCGCATTCCGTATGGCCGCGCGGTTTTCTCTCTCGCGCGAGCTCTCGAGCACATTATTCACGCTGGAATGCGAAGAGTCATCATATAATCTCCCGCGTATAAGTGTATATGTATGTATATGTATACCCTACGAAAACATCCAAATAAGTTCACGCCGCGGTCCGGGCTTTTTCGTGTATATGTGTATATATGTATGTGTGTACAACCTTGGCCGCGTGTGCGTTTGATGAGCGGGCCAGGGATTTTCGGAAATTTATTCGCGTGGACGTAAGTTCGGGCAATGGAATTTCTAATTATTATATATAATAATTAAGGTATAATTTTTATACACAATGACTATAAGGATTTTTTTTAGTATTGGCGAAACATCGTTTCAAATTCTTTATTATATACTGGTATTTACAACTGCTTATTTTGGCCCGATCCAGAACCAACTATACAGTATATTTTTAACTGTATATACAGCATACTTATCGAACAATTAATCTCATATCCTAACTGACACAACGAAGCTAATTAATTTTTGAGCAACCGTTCGCGCGTGTATACTATGAGAATTCCTTTGTTCTACTCACACGCACTCTTATAACCATAGAAATTCCATCATTCTTCACACTTCACCGACTATATACCAGCGGCCGAAAAATTTTCTCATTCACACGCGGAAAAGTTTCCCAAAGTTGTTTTTCTCTCAGCCAAAAACCACATAGCGTATACCTTCGTGTATACCACCGCGACAAATCGACGCGGGGAGCCCCGGAATGCCCGGTCCTCGCACAGCTTCTGGAATGTGTAAAAGGTGTCTGCTGGCGGGAGTGAGAGAGAGAGAGAGAGAGAGAGAGAGGAGAAGCGTAGTACGGTAGCCCGATTGCCTTCTTTTCCCGAGGATTCGTCACGGTGCGCAACGAATCGCATTATATAGTCCCGGGTCCCAAAGAAGAAGGAGAAGACGGCGACGACGAAGAAGAAGAAAAGAAGTAGTAGTAGTAGTAGTCGTCGTAGTATAGCAGTATGGTGGTTGGCTCAAAGAGAAGGAGAAAGAGAGGAAGGGAGGATTTGATAGTCGTATGTGTGTGTATGTGTATGCGCGTGTGTGTAGGGTATTAATGTATAGGTTTAATTCGAAAGTTAATTGCGTCGTCGATAGGAGACTAATTTTTCTCTCCTCAGTCATAAATCTTCGGAGGAGAGGAGGTCAGGTGCGCTGGAATTTCGGCCGACCGATTGAGGGCTTCTAGTTGCGTTGTCGTAGTGTGCATCGTTGTGAGCGAAGATATAGAAAAAGAGAGAAAGAGAAAGAGACAGAGAGAGATGTTTTGGACTTTTAGAAATTGGAACGAGTCGGACACAATGAGGTGGATTTCACGGTGATGGGATTAAGGTTGCCGTAGTTGCTACCGTAGGGAGTTCTCACGAATATTATATATATGAAGGAGTAATGAAACGAAGTTACGAAGTTAAGGATTATATAGGTGTAGTGGGATATGGCACGTTGTTAATGATTTTGAATATTTAACGAGAAAGTGTGTGTATATAACGTGAATATTTATCGGATGCATGGGAACCGTATTGGTTACTGGTACCGTAAAGCTTGCACGGTATATATTAATTTACAGTAAAAACAGTGAATGGATTCTACTGATTTTTAATTTAAAACCATCTTTGATATCACACACTTTATCGGTGTATGTATCACCGTGAGAAATACTAGAAACGATGATTATCAGATTTATATAGTATGCATTAACGTGAAGATAGCCTAACTGTTATTACCACCTATACCTATAATAATTAGGTATATTTTTTAGAAATTCTCTAAATCACTAATAATAACAAATGAAATTTTTTTCTCTTTCCCCAGGGCTTAGACAGCAGCGGCCGTCCCGCATTCGTCCTCTACTTCCGCGTGCGTTACTACGTGGATACACCACTACTCTTAAGGTAAATTTCTCCCGCACTCTCTTATACCCACCCTAAACCTGAACCTAAACTATAACCAATAATACTAATTTTTTATATCTTTCGATTGTTACAGCGATGTCACGTCACGACACCACTATTACCTGCAGCTGCGCGACAACGTCGTGCGCCATGGCGGCGGCGTGGAGAACTGGCAGGGGGACGGTTCACCCCAGCATCCCTTGCAGACATCGGCCCTCGTTGGGCCGCTGCTCAGTCTTGCCGGCCTCGCGCTGCAAGCTGAGTTCGGCAATTATACCGAGGACTGTAACAGGCGGCAGGGATACTGCAAGCTCTCCGATTACCTGCCTGCTCACGTGAGTTTATAAAACTTTTCTTATTATAGATATGTACACGGAAAAAATATTCCGCTTAAAAATTATTATAATGTTGAGTAATCGTGGGACAAACTCACCCTTTCACGAAATTTAGTAGATTTCTATTAATTATTAAGATAATT
>JAWWEQ010000010.1:27825197-27855047 GCA_035583055.1 Torymus tubicola | reverse complement strand
TAAGTCCAGTAGACACCACCACCCAAGTCACGTCTGTCTGAATCTCCCCCTTTTTTTCGAAAAATCGATATACCTTCGAAATACCCAAACAACCGTGACGTCATCGTCTCTCTCACCCCGAAAAGGACACAAAATCACGTCATACCGCAGACGCAATTAACCCCTCGGGCTAAGAAACCAACCACACCATCGCGGTGGATCGAACGAAATTACACTATATATATGTGTATGCGTTCGCGATAAGAGAGAGAGAGATACGCATCTGCGTGTCTGTCCCTTTGTATGTATGTATACATGCGCAAAGACGCGCGCACGTGTATGTGAAAAGAGACCGCGTGTATATGAAGGATCAGAGAAGTAGAGAGAGAGAGAGAGAGAGTGAGAAGAGAATGTAATAACGGGGAGGGTAGATATATACGGAAGGGAGGGGGGGGGGAACCGTCGCTATATGCACAATATATAGGGTGCGCGTATATATACACGCGAGACTTTGGGAACCGGCCTGAAGATTCGATCACAGCCTTTCTAGGATGCTGCTCATGCTTTTGCTGCTATAGCAGCTCCCTTTTCTCATTTCTTCTTCTCCCCTCTTTCAATTTTTTTTTCTTTTTTTTTTTTTGATGCTGCTAGGTAGGTATGTTTTGTCCGCCGCATGCGACTTCGTACCTCTTAGCTTTCTCAAAGCTCACCACTCTCTTCTCTCAATACATATATATATACATATATTAGACGTTCGCCGTTGGTAATGATTCCGTGTGCTACCGATCGATACACGTTATACGGCATAGTAGTGGTGGTGGTTGGTTGCGGTTCTTTTGCTTTTCTTTTTTGTTATCGGGAGTTTTAATGAGTCGCGGCGACCGCCCCCCGCGTTGTTGTGTAATAGCGTCGTGCCGACGAAAAGTTTCGGGGCGCGCCACGGTGCGGTGGCGGAGTAGTTTGTTTGGTCATCAGGGAGTTTGAAGAGAGAGGATGGTGGAAGGGAAAAAGCGCATAGAATGGAATTGTGTAGTTCAACTGTATTGGTTATAGTGCGGTTAGTGTAGCGGGGTTAGAGAAAGAATAGGAAGGGAACGATTTTTTTTGGGGGTATTATAAGCTTTTAAGTGTACTAGATTTAGTCAAGTGCGCTACGCGCGGGCAATATCAATATCGGCAATAAAAATATTAGAAATAGATATATTATGGATAAATAATAACTAGAACAAAGTCTTCTCTACAGACATTATCATAGATTATAGTGAAATTAAATAAAATAAAATGTTTTTATAAATTCATGTACTTGAGAACTCTCAATATAAAAATGTCATTCATTCATTTTCCTTCCGTTATTTTAGACTCAAAACAATTTATTTAAAATATCGTGCCTTTTTAAAGGTCAATCAATCAGAACACGTTTTTGTCGGCTTCACTTTTCTCGGATCTCTTTTTTAAAAAGGGAAATATTGATTAGCTGAGTTTGTTTAATTGTTAATTAGGATATACGGCGAAGGTTATACTGTATATGCTGTAATGTAGGTCGAATATACTTATCTTCCAGTAACGCCGCAGTTTTCGAGATTTCGAAAAATATTGCAGTGCGTATATCTTTGTATATATGGGAATAAAAAACTTCACAACAAGCGAGATACAATCACTGCGATAATAAGCTGTCTTGGCGAATGCTTAAAGTCATGCTATTGCACAACTTGCAAAATTATCTCCATCTCGTAAAAATAATACACTTGCCATGTATATATACACACTTTAAATCGTAATAATATGGTTTGCAGATGCGCGCGCGCGTATATATGCGCGTATTACTTGGAAGTCGGACAAGTTACTGTAGTATATAATATTGCTTATTCCGCAAAAGGAATTCATTTGGATTATAACAAAAAGTATAATAAAACATAAAAGAATTGTTATTGAACACTTGCGTTTTATATACATGCTTTATATATACCCACGTATGTACACATTTTATTCTAATTTCGACCTTTATTTTATGCGATTGCGTCAAAAAAAAAATATTCTCTCTCTCTCTCGTTTGCATACAAACATGTTTGCATATACTGCGCTTCTGTATATATACGTCGCCTCGGTTTCTCTTTTTTCTGTTCCTTTTTACGTCCACGTATTACAATTTTAATGTTTTATCGGTTAAAGTATAACGGCCAAGTTTAACCTTCGATTACGAAATCACAGAGCGCGTGTACTTTACTATGTACATACACACATCTATACTGTATTATACATATAGTGGAATCTCTTATAGGTACCCACCGACGTCGTCGTCGAACGGTGTATTCAAAACTTTTAATGACTGAAACTATTACTCTGTGGTTCACGAGGTTATTATCTATTCGCGTCAACCTCTTACAGCGAGGAATATTTAATGACGCTTAATTTTATTAATGTCGCAATGAAGTCATTATATACGTACAATATATACGCCCGCGCAGCGCATCATCATGCGGCTTATGTATATATCGTAGCACTATATATACCGTTTTCCGGTTATTAAAGAAAATCATCATTAATTTTCATTGCAACGTCGTCGTTGTCGTCGTCGTAGCACCTGTGATTCATCCCACCGTTAAAATATTATACCCACCTATATACACTAAATATACCTTGCATATATATATGTATACACTTTCCATCAAGTTTTTTTTTTATTCAGTCGTATACATAATACACAATACGATCACGCGTTAACTTTATCACTATATATAATACAAGGACGATCCGTCAACTCTCACGCCTAATTACTAACGCACTCTTTACTTTCTGTAAAAAAAAAACCGCGCCGCTCGTGTGAACCGCGTTAATAACCCTATATATACAATAACACGAACGTACTTATATACACCCGCATACCCTTCTCGACACGTACACACACACACACACATGCACATTATACTATTTATTTATCCTCGACGCGCTTTATTGCCTAAACGTGATACCCACTCGACAGCCATGCTCACGTATTAGGGCTTATACATGCGTATAACGCGTGTCGAGAACAGATGCCCTTGGATACGCATTATATTATGTGCTATATATATACGCAAACTTTAAATTCCCAGTGTCACTATCGTATATATATATATATATATAGGTACAAGTACCCATCACCCGCGCGCGTTAAGTACACCACCCTTTAGCTTGCACGGGTGCAGTAGTATCCCAGTTTGATCGATAATACGCACGCGCCGGTTATATATCGTATAGCGGGCACACCGTGCAGGGCCATGCAGAGCGAGTATAGAGAGCAGCAGTAGCAGAAGCTACATTGCTGCAGGCAGCAGAGCAGGCGGGCGCGCGAACGCGCGCAGCTTTCTCCGTATAATCGAGGTTGCGCATACATAACCTCTAAATTATATACGTATACGCGTATTATACTCTCGTTCTTGTTAAAACGTATAGTATATATGTATATATGTGTGTGTGTGTATATAGATGATATACGATTGTATATGTGTGTGTTGTGGAAAAAGAGTGCATATGGTAACGAAGTTGTCGTTTGTGGTTGCAGAAGAGGGAGCGATCGCCGGGCAAGAGGATGGACCGCCTGCGGAGGAGCTTCCGGGATAGTTTCAGACGGCGGAAAGATCCCCACGCCCCGGAGTCGAGCAAACCTCATCAATGGCAAGCTGATGAGACTGCTGTGAGATCCGGCACCTGCGCCTTTCACGTCAAGGTAATTTTTTTTTTTCTTGTGTTTGTGTGTGTGTGTGTGTTTTTTGCTATATTTAGCAATGCAGGGCAAGGTTTTCTTCTCAGGGTGTATGGGAATAGTGTTTTTTTTTCTTTTTTGCTTTTTTAGTGGGAAGTGAGAGTGATCTTTTTTTGTGGGTCAAAGGTTTGTGTGAGGAAAAAAGTGGGAAAAGTTGGTTCTTTTTGAGATTGAATGATTGTAAGTAAAAAGTGTGTCGGGAGTCAGTGCAGTGATGAAAGTTACGAGTCACTGCTGGGATTGACAAGAAATGCAATCTTATTGTGTTGATTATAGATTGACAGTTAAAAGTCATGGAGTATGGTATAGGTGTTTGTTTGTAAAAGAATGAAGTGCATGTGTTTGGGGAATAATAATAAGACCAATTAGGGAAGTTTGGAAGATTTTGGGTATTGCTATCGTGAGAGTATATCTGTATAAAACTAATTGAAAGTGGCTCAGGCTTGGCCGCTGGGGGAGTTTATCTTGTTTTCCCAACTTTGTTCTTGCCTTGCCAAAACAATTCAGGGCTCAGAAGTTCATTTGGAATTTTACTTTCAGTACTTGGGATGTGTCGAGGTCTACGAATCCAGGGGGATGCAAGTTTGCGAGGAAGCTTTAAAGGTACTCAGGGTAAGTATCTCTTCTGTACTTTTCTAGAATTTCAAATTGCCAGACTCTACCATTGAGGATTTCATTAAGAGTTTTATCTACTTTTTTTACATTTGTAGCATCATTCCATTACTGTTGTCTCAGTGAAAGAATTAAAATTAATTAGTTTTGTTTTATGTAACTGGATAGACTTTATTGTACATAATATGATTTTATTCAATGTTCTATAATTGTGTAACTTTTACAAGATTAAATTTTAATTTTGATCTTCTCTAAATATAGATTTTTAATACTATTCTAACTTTTCAGAATTCAAAAAGGAGGCCTGTTAGAGCAATACTTCATGTTTCTGGTGATGGTCTCCGTGTTGTTGAGGATGAAACAAAAGGTCTTATTGTTGATCAAACTATTGAGAAGGTATCTTTCTGTGCACCCGACAGAAATCATGAAAAAGGATTCAGTTATATCTGCAGAGATGGTACTACAAGACGTTGGATGTGCCATGGCTTTTTGGCTTTGAAAGAATCGGTAAGTTTATTCTCCATTAGTCATTGGAATCAGCTATTTTTGGAAATGAGACCAGCCTCTGTTTACTCATTCACAAAGAAGATAAAGTCTTTTTTTTAATAAGTGCAAAAAAATCTAGAACTTTAAATTTTTACTTCTAAAAATAAAATATTTAATCCATGCGCAATCATAAACAAAAATCAAGTGCTCGAAATTTTCTACCACTTATTTTTAAAAGAATTTCCTTTTTACACAACAAGAGTATTTCAAACGAAAACAACACAGCATTGATTAAAAAAAAAACGCTCACCTCGTTTCAGGGAGAAAGACTGAGTCACGCTGTTGGTTGTGCTTTTGCCGCGTGCCTGGAAAGAAAGCAACGCCGAGATAAAGAATGCGGCGTCACGATGTCGTTCGATCAGAAGACTTCCACATTCACAAGGAGTGGCAGCTTCCGGCAACCAAGTCTCACCGAGCGGCTTCAGGATACTCGAGAACGCGCTATCGGTTAGTTGACTACGAGTTACACATTCTTAAAACGTAAAGGAAACTGCCAAGTTTGAATAATGAATTGTCGAATGACGAACATTACTAAAAATACATCAAAACGTCGAAGACACAAACGTTAAAATTTTGACATTTACATTTCAATACTTGAAAAATGTCTAATTCATAATTTTTCCATTTAAGATGTACCTCCAGCGCGACAGGTCTACAATCCTTACGCAATTGAGAGGCCGCATGCGACGCCGTCGATGCTCGAACGTCAGGGCTCCTTCCGTGGTTTCAATCAGCTCAACCAAGCCTCACCGTTTAAGCGTCAGTTGAGCTTGCGCGTGAACGATTTACCGAGCAATCTCGAGCGCACGCGCAGCCACAGCCTCGAGCCCACAGATCTATCCCGCATGCCGAACCTGCCTCATCAGATACCCATCAAGCCATCCGGTGAGCGCCGTTATTTGTTTCATGAGAAAATTGTATGGTGTCATTCGTTTTGCTATTTGTATGTAAATAAGCGGTGCCGTTGAGGATGGCACTTTGCTTTATAAAGAATAACAAAACGAAATATCAGGATTGGAATTAACGAAATAACCTTTTTTTAATGATAATTTTGGCGTAATCTACTTTTGGGAAGAAATGTGAAAAGTAATGAATAATTTTTTTTCCCTTTTCTGGCAACAGAGTTCGAAGGATATGACGAAGGTCGCTATATTTACCTACTGTCTATGATTATGACAATATTCATCGTTATTACACGATCTTTCATGTCTTACCCTTTTGAATACTGCCTCTGTCTTCATTTACTATAGACCTTTTCTGAGACTGCATAAGACAACTGTTATGAAAACTGTATACTATATAGTAGAACTTCTCGAATCACATGTCATGTTCATTTGTTAATGTTCACTCGACTTTGTCAAACGATGTTTGTCAGTACTCTGTAGTTCATTTCCGTGCCAACAGATAACAAGATATCATCATTCATTTCATTTTACGAAAATATATAACATACTGTAATAGTCATTTGGTAGAATTTTTGAAAACAGAACACAAGTTTAATTGATATATATATTCTGTTATGATTGATCACAGTCTTAGACTAGTCATTCATATTTAGTATAGAATAGACTCTGTAAGACGTGACATGCACCATACCAAAAGTGTTACAAAATGAGCATGAGCGTTATTCTATATTACAAACAACTAATAACATAAAATAAAAACATAGTGTGTAACATTGAGTGCCTGTTTGTCGACCTCTGTTAACAAACGCATGAGTAATCTCTATATCTCTCTCTCACTCTTTCTTAGTAGTCTGTCAAGATACATATCTGTTCTCGCACAAAGAACCGTCTTTTCTCGGCGACGCCTTAGCTAATTTGCTACTTTTTTCCCTGCCACAGTGAGTCCGATCTTTGAGATATACGGCGGTCAGGACAGCGTCTCGGCCATGTGTCAGCAGCTCTCACGCGGATTGTCGCTGCTGTCAAGTAATGACGACTCCGGTCCGATGATCTCGCAGGCCACCAGTACGGTTGTGAAGAAACTGTTCAGCTCGACGACCACGACGACTACCCTTCCAAATGGTACTTATTTTTGCTTAATTTAAAAGTTAAAACGTTACTCGAAAATGTATTGAATGTATTTATAGTACGTTAAGGGAACGTTTCTCCTTATATTAGCGTTATATAAAAGTTTTTTAAATGAACCTTCATTACAAAGTTGTCATTAATATTGAATAAGGAAAAAATGTACTAATTTCATATTCTCTTGCAGTACCCAACAGCAATTCGTTAGACGACCTCAAGCTCCAGAACAGTACGTTTACGGACCTCGTGACACCAACTACAACAACCACCAACAATAATCTAAACAACGCCCTCAACAATAACAACAGCAACAACACGGACGAAAGTAACCCACTGGGCAGCGACGGTCTGAGCTGGCAGGACAGCTCTTCGAGCGTTTTATCTTCCACGAATCATCGACTAACTCCGATCCTCAACCAGTGCGGCTCGTTGAGTCCAGTGCTACCGCCGCGCGGTAGTGTCAACAGCACGCCCGCGCCCGTCAATCCCATCGCCTCGATTTTCGACACACCCGCGGCCAGTCCGGCTTTCAGCACCGCGTCCACTTCGTCCCTCGGTAGCGGCGCCATCGTGCAACAGCCCGCGCTCAATCAGATGCTCAACAGGTCGCCCGTTCCATTGCCCTTGGCTGCTGTGATTAGCGATTCGCCAAGCGCTAGTATAGCTTCAGCATCGCCTACGCCTGCGATTATGTCGACTGTGCCGACGCCCACGCCCATGATTGGCTCGAGTCTTGCGAATATGTCGGGCGTGGCTGAACTCTCGTCCGTGTCGACGACGGCCGCTATACAGTCTACACCAGTTTCTGCGGTAAGTTTGGGAGGTAGTTTGGGTTAGGTCAATTACTAGCGTTGTAAAACTTTCTAAGCACGCTCGGAAGTTTTACGAAGTAGGTTGACAATTGTACTGAATACGTGGAAAAATAGGAAAATGTATGTTAATGATATACGTTTACTTGCGGATTTCCATGTATTTTTTATTATTGCAACTTATTTATCGATTTTAATTTATTATATGATAATTACAATGTGAAAAAAATAGATAAATAAAAATGTACTTTTTTTTATTTATATTTGATGAATCTTTTATTATAATCTTTTATTATTTATTAGAATTTTAAGTTAACAAGTTATTTTTTTTCCTTGAATTCATGAAGTATATGAAGTATAAAAATAAAATACATTCAAATTGTCGACAGTTCATGTCACAGCTAACCTGTTGCATACTGTACATTTTTTAACAACTTACATTACATGAAATGACAATTAGTGAGAAAGCTATATAACAATCATTACTGTAAACACAAATTTCAACATGTACTTCTAAAGTTAACGACCCCCTCATTTTTCTCAGATCCAGGCAGTGCCGACAACCACGAACTTACCGAAGCCTGACCAGTGGCTAGGTAGCGTGACAACGCAAGCAACGTCTTCATCCTCGATGGCACCCGCGTTGCCATCAACCAGTCCCCGACGAGCACCACCACTGCACGCCCGAGCACTCAGTCTCGGCTCGGCAGCCATGAACCCAAGCTCGGCGCGCGCAGGTCCCGCCGATCCCTTTGACGCCGACTGGGCTGAGGTGGCAGCACGTAATCTGCGACAAGCATCCACCACAAATCCCTTCATCATGCCCAATACCACACAAGCTTTTCAGGTAAGAAATTGGTTTGTTAATTAAATGGTTTTTTTTACAGTTTTTATATACTACTTTACATAAAGTAAGAAATAATTTTAGTTGTAAGGGATGCATTATAAAACCGTATGAGAAATTTATTTTGTTGCCTTTTGTATTTTAATACTATTAGCTTCTACATTATAATTTAAAATTATGGAGTCGTTTTTATATGCCATTAAAAGAAAATTTATATTTTTTGTATCGCTTTATCCGTAAGTTATAAGTCGAAGAAAGTTAATTGAATGAAATTAAAATTGTTAGTCATTAACATTCCTTTAAGAAATTTATGAGGAAAAATTAATCATCTATGATCTATAGTATTTTTATTAATAAGTTTTCTACTAGTGTTTTAAATAAACTAAATGTATAAAATACGAATACGTTATGAAAAATATTATTAAGTACTTTTTTAATTTGCAGGTGCAATTGTAGCGCGAGGAGTTCAAAAAGAGTATCGCCGACTACTTCCGCACCAACACATAGCGATAAAGCTTCTTAAAAAAACCTCTTTAGTCGTCACTAGAGAAGATCTGCAATAAAGGAAAAAGAAAAAGAGAGGCTTTGATATTTTCTACGCAAGGTCGAGGTGCTTCTCGGCGTGAAACGCACTTATACTCACACACCAAGCCGAACTTTCGCCGGCTATATAGAATATGAAAGGAGGGGGGATAAATATTGAAAAGGAGCTCACAAAAGATTATAAAGAGAGTACGGGGTTGAGACAAAGTTCATGATGCTCAAAAACAAAGTTACTATTACGACGTCAGTTTCGTTATCTCGGAAATGTTGCTGGATTCGCAGGTATAACGTGTGTGCAAGAACGCGAGCGTAAATACAAACTGTTGTTACATTTGTATAAAGTTTAGGTTACCAGTGGTGTAACGATATATATTGGCATGATTTCTATGTAACTTCGTACACTGGAAAAAAGTTAACTAAAATCGACAAAATATAGAATGCACGTTTTCGATAGAGAAAAATGAAAGTGAAACGTATTGACTTGTATCAAAGTTAGACGAACTATTTTTAATCATATATATATATTATATATAGCTTATACATAAGCTAAGAAAGTAAATATTTCGTTTTTAATACTACATTGGTATCTTTCCACTTTATTATACATTGAACGAAGTTTAATTCTCTGTTGAATGGAAATATAATATTTATTTCAGTATTAAGATTTACAGCAAATTGTTACATATATGCAAAAGTATGTAAATATGTGTGTAAAAATAATTTCTACGTGAGTAGACGTTGATGGTACGTGTTAAATATCTGTAGTGATAAAATTAAACGAATTAGCATTTTTCATAACTACTATAGAATTAGTTTATTTGAATTAGACAAAGCTTTGCTGATTTAGCAAAATTTTTTTCAGTGTAAATGTATAGTATTATAATTCTTGTAAATTTTTAACGGGAGAGAGAGAGTGACAGAAAGAGTAGGATGACGAAGAAAGAGTGCCATTAAAGTGGGTTTATGTACATATTGTTTGCATCTAATTTTACTTTGACGGGTCCTGCATTATAGAAAATTTCCACAGAGACGAAACTGACGTCGTGGTCTTTCTCGTGTTTTTCTCGCGAGAACTTGAAAATAATGAAAATATTGCCACAAAACTATATAGCAAAGAATGATACTTCTAAGCTGCAATAAAACTTTAAAGAAATAGTCTACTTAGGCTCGAGAGCCGAGCGATTATATCGTCGTTCTTTGCATGATGCGCAAAATTTACACGCACCGATGAACTTTTACTGCACCAATTCTAATAAAGTTACAGCTATTACGGCAAAGCAAGTAAAACAAAGTAAAATATGAAGCGATGAGGGGATGCATTGTTTTCCCTTGCTAACTTGCTAAAAGAGAAATGTCATAGAAAGTGTTTTAGTGAGAAATTGATGACGATAGATGTTGACGCGCGTGAAGTATGAAATTATTTGTTGAATATCGGACAAGATCTGTGATATGCTGAATGGGTCAGTACTTACAATTCATGGAGACTCGTGGCAATAGTACAAAAACAAACAATGAAAGAGAGATAAAAAGTAATATGCGCTGTAGTTGTCTTGTCTCATTGTCCACGAGCTCCGGGATTCATTAGGCTATTTAAAAAAAAAAAAAAAAAAAAAAAACAAGTCGGAGTACAAAGTTTCATTTTATTTCGACGAAAATTGAAAAACGACCTTTTCTTATTTTAATATAGATAAAAGTAAATTGTTAAATTTTCACCGACCCAAAATTTTTAATATTAAAACGGTTAAATTCAGACAGAATTTAAGGAACCAGTTTCAAGTACTACAATACATGCCTTCGAACGAATAAAAAAATAAATGAGGAAGTAAAGAAAACGAATAGCATCGTGTATTTAGTTACGCTCCGAAGAACTAAATAAAAATAATAAAAAGTCGTTCGGTCGTTGCTTATAATTGGCGAGAGAAGCTCCGCACGATATCATTATTATAGCGACTAGATGTTGAAACCTTAGAAAGAAATAAGTATGATGTCTATTATTAAACATAACCCACTCAAATGCGAATATCAAAATAATAAAATTTTCGTGTAGTTCTTGCGGGGAGTAGTTGTGGAATGAGTAGGAAGGGAAGGACGAGGGAATACTCGGCGATTTGAGCTCGACTTTTGTGAGAAATAGAAGAAAAAAAGTGTCGCTTACACTATGCGTTTAGAGAGCATTTCAATTATTGGCGTTTTCAAAGCGCGCAAGCATCTTTTTCTTTTAACTTATTTAAAGTATATTAAAAAGTATAAATCTAGAAGAGTTAAGTTATTTTTTTAGCAATAATTAAAAGAGTATTTATGATGACTTTCTTATGTATGAACGAAGCTTCAAGGCTCATTGATTTTCGAAATTAATTTATTTTACCGGTACTGCATTTCGTTTAAAAAAAGAAAACTTTACGAACCATTGTTGCATTACTTTTGTACATACAAGAAAAAGTTAGAATCGTGTCAGAATAAATGCGCTGGTGACATTTATTATTATTGAGCTAGGTGAGAAAAAGGAGGATCAAACTTTATGTACTTCGTATTTTACATTTTTCACTGCACATACGTAAAAATAAATCTTTGGACTAGACTAAAATTACGCGGATCTAATAATTGCGCAGTACAGGACATTGCACATATTCAATGGGAATACAAAATAATTATAGATAAAGAAATTAAGCTTTTAAATGAACAATACAACGAGTCAAGTTGATAACGCGCTTGACTCACTGACCATATGTACTTGATCGCACATCTCTGTATTTTTTTACCTAAGTTAGAGCGTGAAGCAAACTTAAAAATCATTTATATAATTTAGTGCGCAGTTTGATTGCGTTCTCCTTAATTTCGTAAAGGATTTTTTTACTTAAATAGATACTTGAATTAATTTGTTCGAAAAAGCGCCGCCACTTTGTAACGAAAGCGAAAACGCGAAACGAAACCGCGAGTAAAAAAGTGAAGTGGATTTTACTTTTATACGCATACGAACATGATGCAATTACCGTAACGCGAAACATCATTGTATTGAGCAGCTATGTTATAGAATAATAATTTGCGTACGACATTTAAGAGAGAAACAAGGCATTTGCAGAATATTATTATCAATAGAACACACATACACTCACACTGAGGCGTTCTTTTACAAAGCGACGGAGTAACTACGGGCTCGACAGTTCAAAAAAAGAAAAGTCACACACACGTACATACGCGCCTTTCGTCCGTCCCGACAAAAAAAAATTGAAAGAAAAAGATGATACTAAGCTAGAGCAAACGTCGCCAAGCACAAGCAAAAGGCAGCAGAAGCAGCAGCAGCAGCTACAGAGGAAGAAAATAAATAATATGCCGGAGTACTTATGACGGTACTTATATATACACACACATATATGATATATATATATGAATCGTTGATATTCGATGTATGTACTTAATCACTTGTTTTATTTTCTTATTTTTGTTGTAAAAAAAAGCCCGAACGGGTTTTTTTTCTCTGAACGCCCGTAGCGGGCTCATGTAAGCACACAGAGACGAATTTGCGCATGGAAAAGAAAAATGCTGTTCTTAATTGATCTCGCTACGTGGAAGGAGAAAACTTAAACGCGCGCTTGTTTTACGTATCGTTAAAACAAAGGGCAAATATATATTACGCGGATTGTACATAAAAGAAGAAGAAAAAAAGAAAGTTGTGAGATGATTGCGTTGATGAAGCATATTGTGTAGCGATTATTATTATTATTATTATTATTACATTATTATACATTATTACGAAGTTTTATTACAGCTAACACACTTAGCATATCGATGAAAGAATAAATAATTAAAAAAGAAAAAAAACGAAAGAAATGATATAATAACGAAGAAACACGACGAAAAATAATGTTTGTGTTTCGATGAGCTAGGCAATTTTACATTCGACAACGATTTGCATTTAATCAGCGAGCGAGCGCGCGCGCGCGCTAGGTTGAAAGAAAAGTGGCTCTCTTTCTCTTTCTGCCTTTGCTGCGAATTCCGTACAGAATAACATATATACATACACTGACATACACAAAGACACACACACACCTGCATATGTAACATATATATACGAATATATTTTTAAAACGGAGAGAGCGTTATTTTTGTGCGGAGACCGCGCGTCGTTACCTCCTCCCAGTTACATTCTGCATACTTAAAACCTGCAACAACAAAAAAAAATACAAGAAATAGCAATGCAGCTGACCACGTGTAAGCGTATAGAGAGTAAGCGAGTACGTAAACCGAACACGGGAGGAGAGGAGTGTGTTGACCGAAGGAAAATTGCTTAGCAAGCAGCGATGCGCGCGAGTTATGTATATTTCTTTCTCACTCTCTTTATCTGTCTGTCTTTGTAAATAAAAAAAAAAATAATAATAAAGGAGTGAAAAGAGATGCGTTTGTTACGAGAGAGCCCGTGTCGTGGCAATACGCAACGTGCACGCGCGCCCGCACGCGCCTTGTATATTTCATATTATATACAAAATGGATATTTTTTGTTCGTCTCTTTTTTTTTCTCTCGCAATGTATCACCACAGCCTCTGTAAAGATACGGTTTATTATATATCTGTTGCGATTACAAAAAATGGACTTTTTTTGGAGTTTTTATTGACCTTTCTCCTATACCTTTTGTGTATTCCCTTTTATGATGAATGCTTAATTCTTTCTTTTTTGTTCAATGGGGTTAATATATATAGTAATTGTGATAATAATGAAGTAATGCTTTCTAAATTAATTTTGTTGATTTATTATTTATTGAATCATAACATTTTGGAATTATATTCCCTTACGCAAAATTGTTTTCTTTTTCAAATAGAGATAATTAATTACTTTAGTATTAAATGAATTATTGATACATTTATTACTGTACATTACTAGTTAATGCATTATTCATTACTGCATAATATACATTAATATCTCGAAATAATTTTACACTGTGTAGTTAAAACTAGTTAGTATATATAGTTCTAGTACTTTAACAAAATGGGCCGTAAAAAGGATGGGAAATCTATTATTGAGACGTGTATATATATATTGTTTAGAATTTACACAGATATATCTGTTCAATTACTAATTGATTCTCGCAACATTAAATTATATTGCTGATCATTTAATTAGGACTAATATTGTGAAAGCAGTAATTGAATTTAGTTGCAGCAAATTAAAATTCAGTGTAATTAAATTCCCCTCGCCAGATGAAACGAGAGAAGTAAATTATTATCCGAAACTCGGTATATATATATGTATATATAACATCAATCATTGAGTTAAATTACAATGAAAGTGAAAATTTACATTTTTTAAATGCATTAAAATGCAATCTAGCCTTTGAAAATAGCTTATAAAGAACGGTATATATAACTTTTCTATATAAATCGAACGATAAAAGAAAAAGTGGAAAATTCTTCACTTAGCCATTAGATAGAAGCGCGCGCTCGCAGTGAATCTATCTCAGATTATTACGCGTGGAACGCGCGTATTATACTAAGTAATTTTAGTCGTAAACGAAATTGCGCGCGCGCGCGCGAGCGCGTATTACCTTCGACCTTACTCTTATTACACACACACACTGATTACACGACCCAGATCGAAGGGGGGGTCACGCATTTACTCCTTTTTCCATGAAAGTAAATAAGGCTATAAAGCTCATCCAGCACTCTCGCTACATCTTTTTGCAATACTTTCTTTTATTACTAGCCGTATAAACTCGCTCGTATCGTTGAAAATTACATGCTCGTGGGGTTTTTTCCCTTATAGATATACATATATATACTAGAAAAATACGAGTTTATTTTTTTATTATTGTTTTCCTACTTATCCAACGCGCGGTACTCGATAAAATCGTAAATATTAATTCGCAGAAATATAAACAGCATAACGAGATATTAACTCTTTCCTTTTAATTACATAGCTGTAAAATTCATTGAAAAAAAGTGATTTTTTTTCATAAAAAGTTATATACGAACAGAGCGATCTGCGTACAACAAAGTATGTATATAAAAATACATTTACCAAATACGATTATATGTATACATTTTCAACCGTGTGCGTTTTCACCTATAACACAATTATTTCATTTATTTAATTACACAACACTCCCTTTGTCATACAGCTTCGCCATCTAAAATTTTCGCAAAACTCGCCCTCCCTCCCCCATTTTCCCTTCGAATTTCGTTAAATTTCACAGCTGAAAAGCCCTTTTTCAGGGCCCATTACGTCCCTCTAGTCTCCAAATTAATTTACGCGAAAAACTTGTCCACCCGTATACGCACACACACATACGCCGCAATAACGTTTTGCCGTATACTGGGGGTATATATACGTTGTTATATATACATTTTGGTGTATACGAGCGACGGCGGTAGTATAGCAGCAGCAGTAGCAGCCGTCGATCACGGGTAATTTGTTTGTCGCTCGTTTAAGCCGATCAGCGCAATCGCCCGTACACGAGTATTGCGCGTATATATGTGCGCGCATTGCGCATCACGCAGGTGTGTATGTATACGAGAGTGAGTGCAGGATCGATGGGTAGCGGCGCGTCGTCGGTACGACTGCATTATCCGTCATTAGGTTGCTCTGTGTGTACGCTACTCGGTAGTTATATATATATATGCTCGAAATGGTCATTTTTTCTTCATTTAGTAGGGAAAAGGGTTGTATATATTCGAGAGTATGAAGAACAGTTTTTTTTTTGCTAAATTTTTTTGGTGGAACGAAGTTTTGAGAGTATATATATATATAGGGAGAATCGATATCGAAGGGTATAATCGAATGTGTGCGAGCTATAAGAATGCACTTTTCTGGATAATGGAGTGAATTTCCATTGGAAAATGAATTGTAATTTAGTTTTTAAAGAGATTTGCGAGATGAACGGCCGGGATTCGTTTAGCGTGGTATATAGTTTGAAAAAGGGAGCGAGTTAACCGTGTAATGTATAAATGGAACGAAAATTTCTATAGGCTTTCTTTTTTTTCAGGAAAGATTTTTGTATTTTTACGCTCGATCGGATTGAAAGATGAAGGAATATCCGATAAAGTATAATATTATCGTGTAATTTTAAGATAATCTTACTATCGGATTGATGTCTCTGATAATTACATGCGGAAGGTCATCCGAGCATGTCGTTTGAAGATTGACCTGATTCAGTCGATAACAATCTGTATATATATATATATATATATAATGGATTTTAAATTCAGATGTTGAATTTTAATAAAGAAACGATTTTATTATTATAAAGCATTTTAATTGCTATTATTACTAAATAATAATAATTTCTATATGAAATCGCCTTCTTAAATCGTTGTTAAAAGTTTGAAAAAAACTAGCATTCAATACTCAAAGGAATAACAAAAATCTATATAGGATAATTTTTGTTTCTATTCAAATCGTAGATAATAATTCATAGCTGTAATTTTCGAAAAACGATTAAGAAACTGTGGTTTTTAAACTTCTTTTCACAATTATCTATTGCAAGTATAATTGAACAACTATGTACCAATAAAAATTAAAACTCACTATATTAATTGGTTTGGCGCAATTTTTTTGAAAAACAGCATATAACCTGTTAATTTTACTAACCATTTCTCCCGTAAGATATTTGTTATTACAGCTATTAGTGAGAGACACAATGAAAGAAAAAGATTTTCAATATTAATTTTTTAATAAATGTTCTATATTACGTTTATACATAAATTTATTCGAAAATTAGCTATTTCTTAATTGATGTATAATTTATTTAAAATGAGGTCATTAATAGAAGCCATACCCAAGGTAAATCAATAAGTTAAGAAACCCAAAAACTTCTTTGTCTCTATATAATATTCAATTATTGAAAAATGTAGACATTTCATATTTTCATTATACCGCAGATATAAAGTATAAAGCCAAACGCACGAATCATTATACTAAACATGTTAAACTCCAAGAAAAAAAAGCACTTGACCTATACCCCGATTTTACAGTATATCTATAAATTAAACACCTCATCTCTATAGAAGGTATTTAAAACTTAAAATTACTCTATTTCTATATTCCACAAACAAAGTCACATCGCCACCTTAGTCCTTCTGAACAACCTCTCACAAATCCTCCCACACTCCCGAGGAACCGTAACAACCTCCGCACGTATTTCCGCAATCCTCCGTTCCCTCTTTTTCTCTCTCTCTTTCTCCTTCTACAACACTACTTCCTCTCTTTTTTTTCCCTCCAGCCCTAACAGGAGGCTGATAATGGTAGCTGACCCAGGACTCGGACGGCTGGGCGAGTTATTTTAAAGTAGTTGAGTTTGCGGAGCCATTTCGTCTGCTGGCACGACAGGAAAGGAGGAGAGGAAACAACCTCGAGTCCTTCTCTTTCTCTCTCTCTCTCTGTGTTTCCGATTAACTGGACTCGCGCGCAGCCCCGTAGCGAAAAGTTAGACGTTGCCCGACGCCAAAAAGCCTCGGTATGGGCCGAGGGAGTTTGGTGTGTACTTTATTAAAAAGAGTATATAAGCGGGTACGAGTGTACGTGTGTGTATATGTTTGTGTAGGTGGTATACGCATTCCCCTGGCGCCCTGTTCTTTCGAATGGTTATACTGCTGTCGAGCTGTGGGGTTTTTAATGTTTTCGTCTTTATTATTTTAACGTTTGAAAGAATTGTGTGATTAATAATATATACGGGTATGGGGATGAGGTAACGTGATATTATTTCATGATTGAATTGTATAATAATAATCGATGATGAATCTGCAATTTTATCTTTTTTGGCATGGTTTTCGGAACTTTGCTGTGTTATACTATTGCCAATTTATAAAAGTATAAAAGTAACATGATTGATTCCATATTCCCGGTGGTCTTACAGTCGCGGGATTCAACTAATGTATAATGAATTATAATTGACCACGATACCGTTTCTGTTGTTTAAAATTGTATTTATATGGAATAATTTATCGAACTTTTTTTCTCACGAAGAATTCTAAGCTAATTGACTATTATGATTAATATTAACAAACTTATTATTGCATTTAATATTTCAATTCTATCGGTGTTTTAACGTTTATTTCTTATTCATATAATTATAATTGAAGAAACAGTGCTGGCAATTAAGAATGATTATTGTACATGAAAAATTCAACAATTGCAATTAAAACTACACAAATATTATAACATAGTACATTTATATATTATTCTTTCAATTGAAAAAAGAAAATTTTCGCATTAGCGCAATAAAAAACAAATCAACTCCAATTTCATTAATCCATTAAATATTTCCTCATCCACTATAAACTGTATCATTCAATAATACTTCACCCACCCACACACGTACACACTCACATACACTATACGCGTATATATGCTACTCTCCCGCATTTACGATTTGCAAGCGGGAAATTCGGTTGAATCTCGCGACTGCAGCGCGCACAGACATATATATACACGCACAACCCTGTAGTAAGCCAAGTTGGACGACGCTAACCGACATATTAGACCTCTGAATCAGAAATAATAAGCAACCCCCCCTTGGTTCTCTCTCTCTCTCTCACTCGCTAGTACGCGCGTGTGGAACAACTTTGTTATTAAGTGGAACAGCATTAAGTGAATAGAGCCGCCCACGCGCGCGCGCGAGTACTGGCAAACTGCGCTATCCGCGCTAAATAGAACTATACGTTATCCGTGTAATACGCGCTGTAACTTGGCGTATAACTTCGAAGCCCTCCTCCCCTCCCTCCCCCGAACACACACACATACACGCGTGCATATACACAATTGCTTTGGCAAGTAACGCAGCTAGTTTCGAGTACGAGAGAGAGAGAGAGACTTTTGTATATGTGTGTGTGTGTGTGTGTAGAATATGTGTATATACACGTGTAAAAGTCATATATATATATATGGAATGCAAATAGAGGAAGAATAAAGTTTTTAAGGAAGTTCTGGTAGTCGTTGTCGAGTGGTCTTTGAATGTTGTATGAAGAGAGCAAAACTTTTTGCTGGCACGATAGGCTGGTAGAGCTTGCATTTGCGCTTTGGATTAATTGGTGGGAATGACAGAAAAGTGGCGCGTATATGTAATATCTTTGACCGTATTCGGATATTTAGGGTCAGTTGTGCGTCTGTATAGTGATGTTTTTATGTTTAATTATAATTATATATCGCTTCTGGCATCTTGTCTATAGATACTACGCATGAAATTAGTCAATGTTTGAAGTATTGGAAAATTTGAAGCACAATGTAAGTGAAATATAGGTATTAAGGATATGTATTAATTACGGAGACGGAAAAATTTGCTGATAAGAGACAAATATGTACGACCGATTAATGGCTGAATACGTAGGAGAAAGTTGGCTAGCGAGCGGTTAGCACATATAGTAAAGGTTACCATATATAAGCGGTTCTCGTATATCTGACGATATGTGGCAATATTGGGCCACTATATGTACATTCGCATTTGATATATTTAATCAGTAAACTTAAATTAGATGTTGGATTACATTATTAATAATAAATACAAAATAGTTCGGGCCTAAGATGGGAGCTGTACTATTACAGTATGACTGAGGTATTTAATAGAGAAAAAACACAGTGTTTTATACAAATAAGATATGGTTTGATTGAGATACCGGCGTCCATATAAAATTATTTATTTTCTATGACATTAACGTATTTTCCCAATTTTCATAGTATTCATTCAATATTAAATTTTTAATAATTATTCGAGTTATCTGCTTTTTCGTAGATTATTTTGTACAGTGGAATGACTGTAATACCATTTAGAAACCTAAAAATAAATTTAAATAATGAAAAATTCGGCGTAGGAATTTTATAATTATTATCGCCAATATTCCCTTATTTTATATTTGAAAAAAAATATTTTATAATTGTACTGAACTATACCGTTATAGAAATGAATAACTAGTTTTTCAATATGTGCTTGTTTACTGTGTTAATAGATTAAAAAATATTTCCCCTGCATGATAAAAATTCTCCGAAAATAGTTATACTTTATCAAATATTTAATAATTAAAAACTTTTTTCCATCCAAGCGAAAATAGCAATATCACGTGACCTCGTTATTTACAGGCATCAACTTGGTGGATTGAAGACTTTAATAACACTATATATTGTATATGAATACAAATTTCATTTAATTGTATTGTAAAATTGATGTGAAATGAATACAGATATCAATTAAAATAAATAATAACATTATATTTTGTACATATATATATTCATAAGTTGCAAATAATTAAATAATATGAAATCATCAGCATAAACATTGTATTCGATTACACTGAAACGAAAGATATTGTCACTTTACATATATTGTTCACAAATAGTGAATGCATCGAGATTCATGATTTTCAATTATTCATGCTATAAATAAAGATTATTATATATTTGTATACTTTATTTTCCTAATTTAAAACTTATTTTATTGAACATTTCTTTATTATTCTTCAAAACAACAATGTACCACATACTTTTTCATAGAAATTAAAATACTGCAAAAAAATATGAAAAATTTAGAATGGAATTTCACACAGCAAAAAGTTAATATATTTTTGTAGCGCATACATATTTTTGATTTTTTAATCTAGAGGATTTCAAAAGGTGCGATAAAATTTAATACTCGAAAAAATAATTACTATATTGAAAGTTATTAATTTTGAAATGAATATGCTATAAACTAATGCATGAAATAAAAATTTATCAAAATTCCCGTGTTTTTTTAATATTGGCGCCCATTGTTGGTACTACCTTGTATTCAATAACGATTTTAAAAATAGATTAAAAAGAGCTGATTTAAAAAGCTTATTTTGAATCCAATCCTTATAGAAAAATTCCCACCACGATTTAATATTTTTTTTTTGTAAGCTTCACAAATCAACAATTTTGTTTATCCGAAACAAAAAAAAAAAACTAATGACAAAAGCCACGCACTTCCATCACAATTTCCTCGATCTCTCCATTTTGCACCACCCAACAAGATTCACTTCCTACTTTACAACCCTCGTTCGAACCCGGGCATGCACATCTCTCTCTTTTTTCTCCCTATACCCCCGACCTTTCAACCTCATCCAGCAAATAAAAGCCTTATTCCCATCGAAGGCGATCGTCCGTGTACGCTTTCACGCGTGCGCAACTCACACTAATACACATCACGTGCGCGCGTATATATATAGCGTAGGAGACGCGCAACACGTCGCGTGCGGAAAGTGTAACTCGTTGTCGAACGTCCGTTAGCCATGACGTCGGTTGAGAGATCGACAGGTTGCCTTATACTGCTTCGCGCGCCCTTTTCTCTCACGTCTGCCGTGCGACTTTTGTTTCTTCCTTTATATATCCCTTGTGCAGTAAGCGCAGATGTATAAATTGCGTTAGGCTGCCCTTTATTTTTCTCATCTCTCTTGGACTGGCGGCGCAGTGCGAGTGCGAGTTTACGTCAGAGCCGAGTGTTTGGGGGGAAATACGACTGCAGATGCGGAGAGAGGGTGAAAGAGAAAGGCGGTTTTCTCTCGAGGGGCGGGGAAGAGAATTGGGCGAGTGATATGTTTAGTGCGAGGAATTGGGGAGAGAACGAGAAGGAGAGAAAGCAATTTGCGTTTTCCAGTTTGACGACGTGAGATTGTAACTTCTTTTTGGGAGTTAGGATTTTTTTTTTAATTTTCGTGCAGGTGGCGAACCGGATAATGGAGTTTTTGTGTATTTTAACTTGTTTGTAATATTTATTTTTCTATTTAGTTTTCATAAAAGATTAAACAATCATTACAAAAAATGGATTTGCGTTAAAATAAAGATTTATTAATATTTTTGTTTGCATACTTCGTTTATATGCTCAGTCTAAATATAAATTCAATTTAACTTTTAATTGAATTTCATATTAATAAATTTCCGTTAGTCCTGTAGAGAATATTAGTATATAAATATAAATAAATAATAGATACTAGATCAGCACAAAGTAATATAAAGAAAATTATTTATTTTATGACGTTTTGGAAATTTCTGTACCCCTCTTTTAGGGCTACAGCATTATCACATTAGTCTTACTAATCTTAAATTCGTCGTTGTAAAATCATAAATATGTAGAGAAGATTATCTTAAGAAGTATTAAAATTTTTAATAGGCATCTTTACTAAAATTTGATAAATCTATATCAAATCAATATTTCAAAACTCAACTTATCGAGTGTAAAACGTATATCAATATTATAATCACTTTGTTTATTTGTATTATTTCTTAATATGCTTATTATCACTATAATAGTGCTCCGGCTTTAAAAATATTCTCCAATACTATTTATTACAAAACTACATTCTTTAATGGAGATTTCTACAGTACACGCAATTCTTCTTGTAAACTTTTTCGTCGCCCCTATATACCACAAGTTTCTTGTTTTCAAAAGTATCAAACTTAGCGAAACCCATACAAATTCCCATCACCACAATCCGAAATTCTTCGACTCCCTTGCAACTATTCACCTTCAATTCCAGGAACGGCTTATTGTAGACACTCTCACCTTAATCACTTCACCTCGATTTCACCGCAAGACGCAACAACGCTATATACGCCTTACGTAATAATTTTATCCGTGCAGTTTCACGCGCGCACGTGTACTAGCCACGTGAACGTGAAACTCTCTCCCTTTATACGCGCTAATAATTGTCGCTCGTGTATACACTCAATGCTCTTGGTCCATTGATCCTCACCTCTCTCTCTCTCTTACCTTACGTAACGCGCTCTTAACACCGTAGCTTTGACGTAAGTGTATAACGCAGAGCAAACGCGCCCTTATATACATACACACATATATCCAAGTGGGAACCCCTCGTTAGTATAATAATAGAGTCGCTGTGCGAAATGCAAAGAAAAGAAGCGAGAGGAAAAAAGTTTTTCTTTTTTTTTTCTTAGGTAGTTTTCCTACTAGACGACGCTTACTCCTATCACAATGTAAGCTACTGCTGCTGCTTGCTGTTGCTGCTGCTGTTGCTGCTACTGCAGACGCATTATCGATATTACTCGTGAGCAAGGTGTGTGTGCGAGCAGCAGACGGGAAGAAAAAAAAACGTGGGTGGGAAAAACGCGTCGCACGGTTCCTTGCAAATTGAAATGCTTGCATATATATACATATACACACACCTTAGAAGGGATAGAAGGAGGAGGTGGAGAGAAGAAGGTACGTTTACGCCCGGCGAGGTTCTTTTTCGCGCGCTGGTTGTTATCGCACCGAGCGCATCAGAGTAATTATTCGCGGAGGAGGCGGAGGGGTAGTGTGTACGCGGTTGGGAGGATCGCGTGGTAATTCGGTGACTATGGGTGAGAGTAGGCGTGGTGAGGAAGGTGAATCCGGAGGGGCTTTTTTAATTTTCGAGGGGGTTGGTGATGGGGGATGGTGATAAAGAAAGGGGTTTGAGAGAGGAAGGGGAGAGGAAGATGAGAGGTTGAAAGAAGGGTGAGATATTAGTTGTGATGGGAAATTCGTGAGTGGTGGTTAGGATGTTTAGGTATATTGTGTAGTTGATGGGGTAAGGTGCGGTGAGATAATAAAGTGGTTTGGTTTGCATTTTTCTGGGATATAAAGATTCTTTGGTACAGGTTTTTATTAAAATAAAAAATAACAAGGATATTAGCTATATCTTACATATAGACTTATGTATAATATTGAAAAGACGAGTGTAAATAGTAAATGTTACTAAAGGAAGTAATTTTTTGTTTGATATTGCCACTTGAAATGGTTACATTGTTGTAATAATCAAAAGTCAATTTTTCAGGATTCCGCTTTGATTTCATTGAGATAAATATGTATGTATATTTTGAATATACTCAAGATTTAATTAAATATATTTTAAAATTTTTTTCATTTTAGATTGAAAAAGCTGGTTAGGAGGATCCCTAAAAAAATTATGTGCTATTATAAATAATAAAATATTGAACAACTAATAGTTGGAAATCATTATAATTTACTTTATTCACTTTTCGGCGACAAATTATCAAAATAAAAAACTTTAACATATTAGCTTTTACTGCTACAGTAATTATGTAATATTTTTCAATCTCATCGAAATAAAGAGCTTTTTTTTTAATAATATTGTTTGTATATATAAAATTTATATATCATTTATAAATGATATTTAACAAACAAGAATAAAATCTTCCTCAAGTTATTTAAATTATCTTTTGTAATATTTTTAGAAATTTTTTTTAAACCCTTTCTTCGACCTTTCGAAGAATCTCAAACAGATCACCAAAATTATTTCTTATCATTCCTATACAAAGACTCAGTATCTATATATACATACATCGTAACGACTAAAATCCACAACCTCACCTACCACACCATAATATACGCACTAACACAACGACATAATCCAGTCACCATTATCCAACGACATCAGGCACAAATCCCGCCACTCAATGACAACCACCCGCGTAGGAAACGCGCGCGCGACAACTTGCAACGATATAAAACTACAAACAGCTGCTACTACGCTGCGCATCGTCTCGGTCCCGCCTCCATCCATCTCTTTCTCCCTCCCTATACGAACTTCCACCGTGCCATCGTCTCGCGCAAATTACCCTTCCATCAGCCCGATAAAATTCCGGATTAGAGAGAAAGCTCGCGCGCGCGAGAGAGAGAAATACACACACGTAAAAGTATATATATATATACATATACACATCGGATATACGAAGCTGATCCACGTTTAAGGTCGCGCGTGAGCTCACGGACAATATAAATTGCCTCGTCATTTATCTCTATCTCTCTCTCTCTCTCTCTCGCTCACTCCCTTATACTCTTGACTGCACTGTGCAGAAACCTGTTGCGAGCAAGCTATATACACAGGCGCATCATCTCGGTCACTCTTTGGTTTTCCTAACGAGCTTTCGAGATGGAGATGAATACCGAGCGTGTATGTGCATGTATGTATATGTGTATTCGTAACAAAGCCTAATTAATGATATAACGTTGCGGAAGGACGCGCATTGTGCGCAAGGGCTGATGCAGCAGTAGCACGGCCGATGACGGATATGTACGCGAAATGTGCGCAGACGAGGAGAGAGGAGAACGTATATAGGTGTGTGGGTGTGGGAGGAGAGGATCGAAAATTAGGAGCCGTGTAATTGGAATGCCGAGGGGTTGGTTTGTGTGATTGGCGTTTTTTGTTTTTTTAATTAGGAACAGCATAGGATATGCTGGTGTATACGGTTGAATGTATATATATTGAGATGTGAAGGTTTTGCTATATGGGCGGATTGTATATATGCAAGGGGAGTGAAAATTATTTTTTTTTTATTTTGTAGAAGTTTAAAAAAAATGAAGACGAATATGTTTTAAAAGTGAAGTGTGACGATTAAGTGAAAGATTAATTTGTTTGATAAATATGTTTCTATATTAATTATAAAGATAAACCATTTTCTATTCCCTATATAATGTATATTATGCGCGAATAAGAGAATTTAGTGGAAGCTAAATGCGAACGCGTATCAATTTCAGATGCTCTCGACTGTACGCCTGACGCGCATTTATATATATATATATATATATATATTAATTGAAACGCGCGCTAATTAACCTAATGCGGAACTCTACTATACCATTTTACCCCATGTTAATCATTCACGTAATTTATTTTCACCGCAATTTCACATCAGTCATTCATTATGATATGTACTTATATACGCACACACATACAACGTATATAACTCATCGTTTTGCAGAACGCGCAACATTCCACTATAACCACGATGTTCCGATATATATATACGAAGTATACGTTATATTTCTTTTCATATATATATTTCAACAATTTTACAACCATACACGGTTCGAAATCACAAAATAATCCTCCGCAGCTCGACGGAAATTCTCCATTATTCAGGCGGTTTTACATACGTTTCTGTTTTTTTCTCTTCGCTTCTCTTCTTTCATACGAAAATAGAATTCATAATATAATATTTCGTTTGAAGCGAGATATATATACGCAGACGCAGAGAACAACTAATTTATAATTCCGCACGCATTAAATTAATACTCGCGTGTGCGTATATATATATATATATATTAAATGCATTTTACATATATATAGTGCGACGAGCTGCTCAAAAAGGATGCGTAAATGAATAATGCGCTACGACCCTTTTCTCCTCTACCTATATATATACGCGTACCTCATGCCCTTAACGCTCTAATTACGGCTCTAAAACGATATATAAAATTACGAGCCTCCGAGGTAAAAGCCGTTGAGCGGGGGAGAGGAAGAAAAAAATTCAATCTCGAAAAACGAGTTTCCACGGTCTCTCTCTCCCTCTCTAATTTCACATCTCGTCGTCATATATATAGATATAGATATATATACAAACGTTTTCATATCTCATACCCTAACGATATCCAGAGAAGGTTTCTCGTCAAGAAAAAAAAATATATATATATATACATATACCTACAGGTAAAAACATAAAAATAATAATACTAAGAATAATCGAATTTCGAGTCTCTCTCTCTCGTTGCGTAGAGAGAGAGAGATGACCAGACAGACGACATCACGGGGACGCCGCTCGCGCGCGCAGGCATTTGCAGGCAGCGGAAAATAGAGGAGAAGCGTATATATATATATATATATATACATATACACGACTGCCTAGTCTGTGCGCACACCAGCCTCTCTCTCTCGGCCTGATAATTGGGTCGTATGCCTCGCAGAGACGGCGACGTTGGCGTGTCTCTCTCTCTCTCTCTCTCGGTTCTACACGCGCCTTGCTGCTGCTGCTGCGGAGCACTTAATGCAATTCCGTCGGGGCTTTCCGTCTGACGCTGCCTCCCGCGCGCTCTCTCTCTACGCTGCTACTCGCCTATACCATTCGTTGGTTGGTAACGCAACGTCGTTTACCTTCTCTCTCTCTCTCACTCGCACTCACGAGGAGGAGGTGGAAGGTAGAGAGATAGTTACACGCGCGCGTAGCATGGTATATACGCGTCGTCTTCAAGCGAGGCGGCGGCGGCGGCGGAGGCAGCAAACGGAATTTAGAAATGACGAGGGTTGGGGGATGATGGGAGAGAGAGAGAGGCTGGAAGTGGAATGAGGGTTTGGTTTTTTTCGACTGGGTGTAGCGGAAGGGGATGTTGAATATTGTATGGGGAAGGGGTGGTATAGGTATATATATATAGTGGTGGTGGGATGGGGTTAAAAAGAAATTGTGGGTTTTTGATGGTTTAAAGGATGCTATGGTGAAAGGGTGGGGTTTTTAAAATTTAATTGGGGGTTGGAGAAAAGAAGAAGAAATTGGTTGGGGATGATTAAGAAGATATTAAAATTTTCTAAATATGGTTTAGCTTAGTTGAATGTATTTTCAAGAATTGTTTATGTGGCAATTAAAAGGGTATTTCATTGGTGTACCTGTAAGTAAAAGTTGGTAGATAAATTGTTTCAAACATGAATATATGAGTTTGTATGTGAATGAGACATTGTATATAATTATGTTTTAAAATACTTTTGAAATGAAAAAAAAAATGGTTATGATGTGTTAAAGAATTTACATCAATACTTAAAACTTTATTCCACATTTATGTAACTGGTAGGTAACATGAATCAACCACATCGGAAAACCTTTCACACATGAGATAATGTCACGTAAATTTTCAATTCAAAATATTGAATTACATTTTAAAGAATTACGTGTAGTTAGTCGTTTGTGAAACTATCATAAGGTCATACTTACATATTTTGTAATATTTGACATAAAGCAAAAGCAGTCGTTTACCATAAATTTCAGTTTCATTATAATTCCCTATATCATAAGATAGCCTGCGGAAACTGACCAGAGTTTCTTGAATAAATAAAAGTATCCATGAATGAAATTTCAGTGTTTTTCTTTTCTTTGTAACATCAGAGTTTAGCCTTATAGCTTATGTGAGATTCTTTAGTATACCAAATGTCAGATCAAATTTATCGACAAATTTTGTTAATTATCACTCAATAGAACCAGCGACATTATTATTCAGATTATTGTTATATTACACGAATAAGATAAATATTCTCAGATACCTCCAAGATTAATGACATGCATAGCTTCATAAGTAAATTTCCAAAACAACCGTAGGTATATAAATTACCACAACCACCACTTTTACATCACGTGCGCAGACTTCGCGTGCCATCCAAAAATACACTACATAATCCACCCCACCGACTTCCCTCCCATTCTATTTCACTAATTCACTTACACCGTATACACTTCCCTACATATACACAATCGAGCGACAACTAATCCTCTACCCGGACTACAGCTACCCTTATTAATCCCACTTTTTCTCTCCTACACCCTCTATGTGTATTTCGCGCTATTTTATTGATACTTCCCACCTACGCGCGCAGTCTAATTTGCTCCAACGGCAGAGCCGAAATTCGCGCTATACTATACAGGCGCCTAATCAAAAGCCTCCTCTGCCTTCTCATATTCTCTCTCGGCCGAATAATAAAAACACACGCCGCGCGTATAAGGGAAGAAAAGTCGCTCGGATGTAATCAAGGAACGCGCGCAGGGTAGAGAAAGAAAGGTAGCGAAAATTGCCGTAGGGGTACGAGGGAACGAGAAAGACAGAAAGAGAGAGAAGGAATTCCAAGTAGTAGTAGCAGTTACAATACTACTGTTATACCCTACACGATACTTGGTAAATTCAAACGTGTGTGTGTGCGGGAGTGAGCGCGATACTCGATGAAAAATTCTATGCATATCTGAGCGCATAACGGCGCCCGCGCGCGTGCAAAGATATCGCGTGTGCGCGAAAGAGAACGTTTCTAGATATTAATGCGTTATTTTCGTTGCCACGCGGTGCTGTGTATACTCTCTCTCTCTCTTTCTCTAGTTCTCTTTGGCTGCAATACGCGTTGTTTTGTGTGTGTATATAGGGGTGGTGTAGGGAAAACATTTGTTGGTTGTATAGGAGAAGGTATACGAGCGTTTTGGAAAGGCTTGCGAATTGGGTGGGCGCGCGAACGAGCAGGGAAATGTGGTGTGTGTATTAGGTTGGTGAGTAGCGGTGGTGGTGTTGCTGGTTTTTTGAGAGTGGATGAATTTGAAAGCACGGGGTCGGGAAGTGGAAAAGTGATTGTAATTTATTTTTCATTTAATCGCGAAATTTTCACGTTGATATGTGTAACGTGTACTTTACGTTTTTGAATTTCACGCGGGGTTTCGTAATTGCCGTGATATAATGCAAAAATGAGTTGCGGAAAGCTATGAGCAGATCTTGTAATATTATCTCATATTACGTCGTTATTATAAATTTATATGGTATTACATGATCATGATTCTTAAAAAATCATTGTATTATCTTTTTAAGAGATATTTTTAAGGTTTTATTAAAATAATGAACTCTCGGAGAACAATTAACGTATAGTAGACTTTAAGTATTACGAGATCCGTAAAATTACAGATTCTTTTCAACCCTCTTGAACCCCACATTCGTGTTACAATATCCAGAAATCCAGAAGTACAATCGATCTCGGATCAAATGATGCTCTAATTATAAACTTACGTGGATGTTGTCTTGCAAAGAGCATATCTGTGGCTCCGAGGCATAACGGCACAAGTCCACTTTTAGAGTTTCTGAGAAAAATGGGGTTCAATGTTCAAACTTATTCGTAAGATCGGAATAAATCAGGGGGGTCTATGTAAAAACTTCGTTTTTACGTTAAAGGCACGACCGCATTACTGAGGAGATACTTATATTTTATCGGATAAATGTATTGGACATGTGCTGAAAATTTA
>JAWWEQ010000010.1:27798157-27825097 GCA_035583055.1 Torymus tubicola | reverse complement strand
ATATAGGGTGTGCTGGGTATATGGTGTTATGTGCGCGCATAATTATCCGGGGAATTCCTTGCGGGCTTCGGTGTGAATTTCGACGAGGGATTGTCTGTGCGTATATGTATATACGTGGGTTAGTGCTTTTTCAGAGGCTGTTGGAATGATTGTGTGTATATAGTGGTGAGGAAGTTGAGTTGTCAAGGTGAAGAAGAAGGGAGGAGATGAAGAATGTGGGGAATGCGACGTGCGCGGTTGGATTGTTTTTCGCTGAATCAAAGGAGCTAATTGAAGAAAAAGTTGAGACTTAAACACGCTTATATGTATAACTTCAATTATAATTAATATCAATTACCACGGGTAAAATACGTACAATAAAACAACTTTATAACATCGGGACCTTAAAACCAACCACGACATATCTTTTCTCAAATTCACCGTACCCATGTATACGCACACACACACCAGTACCATTAATTCGCAATTCCGTAGCGGTCTCTCTCTCTCTCGTCCACGCGCGCACACAGCCATATCACACGGCTCAGCAGTTTCGGAAGGCTAGGCTGCTATATATACCGTTGCTGCTCGTCGGGTCGCTCGCGGATTTCTCTCTCTCTCGTATCTCACTCGCGCGTGATTAATAATGCGCGCAGAGGCATGAGGCGAGGGGTATAGGGGCGGCAAGGAAGGCGATAGACGTCAGTGCGCGAGCCTCTCTCGGCTTATGGTTCATTAAATTGCGCGAACCCTTCGCCTCGTGTCGATTTGATAGGCAGTTGAGCTTCGTACACGCGGGCGCAAGCGCGCGCCTATCAGTTGGAAATTCCAAAGGGAAGGACTTTTGCTGAACGAGAGGAGGAGGAGAAGGAGATGGTGTGCCACTGCGCGTGTCTCGTTAAGATGACGCAGCATTATAACAATGTGCGGCTTGACAATGCTGATGCGCAAGTACCTCTACGAGAGCAACTACGTCGTCGTTGTCTGTGTGTGAGGGTATATATATATGTAGAGGTGGGTGTAAGTGAGTGGTCGGTATATATACCGGTGTGCTGTGCGTTAAATGGGTGCTGAGTCGGATGCTTGGACTGTGTGTATAGTGTATGTATAGGTCTGCAAGGAGAAAAAGGAGGAGATGGAAGGAGGTGAGAGATAATTTGGGTTAAGGGTATGGGTTTTTTTTGCGACTTTTTTTAAGGGTCAATTAGGAGTTGCGAGAAGTTTATAGAAAAAAAGTGAGAGGATGAGTCGTTAGGTTAAATGGGTGATAACATTGTTTGGTAGGGATGTATTAATGTTTCTTATGTGTGTATAAGGTGATGGTGGTCGAGTGTTTTGCGGTGGCTCTTTGTAATTGTACTGAGTATCGTTAACTACTATTGTCCTTCGAGGAATAATCGTATCAGAAACAGAAGGTGTAGACTAAAGCTGCGAAATATTCGAATCGGTAAATGGTTCTGAGAATTCCGATTGAAATTAATAACGAAAATTTTAGAGTTAGCGTATGATGTTAACCAACGAATATATTTATTATATTTGGTAGAAAAGCATGAGCTGAATAAAAACTTTCTTCAAACTATAAGGAAAATTCTTCACTTATCATTGAACTATATATAAGTACGAGCAAAGAAAATTATACTTCACGTTCATCAAAATTATGTATATAAGTCTTTTGCGAAATATGAATTGTTGCTCAAAGTGGATAAGAATGTTGCGAAGTGGCAAATTTTCCCCCGAGCTCGCAAGCGAACGCAAGGATGAGAACCTGCGAGCGCGGAGAAATACTCGAAATTGTTTCGGTTAATTATGTAATTAAGTATAGAGAGATTCTCAAGTTTGTTTTCGACGAACTAAAATGAAATTATGCAGCATCACGCTTACCTCCTTCGCCGTGTTGGTACTTAGCAGCGCAAATTGTAGTACATGAAGGGCTGAATTTCTCTTCAATAAGCATAGAGGATAAGAGAGAGAGAGAGAGAGAGAGAGAGAGAGAGAGAGAGAGAGAAGAGAGACGAATAGTGCGTAGTAAATTTGTACGATGTCTTGTACAGCAAGTTCGCTTTATCATCTCTCTCTCTCTCTCTCTCAACCGATGCTTAAGCAAATAGTGTTACTTTCATTTTCCGAGAAAAGCATTTGTATAACGCATTATTCATCAAGTTGGATCATCGTGAATAATAATGGAGTGTTCGTTGTACCTCAATTAGTACAGTTCCTCCTATATATAATAAACAAACATTTCAAATTCAATAAACCGCGGGTTATTGAAGTTTCCTGACCTATATATAAATCTTATTTATCGATTGCCACCGATAAAGTTAAAGAATACACAATTAAACGAACAGTATAACCACAACCTAATTCTGCAACGTTACGTTCAACATCGACCAGTTGGAACTCTCACACCCTGCACTCAAGTCTTCATTAGCCCTTAAACCGTTCTCAAACGTTCGGTTGGAGGTACCTGATCGAAGAAAAAAAGGTATACGTTATTACTTCCGAACGGTATACGACTTGTCCTTCCCTACAACACTCTTACCTGCACAAACGTGTGTGTGTGACTTTGCCGCGGGCCGATGACGTGATTTACTGCGCGGACGCGCGACGTCAGCTTCAAGCGTCTAAGTGCCGGTTGATTACGCCTCGAGATCCGATGTCCCCGCAGCGAAGATGTGATTTACCGAATGTATGTGTCTGTGTGTATAGGTGTACCGGATGTCGGTCACGATCCGGACGTATACAAGTGCGCTTCGAATTTGATATGTGAGTGAGTGAGTGAGTGAGAGAGTGACACTATACGCGGTGTGTGGAGGCTATGCTATTTTCAGGTGGTGGTGTATATATACAGGGAGGTATGGGATTTGGTGTACGTAAAATTAGTTGCTGTAACGGTAAGACAGACGGGATATTGTGAATAATATGTAGATTTACATATGAAAATTTTATTTATATTGAATTATCACTGTACATAAGAATTGTATGTAAATTTAAATAAAGTCGTTGTCACGACGAGTTTATTTGTAAATAAATTGTCAAAATTTTATAAATCAAATCATGAGTCTCTTGATCGTTGCAGCTTACTCTGTAAAATTAAACTACTAAATATTAGACACATACTGTAGATACAGCGAATATCCACTAATTCAACTGTAAATAGTATATGAAAAGTTTAACATATAACATCGTTGAGACTAGTCTTCAGATTTAATCATTATATAAACCAATATACTTGAAAACGTCAAATGTAAATTCTACATGATATATACCGGGAAAACCTTATACTCTCTAAAGTTGAATTAGTGAAAATTGCTCCATCATTTCAATTAGTGGAAAAAACTACTAATTTATTAGTGCATATTTACTATTTCATTCAGTAGTTTTTTAAAACTATTAATTTAATTTGTATTTTTTACCAATTTGATTAGTAGTTTAAAAAAAATACTAATCAAATCGTGAATATTTACTAATAAATTAGTAGTTTTTCCCACTAATCGAAATGGTGTAGAAATTTTCACTAATTCAACTTTACAGAGTACATATGATTTTCTCCAGAAAATTTTAACAACTGAATATCAACGTGCAATTCTCTAATTATACTCGTTGCCGACCCTTGTGTTATACTGTATCCACAGTATATCGATAATTAACATCATGAAGATAAGCTCAATTGCAAAAAAACTTCGCCAACTGCAAAACAATCCAAAACGGATTATCGCATCAATTGCAGCTTCACGCCACCTAAAAAATTAAAGAAGAAAATCGTCCAGCTCCTACATCCCCGCGTTGCTTAACAAGATCACCTCATCCCCAGCAAGGCCCTCCTACAAATCACCATGAATTTTTCACAATTGTCGCGCACTCGAACAAACGACCGTCAACTGACAATTAAACGCTCGCTCCCTACGATAATTATGAAATTAAAAGAAAAAAAAGAACCAATCCCTCACCATCTTCATAATAATCGACCTCTGACATCGACGACCAATGTTATATTAACGAGGTACTACCACCACCACCGTCGTCGTTGTGCAATTACGAGACGACGACGACGATCTCACGTGCGCAAGGTACGATTTTTGGCTCGCGCGAGAGAGCGCACACTAATGGCGTCGTCTCTTGGAATAATCGATTGGACGTACGATGAGGCGAGCGAATTACGAGCCCCGCGCGCTCTGTTTGGAATCGTCGACGCGAGCGATAGCGCGCAGAGAGTGTGATCGATCCTCGTCTCTGCGTGATATCTGCCGATAGTAGTAGTAGTAGTAGTATATACCTATATATCGTCCAACGGAATTGGATCGGTTCTATACGTATGTATGTATGTATGTGTGTGTGTGTGGGTTATACGCGTGGGTGAGCGGTGTTCGCGTAATGACGGTGATGTGAGTGTTTGACGGCGTCTTGCGCGCGAGCGCGCTTTCGTTGTTGGTGACGGAGCGAAGGGCTATAGAGTGCCATGTGTGTGTGTGTATGCATGATGCGTATATATGGTGGTGCGTTGAGTGTTGGAGCAGAGCATAGGGTTGCGGGATATATTTCATCATCGGGGATTGACGATAAACCGTGTGAATGTTGCTTATTGATATATTATTTGCGGTTGGAGTGGTATATACGAGTGTATTGAATTGGTGTGGAATAAATATGTGAAGTAATTGGATGATGTTTTGATCATTGTTTTCTATAGTATTTCATTATAGTATGCTGATAGAAAAATGTAATAAAAAATTCCCATATTTTCTAGTAATTTGGCAATATCAACGTTAAGTACAAATTTTTCCCTTAGAAAAATACTAATTTTTACTGTTTTTCTAGTAATTTTGACTATGTTACCAGTAATTTTTACCATGTTTCCATGTAAAAATTTGTACTTTTCGTTGATATTGCTAAAGTACCAGAAAACATGGGAATTTTTCCCTACGTTTTTCTATCAGTGTATGGGGGTAAAGATGTCTTTTTATTATTTTTGGCAAACGCGGGTTGTAGATTTTTATGAAAATGATTTTTTTTTTGGCAGACATTGTATCGAATAATATATATTTTAGAATTGTTATTTGATCCATCATGTATCTGTAATGATACCTACGAAGATTTGAAATTAAATCCAGTCAGATTTTATTGCATTCCGGTAAGATAATGGAATACGAAGATATATAAACACACATACGTACGTTACGAGAATGATTAAAATGTACTTATATTAGGTGAAAAACAATTTGTAGGTACATAAAGCTTTTCGTATAGTTTAGGCTTGACAATTTTCCTTCTAGCGAAATTATTGAATGTTTGTTCCAGCAGCGATTGTGCCAAATGATATCAAGATTCCATAAATCTTTGAGTGGTCAGATTCAAAACTATCGACATTATACTATGTATTTTTTTAATTACACACAAAAAACCTTAGTTAAAATGTTTAAGATTCAACAATAATTTTTCTGATCACATCAATATTACAGTCTCCAATTAAACGCTTGCACCGGTATACTTCACAAAACTACGTATAATCGCTTTTTCTCATTTCATTCAGACTCTTTACTTAAACCTCTTTTATACAAACCAAACCACCTTTGCTACCCATCCTTCCTCTCTTATCCCCCACCAACTCCTAATTTTTCCGAATTACCACAGGACCGTCGGCCTTAGCTCTCTCAGTCCTTTCCATCCACCTCTCGCACCATTATATACATACGCGGTTTACGCGGGCGTTCACGCGTATACACACACAGCGCGGCGCATCAGCGCAGCCGGCTGGGCGGCGCGGCTCGTTTATCTTCAGGTAGTTTACAACAGTCTACGAGCGCCCGCCCGCGCGAGAGAGAGAGAGAAGGCGAGAAGTTCCTTCGTCCTTGGTTCCGGAGGGAGCGAACGAACGAGAGAGAGGGAGAGAGAAGTTCCTAGGTAGGTAGAGGGGGGGATAGTTTTACCGACACGTCGTCCCGCATTCTTAAGTCGTGTTAGAAGGAGGAGGAGAAGGTAGAGTCTTTTGCCATAATTTGCGAGCCTAATGTCTTTATCGCGCGATACGGCCGTTCTAGTATGTCTTTGAAGAAGAGAGGTGGGGGTTGTCATTTTGGAAGCTATTGGGATGTTGCCTCAGGGTAAGAGTGGTGGTAGGAGAGGAAGAAAGAGAGGAAGGAGTAAACAATAGGACCAAATAGCTCGAGGAGGTATGAAAGAAGGAACGAAATCTTGTCTCGTTCGAGCCAACTTCTTCCGTTCTTCCAGACGATGAGGACTGGGATTTTGCATCGTCGTGGAGAGAACGTGAAGTGACGTTGGTTTTGTGTATCTTTTTCGCTTTTGGGAAAAGATATACATAACAATTGTCGTGTAGAAACAAAAGTATCTGGAAACTCAAGATTGCACATTATTAATATTTGCTTCTCGGTTTCGATGTTTTATGTAAGGTCCTTGGGATTTCTAGGTAGAAAAGGGCAGTTTTAATACAAATAGATGTATACGTGTAACGGAATGTGGTATGTAAGTATTCAAAGTATTTTATGTCAAAAAAATAGTACCAGAGAACTATTTACAAGTTTATATATGGAGAGAAATTTTGTAGTGAAAATTACAAATATTCGAGACTAAATTACCAGTTTCAATTGTAATGGACGGACAGACTACCAACTTTAAACTTTTTACCATAGTGCCTTGTAAATTTATTTTTTCGCTAATTTTAATTAAAAAAATTATTTTTTTTTATTATTATTAATGGATATATTATTTTTAATGTAGAAATATAGAAATAGAATCAAGGATGAAAAAACATTAAACTGAAAAAAATTGTTATGGTGTAAGCGGGATTCGGATCCGACGATCTTTGGGTTGAGAGTCCGACATCTTACCGACTGTGCCACAGGAGAACTTGACAACAGCCATTTGAATCGCCGTTATTAGTTACTGAAAATATGTGCATTGTTTCCATTTTAACGTCGCTCACGCCTCTAGTATCAATCTTGTAAAACACAATAATGCGCAATGCGCATGCGCGACTACACAAATACCAAGTTAGTTAATAAAATTTATCGGTTACCTAGTAAAATTTAACATTTTTACTCAGATGATTTGGTATTTTTAGAAGTGATTATGGTAGTTTTTCCTGGGGAACTTATAAATTGTATTAGAAACCTGGAAATATTACGGTTTTTGACAATCTGTCCGTGTGCTACCAAGGCAACTTGGTAATTTCTACTCTAAAATTTCTCTCCGTGTAGTAATGATGGGTGTTAGTCAAAGATTTTTATAAACAAAGGGGAATGTTAATGAATAGGCATAATAAAGAGAAGAACGCAAATAAGCCTCATCAAAAGATACGATTAAGGAAAAAATCATAATTTTTTCAAACTACTCTAAAGTAGCGAAAAGAAACATCGAAGTTTACCAGAGTAAGTAGAATAGTCAATATTTCACCCGACAGTCAGTAATGAAAATGTTTCCATCAATTTTACAGAATTCTTTCTCAGCTTACTAATATATTATCTTAAAAAATATACACCATGTCACCTCAACATTCCACACCCAAAAATCCACCAAACCCCCCATACCACCCACCCATTCCCCATAGTCAATACACATATACATACACACACAACTCGTGAGACGCACAAGTCACCTCTCCCTCCCTGAATCACACCAGTTGCACATTAGCCATTCGGCAAACAGCTCGGCCGCGTAAATCGCGCGGGTGCGCGGCTCATAATTCAGCCTCCACCTCCTCTCTCTCTCTCTACCTAAACACACGCGCGAGGGGTATAGAGGAAGGTTATAGTGCGCGTGCCGACCGCGAACTTACGAATTCAGCTGCGGCTCCCCGCCAATCGATCCTCTGCTACCCCCATCGTTCATTCCCACCGCGCGGCAGAGGCAACGGTGCGGTGGTGGTTCATCTCGCCGCGTCATATCACAAAGCGCGTATATGTATATATATATATAGTGTTGTTTTTGTACCCCCCTCTCGACGATTCATTATATATATATACAGTACTATACAGTTCTAAAATTAAAAGCTGGCTGAGAGAGAAAGTTTCTCCGATAATTATTTCTTGTTTCGTGGAATGGCACGTGTGTATGGACGGCGATTGTTAAAAATTTTAAGTATTCGTTGCCCCTTTTTTGCCTAAGGGGTTGTATGTGGTATTCGCGAGGGTGTATAGGTATGTGAATTGTTTCGTTCTGTATGTTGGTTGCTAATTTTTTCTTTGACGAAAGCGAGCTTTTAATATTACGAATAACTTTAACTTACACGTGAGCGATTCTCTATAAACGTTACACGATTATAATTATATACAACTGAAATTCTATAATTATAATTACGTATATAATTAACGATATACATCGATTATTAAAAGCATTTGTTTGTGAATTTTCGCAACCGAAGGGTTGGTATTTTTCCCCTGGCAGAGTGTAATTTGAAATTTTAATTGAAAATTTAACAATGGATTTAAACGCAAAAACGAAAAAAAACAGCGTTGAAAATTTAATTTTAATATACCGAGCTATTACATATTTATATCAGTAACTTTTTCGATTAACCAATTTCCACAGACTAATGAACGCAACTTTTTTTGTTTCGCTTCAACCCCCTACCAGGATCCCCACACGACGTATCATCCCCTATTGTCTCCTAAATCCTTCGAAATTCAAATCCCTCTTCCTCCCCCTCCTCCTCCCTTCGTTCACCTACATATAATATGGAACTTTTCTTTTGATCAGACACGCGCACAGCAACGTTGCGGGATAGTGATTTCCCTAGATGCCTAGCACGATGCATATACACTCCGATCCCTGACAGGCATCGAGACTCACGAGAGATCGATAAATCGACAGTCAACGTGCACGCGTCATAATATATATAAACGTAATCCTCTCGCGGCTTGCGATTCGTAATAAATTAACATGACGTATATAACTAGCAGCAGGAAACAGCGCATGTGCGCTAATTACCCGTTTTATATACAACATACACGCGCATGAGTGAGTGAGCGAATATGTTTTACGAGGCGAAGTAGAGCGAGAATTACCTGTATGTATTTATATATATATATGGATTTTATTAAAATGTTGCTGTTGTTATACGCGTTCTCGCGGTATAATAAGCCGCGAGCGCTCGAAAAGCTTTATAATTACCGTCGGATGTGCTGCCGCGTATGCACGCTCTTTTCCAAGCCGCGTATGTAGTATTTTGTAATAATCGCTTTAGTCGGGGGTGGGCTTCAGAGAGTTTGTATAATCCTGGCGATTTTATACGTGGAAGTGTGGCTAGGAGTGTGTGTGTGTGTGTGAGAAATTCGCGACGCGTAAATTTTGGCAAAAAGTATACGGGGGGATGTGAGTGGGTGTATAGGCGAGAGTTGGTGGATCGACGGGGGTGGTGATGGGAAATTTTTCGGTGTTGCGGTAGGTACAGTGTTGGAGTAGAATGTATGCGTGTGTGTGTGTATGTGGCTAAGGGCGAGGGTGGATTGATGTACGCCCGCCGCTGGATTGATTTTCGAGGTTTTGTTAAAGTAACGGATGAAAAATGAAATGTATACTGAAATGTACGCGCACGATAGTTGGCGTTGTTTGGGAAATATTGAAACTATTTATGTTTTGTTAAATAATAATAGAGTTTGGGTAAGCTTACTTTTTTTTTCATTTTTGTCATTTACGATAATAAAGATTCTTGTGAACTTGAGTTTTCGCGTTTTGCAATTACTTGTATTTTTCCATAACAGTACCACATCTATATATTTAAAATTTTTTTTCTTGATTATATATAAAAAAATGTCTTTTTTTAATAAATTTGTACTCATCAGGGAATTTATTTATTAATTTATTTATTTTTATGTGCAAACAACCCAGAAAATAATACAGATATAAAATATAAAATACATTAATCAATACAAATTATCAATAGTTAACGGTAAAAGGTTTGATTAAACGTTTAAAAATAAAAATGTTGAAAATTCTCGAGATTCTGTACAGAAGTAATGTAAGTTAAAGAACGTTTAATTCTATTTACGTTATACAGAGGGAAAATCAAAACTTGAATAAACTTATTTCCTTGTCTATCAAAATAAACCACATAAAGATTACAGTTTTATCTCGAGAAAAATAATGAATTATTTAAATCTTCAATTTTATTCACACTAGAATAAAATCAATGATTATTTGTTTTGAATTTCCAACGACAAATAAATAATGAAAATCATGTAATATTTTATTTTCTAACTGCTTCCATGAGAACATATACATGTATATTGCTTTACATATTCCAAAATTTCTAAATTTTTACAACAAAAATAATAGATACATGTTACGTAGGGCTATATTAGGATTGTAATAGAATTATTTATTTACAATTGTAAAAAGTAGCTTTTCAGTTACATCAAATAATTTGTTTTTCTATTATTTGAAATTAAAAAGACCTAACAAACATCTACTTTATATCTGCAAATTTTTCTAATAAAATGTTAAGTTAAATTAGTAAAAGTGTATTATGCGCTTCGTTTTCCTTCCGCACTTCTGTCGGCTCAGAGAGAAAGTCTATAAAGAAGCAACAAGATTCTTGGTTATTGGCATCCAAGGCAAACAGCTATGCCGATAGTCTTGTCGCTATTCTTGTAACGCTATATCAGCAATCTACACTAGCTTTATGAATTTCCAATATAATAATACAACACCTTGAACAGTTTCAAATTTTATAATTAGTATCTCAAGAGACTATCGCGATTTGTTGTGAAAATATGAACAGTACATATAACAGTAAAAAACGAAAAATATGATTTTTGTAAAACTTCAGTACATTTCATCAATCAATACCATAACCGCAATACTTCAATGGTTGAAGCACCACTTCGCCACTTTTAAACTTCACAAATCAATTCTGTACCATCATTTCCCTTCCACATCATCCAACCTACTGACTACTACTAAATCTCAAAGTCACTCGACCCATTATCAATTTCTCTTCCCCTCTACAAAACCAGCGTACATACACACACACACATACATACACTTCCTATTCACCTATACCATATATATATATATATATATATATATACCATACTACTCCACCTCTCCTCCAAAATTATTTAGCCCGTGCAAGATAGCGAGACCATACGCTCGCGCGCGTCCGGGAAATCCGATACACCGAGTATATACGCGCGCCGCGGCCGGTAATTGGAAAACTCATCCTCTACCTCCTCCTCCAACTCATCCTCCCCCCCCCCCCCATCCGGATTGGATTATAACCCTTGAGGGATGGATCGAACGTACACATCGCGTGGGCTTCTTCGGTCGAGAGAGATAGATAGAGAGAGAGAGTTAGAGGAGAGTGAACAGAGAAGAGATAAAGACGTGAGTAAGCTGGCGCGTCGCATCGTCGGCACGAAAAATCAACAGGAGAGAAGAGAGAGAGGCTATATATATATATATATATATATAGCATGAGAGTTGGATCAGTGCGAGTATTTTTGCCTGTGAATTGGAGGGTATGACGTGCGTATATGTGCGTGTGGCTTGGAGAGATTGCTTTGGTGACTTCTTTCGAGTGAGATTTGACTTTCGACGAAGGAATATATATACATAAGGGATCGCTTCAAGGTTTAAGGGTTGGTGAAGTGGAATGATAAGGTATTGGTTTGGTTTGTTATTAATCTATTGTTTGTCATTATAGTATAGATGAAGTAAGAGTTGCAGATTTTTAACTTATTGATATGTAAAAAGCAAACAAATAATGTTAATGGAATTGATTACACGGAACAAATAAAAATAGATTGGTTACCGCGGTTACTAACTAATTAGTATATAATTATAAACCGTCTGTTCTTTGACTGCTTTTTACAATCAAGCATTTTCTCGTGGTTAACGATTCTAAGCTATTGCATTTATTTAAAGTACCGAAGATTAGTCATATAAAAAGTACCCATTCGTTACATAACATAAACATTCGTCATTGCAACCTTTCCGAATCCGTTTCATTAAAACCTAAAGTCACATTAAAATTAAATTTCTTCATACACTAAACTATATATCATCCAACCTTCTACAAACCACGACCAAAACATATTCATCGTCATCTCCAAGCCAAACAAACCGAAATATATAACGAAAAAATAACGTCCACGCTATTAACCACCTTCTCCATCCTCACATCCAAGTTAATCTCTCCACTCCCCGAGCACTCAAGAAAAACTTAACGAGACTACCTCCTCCCCATCCTTTTTCACTTCACTCACCCGAAGAGACATCCTTTCCAAGACTAGCAGCAGTAGCAGCAGTAGCCATAGATTTGTAAGCACCGCGCGAAAAAAGCTCTGCGCGCGCGTAGTAGCGACAAAATGAAACGTAAATATTGGACGACGAGGTAGGTGGAGGCGAGAGCGAGGAAGTTAAAACTCTCGGCGTCGACGGCAACGGCCGTACATATTAATAAGGATGAGCGCATTCCGCATAGCCGGCACGTCGCGTCGTCCATGAAGCGCACGCAAGGGTTGTAGTAGTAGTATAGTGAGTGGCAGCGTCCGCTGTCGATTTAAGTAAGAGAGAGAGAGAGTGGAGTGAGAGCATGGTGTACTTAGGGAGCTTGTGATATTTCTGCAGATTCATGCGGGATTGCGGAAACTCAGGTACTGCGGTTCGGTCTTTTGTCGGTATATAGTGATGTAGTTTGGTTTTTTTTTATTAAAGAAATTTACGTTGTATATAGGTAAAAGAAATGAGTGTAGCGTTGGTTCTGAAAAGTTGTCGGGAATTCGTGAAGGTGTAATACTTAATGTTTATGTCTGATATAAATTAAGTTATAATTACAGAGTTTTAACGATGTAACGAGTTATTGAATTTGCGGCTTTTTCGTAATGATATATTTTGATCACCAATAATGGTTCAAATCAGTATTTCAAACGTTGAATGGCATTACAACAAACGTGTTTGGAATATTAACTGAAAATTTAGCAGAATATATATCACAATAGGGGATAACAAATAATTATCATATATATATATATTACAAAACATCATTTCATGTCATTAAAAAGGTTGTATAGTATAAAAATTTTAAAAGTCAAAAACTATACGATGTATACTCATCTATAGATACCTGCATGTTTTCAGTATAAATGGTACCTGTAACTTATTTGTAAATAAATTACAATTTATTTAATTTTAAAAACTATATTCATGTCTATCTAAAAGTAGATGATGAGATCATAATAAATATTTAGCATATTTTCATACGAAACAAACGTTGTATATTTAATTAAATTTTATATATTGTTTAATTAGTTTTAAGTTTAGAATTAGGTTTTGAATTAGTCTTAAGTCTAGAATTAAGTAAACCGGATCAACTCGCAGGAAGAATTGTCTCCTTTGCTGTATTACTAATGTAATGTAAGAAAATATAATTATTACGAATTGTTTAGTAATATATTGTAACTTACTCTGGTTAAATAAAATAAAATAAAATAAAAATAAATGTACATTCTTACATGTAAAGGAGTGGTCGTAAGTCACTTCTTACTATAATTATAAATTACATATATTTTTACGGTCAAAATATGAATGAATATATATACGCCAAGACGACGATTCTTTCTAAAATGCTTGATCAATAATATTAGTGTAACCGAATGAGCTCATCATTCATTGACCGCACAAATCCTCTACCTTAATTACCATGACCTTATCTTTATGAAACCTTGACAACTGCACTTAAAAAAAAAGAAAAGTAAAGAAAAAAAGACACTTCAATAACAGAAAACTTCGGGCGGCGAACTGTCCCGCGGCAGAATAAGTAGAACGAAGTTTCGCATTGCCCCCTGCTGATGGACGTAAAAATAAACGTCGACTTTACAGCTTATGATTCAATCGGAAAGTTTCCTATATAAATTTAAAAAGCAATTCCCTCGGCTGCGTCCCGATTCAAAACCGATAAACCAACTCTTTCTCCTTCTCTCAACTCTTTTATATACCATCCAACTTCATCTTTGTGCACCTTCTTTAAAAAAAAAACCCTATACGCATCGCAATCATTCCGTATCTCCTTTCCTCTAAAAAAAAAGAAAAATTCCAAAACCCACGTCAAATCGACTCGAGTCGCATTAGAAAATGCAAAACGACTTTGCTCTCGTTGCTCGTGCGCTGTTGAAAATGCGAATTTTCGCGTTTGTCGCGCTCGTAAAGACAGCAGAGCAGAGCAGAGCAGCAGCAGCAGCGTCGATTCGGCAACGGTGGTGGTGGTAGCGGTGCTCGCGACTATAAAGCCTCCAGTTTCGCACGTTTACATTTAAATCGGTACATTAGCGAGTGCAATTTAATTCCAATTTACAACTCCGCAATCCCGGACAAATTGCAATGGATCTCTTTCCCTCTCTCTCTCTCTCTCGTTCCTTCTCTTCGTGTGTATATATATACACCCCGTGTCGTTGCTACTCTCTCTCTTTCCGTTGGTAGAGTATCAGCGTATACTCTGAAAAAGTCGCCAGTTCGCTGGCTGCTCGCGGCATCAGCAGTTTTTTACGTCCGCGCGATGTTAAGGATCGTGTCGATACTCGTAAATCCGCAAGGCTCGCCCCGCGACGTATACTACGACTGCGGACTTTCAACAATGCGCTCGTCTTTTCTTCTTCGTGCGGTATACTTCTTGAGGATCCTTGCTTTCTTCTATATGTATGTGTGGGTGGAAGTCAACAAATAGCAACTAAAAAACGGTCTGCGCCGAGAGAAGGCAAGAGAGAGAGAGAGAGAATAAAAAGTTTCTGGACGGTTTACGGCACGGCGATTTCGGGGATCGAGGGGATGTATATAGTTCCGCGCGCACGAGGCGAATTACCATGTGAATGGTGGACGATCTAGTAGATAAAATTAGACAGTTGCGAATAACAAAGTAAAGGTTTTCCTGCGTCGTTTTTTTTTTATATACATAATTTGTATCTAAATTACTGCTGAGAAGCAATTTTTAAACGCTCGAATAAATTATTCATGCGGGGAGGTGAAATTTACTTTTACTGGTAATTTTGGAACGCGAAAAACGGTTAATATGAAAGTTACTATTTTTTATATATATATGAGAGTATAACTCGTAATTATGTAAAATATACTTTTTTTTATGAAAAAAATTCTTAAAAGTTGTTCTACATATTTTGCTTATGAATTTGTACTAAACTGTAATAAATTCCACAATTTTTTTAAAGAAATTTATGTATAGCGCTCATTCTGCGCATACCTGCTAAACTGTTATTTTTTCAACCACAATTACTCTCCGTATATGTAACTAATTATGCCATAGCATAATACATACAAAAAATTAACATCAACAATATACATATGTCTCAATTCACAAGCTTTTTCATTACAACCATGAATTAACACCCCTAATACCCTAAAATCCCCGTTACCAACCACGTCCTTGATTATAACTATATCCAACCCCCATAGTCTACAAAACCTGTCATCTCGAAGTCCACTGAAAATACGATAACAATAATAACGGGGACGAGATATAGTATACTATATATACGCGAACCCACCGTTATTACACACACATACACGTATACGCATATATATACACACACATAGAGAAGCGCTTGCACGGGCGACGAAAGCTCGTCAAATATTTGCCCGAGTTCGGTAAGGCCGCTCGTGCGCTCGCGCACTTGAGACGTCGGCTGCGTGGCGTGCACGCGTATAGGTACAAGGAACATCGCTGTGTATATATATATGTATATATATATATGCGTTAGCGACTGCTCGCGTTCCTGCCCGCGAGTAAGTGCACGTGGATTTTTTTTTGCCTCGGTGTGTCGAGGAGGTAAAAATGGTAGGGTTAAAGGGGAAGGAGAGAGAGAGAGATTAAGTAAATATCGCGGTTGATGGTGAATGGCGTTGTGGTTGTTGTTGTTGGTAAGAATTGGCGTTATGTACATGTTTTATTTTTTATTTTTCTGCATTTTAATGTATGTTTATAGTTTTCGATGTGACGAAAGAAAAACGTTTAAGGATTGATTTGAAAATTCAATTATTAGGTTTGATAGTGTTTCGGATGTCATCTTTCCTACGAGCATTTATTCTTTTCCTTGAGAGCATGAAAAGTCCGATTTTTTGTTCTTCTTTCGAAAATCACCTGAAAACACTCAAAAACTTAGCCCCTGTTTTAGCGGTGCTAGAACGATTGATTTTTTTTAACTGACATGTTTTTTAATGCTTCAAACGATCCTCTTTTTATTACGCTGATTCTTAAATAATTCATATAAAATTCATGATTTTTGTAATTAACTTTTATATAGCTGTAGGTATTTATACGAGAGTGTATACATAGTTTTATGTTAATATAACTATTACAATTATTCTGTTTCAAAAATAAAAAAACTCTTTTTATTCTTATGCTAGAAAAGTATGTTCATTTATATAGAGCATGTATGAATATAATATTGATTATGACAGTAGACGTTTTAAAATAATCGATCTTAATACTTGTCTTGTTTTGCCATTTAACTTGAGAAATCAGTGTCATCGGATGAACTACCTAAATAGGCTCAGTACATTATAGGCCTATCAGTAAACGTTGCGATTTTACTACAACCCTCGTCTAGAAATTTTAGCAATGTTTATTAACCCGCTATTTATTTAATTCTATACCAACGTCATGAACTGATTCGACAGCTTTGAATATCTGCAAATTATTTGCTACGATGCGTAGCTATGTAATTTTCATTTATTGATATAAACATAAGATGGCGTGTCACAATGATGTACTAAAACCTTGTCGCTTGGACATAAATATGTTATTGTCAAAACACGTAGTCTCGAGAATGCCGAAGATATAATATTATTGAAATATTAATCTTCTACCATTCTTATTACATTAATTAAAAAGAGAAAAGTAACTTCCGTTTAAAAATTATGAGGCCTATGTACTAAAAGTATATATATATATATATCCATACAGGAGCTTTGGTAAGTAGCGCAGTGATTTTTTTCACATTTCTGTTACAGTACGGGTACAGGTATAATGCTTTAACAAAAGATGTGTAGATATTGAACCAAGTGATTTTTTCTATACGTATATGTATTTTAAATGATACTGCAAGTCAAAAATTGAAAGTATAAGTTTGCACTTATTACAGTACTTTGTTTAAAATAATGATTTGAAATTTTTAAATCATAACGGTGATTCAGCTAATTATTTTACATAAAAAATAAGAACTTTTCAAATATACCACATTCATTTAAAATTATCATAAAGTATTCTCGGTATTTAACGTTTCGTAACTTTATATATTATGAAAATAGTACAGTCTGTAAATTAAAATTGTTTCTTAATATATTCAATAGACACATTTTTTATGACGTTCACTATATAACAACACCGATAAAAACTCTCTTAATTATGCAAAATAATAAGCAACCACATTTGTTCCTCTAAATTACTCATTGCAGCGACTCTACGTAACCGCCAATCAATTATACTTAACAACTAATTAGACCTTTAACAAGTAGAAAATTTAGTTATTAAAATACATTAATCTCCCTCGAGTCGCATCTCTCCTCTCCTCTTCATTTTTAAATCCAACAGCAAACACATACATTCACATCCCTACGTACGCTCACCAATTAGAACCCTTCATTTCCCTTCTCCCATTTTATACCATCCCCTCTCAAAAAACGAATAAATCTCAGTCTATAACTCCCCGATCGTACCGCAAATCGATCCCCTCCTCTTATACTACACCGTAAGCATCGCAAAGGACAGCAACATCAGCCGCCACCACCACCACCAAATCTTCCGTCGAGACGCATGACGCTGCTCGGTTGCGCGTGCGGATGCCTATGCGCGCACCTGTACACATTCGGCAGTGTAGAAGCTTATCGATCGTTACATATATATACATGATACAGAGGCGGCGACTGTGCCTCGCGGTCTTGCTACTATATATACGTATACACGCGAAAAAGGACATCGCGCGTTTCGCATCGACTTGCGTAAGCCGCTTACGATATATATATATGTATATACATGTATACGAGGGTATAGTAGGGGGGGAGGGAAGGGAAGAGAGAGAGGACGACCTTCTATATGCACTTAATCACATCCCTGCAGCAAGAGAGAGAGAGAGAGAGAGAGGTAGCTGCCACCGATGAAGTTGGAACTTGTAAGAGGATTTTCGCGGCGCGCGGTCACTTCCCGTACTACCCCCCCCCCCCCCCCCCCCCCCCCCCCCGCGGATCGGACTCGCTCTGAGTATAGTGAACTGGACTCTCCCTCTCTCTATCCAGATGCTTTTCGCGGTGGTACGATCGTCGTGATGTGTATATATATAGTGGACTGTATGGGGAGGAGTATAGTGTTTTATTTTGTTTGAGGTGGAACGATGTTTTTGCATGGGAGGACGAGAGAGAGAGAGAGGGTGAGAGGAGTATAGTCGTTCATTATTCGTGATGCTTGTTAAACGCGAGTGACGGGGGGTTGAGTGAGTGAGTGAGTGCACGCCGCGGCGTTACTTTTTAAAGGGCTTTGTGGAAGGGGATGGTAGACGAAGAGAGGATTTTTTGAAGGGAAAGTTTGGAGAGAAGGATTTCGATGTGGATTATTGATGCCTATATATAGCTGTGTATGTGTATGTGACTAGCTGTGTTTGTTGTTTTCGATATATAAGTATCTAATGTCATTCTTTGCGGATGAACTTACAAAGTTTCGGGTGAATTTGAATGAACATCATATAGGAATAATATTGTTTTGATAATTAATTGAAATCACTATAGATATATTATAAATATATAGAAAATATTCCAAATCGGTTACACACACATTCAGACAAATATACGCACGTATAATATTCATTATACAGGTATAAAATTAATTATCATAGCGTGAGAGGTAATTATGATATAAATCGCAGCTCTCTCTCTCATTCCAAAGACGCGGGGAAATTTCGCAAAAGATTTCCCGCCGGCGCTTATATTCATTAGCGACGATATTCAGCGCAAGTTCGCTGCGCTTTATTACACACCTCGTGTATATATACACGCGCCGGTATACGGCTTTTGTCTATAGCAGTCTATGTGGTACGCAAAAGCGAGTGAGCGAGATAAGCATCTTCATTGTAAAATGAGAGTTTATTGATAATTAATTTTAATTAAACGTTATAGTATTGGCGGTCTATTGTGCGTTATTTATCATCCTTTTTAAATGATACTTTATCATATTGCTATATGCGGATAAAATCTAGGGCGAAATTAAGGGTGCGTTGTCTGTTTGATATATAGTTTTTTGAGGAATTGATTATTTGATCATATCTTTTGTATTTTGAACATTGGCAGCACTGATTTTATTATTAAATAATGTAATTTTAAGTACCGTTATCGTTAAGGTTCAATATTACGATAACTTTATTATTTCAATATACAATGTTCTCTTTGGGTTATATATTCTTACGTCTATACTTTCATTTAAGATTATTTCTATGGTACCACATTAGACTTTAAAAAAAAACATACTAATTTCCTATATTGATAATCAGATATCGCAAAATCCACTATAACCATCCTTTTCCCTTTATCCCTACTTACAAAATCTTTCAAAACTCATCCACCAAAATGGAACTCTCTCTTATCCACACACACACACACACACTCACCATATAAGTCGTTAAGTAAAAACCCCTTGGCGAATATACACTTCCATATTCTCACATACATACACGTACGCATATATACATCTATAGGGGGACAGAGACTTACTCGTATCCCGCGCCCAAGCAGTTTAGAGCATTAGACTATGGAGTCTCCTTCCTTGCACGCTCACGGCGCACATATCGTTAAATTCGACGAGGCAGGATTGAGCGGTCGACAAAATTTTCGCGCCATTCGACGCTGCGCGAACGGTTATGGGAATCTGCTTATCTTTTTCCACGCCTCGCTTGGCAAACTTTCCCTCCCTTTCTCTCGTTCCTTCGCCCCTTCTCTTTTCTCGTATATACACACACACTCGTTGGTAGAGTGAAAGAGAGACGAAGTAAAGAGAAAAAAAGAAGGAAGAAGAAAAGACTGGCGGGTGCAGCCGCACAATGGGATACAAAAGAGAATAGGGGAGAGTGAGAACGAGAGAGAGAAAGTGTCACGGGGCTGCGGCATCCCTTAAGCGCTCGCGGAACTGTATTTCAATTTTCGCGCCCCCGCGCGCGCGCGCGAGCGTACGAGAGAGAAAGAAAATCGAATCTCACCTTCGAACGGTCGCGTCTCGGGAATATTCGCGTGAGATTTTCGCTCTTTCTCTCTTGCGAGTGGATACGTACATAGATTCTCCTTGGATTTCGAAAATTTTCCCGACTCACTATACATTCATATCATCTATATACTTGTTAATGAAAAACAAAGAAACAGAGAATTATACAGACAAAATATTATAATGAACTCGTTGGTATAAAAGCTATATATACGAAGCAAGGGGAAAAAATAATGATAAACTTTAACGCCGCGGGTGTAGTCGAACGTTTAAAAAAAAAGGGGAGAGAGAGAACTTGTACGCGAGCGATAAACGGGCTGAGAGGGTGAGAGAGAAAGATTAATTAAACTGTCATTCAACGAGTTGACTGTTAATTTCATTTCCACGACAGGCGGACTTAAGAGAGGGGGGGAGTGAACGCTCGACAAACGTCGTCGCCGCCGCCGCCGCCGCGAATGCGCATTTCATTTAGCTCGGTTGCTCTCCGTACCCTTTCGATATTGTATATTTATATAGTATTCGGTGCTTTTTGCACGTCTGAGCTAGATGTAAGGGTAAAAACGGTGGTGGTCAGGTAGGATCGATATGGAAACTTTACTGTACTTATCAAAGGTGTCGCGGAAAGTTAAAATTCTTGTGAGATGTGCAGTTGTTATTTTGTATAACTGATTGAGTTGACTTGGAAAGAGGGAATGAAAAGTTGATAGATTGTGGTAGGAAATTAGAAGTAAGTATATATGAACGATACGAATTATGTGCAAGAAATTGGAAGTTAAATGAATTGTTCAATCGAGTAAATTTTACTATATGAATAATTTTAATACAGTTTATGTAAAATGTACCTAAAGTTCATTTTAATAAATATTATGCATATATTGATGTAAATACGGAATTGAAAACTTAATGTAATCTAAATTATTGATTGAGATGTCTATCTTTTTGAAAACCAATCTTCTGATGTAGTTTAAAATGATTTAAAGAAATAATTTGTATTATTCATAAAATACTGTAACATAAGAAACTTTGTAAAGCAATGATTGTTTGAAATATAACAATACCATCTGTTCAGAGGGTATTTGCAAAACGATTTACTTACATGGTCAAGTGACCATTTGTTTAAGTTCTTCAATCAATTGACCTTTGCACAACCTCGAATCCTGGATTTGGCTCTAACTTTGGATGTAACTTTACAACAATCATATAGACAATGTAGAAAATAAAACTAGATAAAATGACCTTTTATTTGGTTTTTTGAGATTTACAAAATGTTGATTTCTTTGAAAGTTTAAAATTAAGCACTAAAATAGATTGTTTGATTGACTGCATATTTTAGTGCATTACCGATGCTTGATTTTAAACTTTTATAACTTTGGAAGAAATCAACATTTTGTAATCCTTAGAAAAGTAAATGAAAGGTCATTTTCTCATTTTCCTATAGGTTAAATGGCTACCGTTCAAGACTTTTTTCAAAATAAACCAAAAATGTTGAAAATTTAATTTTTTTTATAGTGTTTGAATCTAATGTTCTAGCTTTATCGTATTTGTACACCTAAAATCTTATCCCAAAGTTTGAACCAAATTCAGGACCCAAGGGTAGTGGTAAGTAAACATTCTTTTTATCCACGATTCTGCTAGTCAACAGAATTTTAGTATAGTACTATTCATAAGTTCTTAATCGTTTCATCAATAAACCGTTCAAAATATCTTAAACATTTTCAAAAAAAACATAAATTATCTGACGTTACCATTATTTTTCAAATCAATAACGCACAAAAAATACATTTCAATAGATGTTTTCCGAGTAATGGCGCAAAGAATGTCCATATCCGAATTGTGAAAGTCTGTAAAAAATTGATGTGATTCAATGATCGACTCGTTTGCGAAGGATTATATAACATTCAACAAAATGAAACATAAATGGAGTTGTGGATGACGCTTCAATGCTTGTTTGAACGACGAAGCAAACAAAACATAATAGGTAATTCGAGCATTTCAATCAAGTAATATATTTTTTTTCACATTTCTCGCTCGCTTGCTGCGCGCGTGTGCGTCTCTCATCAAGATTGAATTTAATATGCTGAATGTCAATCAAAAATTAATATGGCCTTTGAGTCATTTGGGTATTAAACAGCCTTGTTAGCTGTTCAAAGGGTCATAGCTATATATACAAGTATATAACATGCGCGAATAGTGCATTATTGGGCTCATTTCACATATATATTTGAAAATGATGTATATTTGGACTCGACACATATAAATGTCAGAATTCCAGCTATGTTTTTGGGGAACATTCAAAAGATGATTACCATGCGCGAATATATATCCGATTGTTATATTCCAAAATCCCGAATATGCCGTCGAATGCGATAACACCGGTTATGCGTAAAGTAATTCGCGCATCGCTCGCCTATGTGTATATATATATACGAATCCCGTGGACTCTCGTATATATCAATCATTGTGTATAGATTCGGTTAATCGATTCCAAGAAGAGATATTCGGTATTTTAATCTTAATTGATGGTATGTATTCGGATTACACGCGAATATATATTAAATTTCGAATGGAATATGATTATACATTCAGTATTAAGTTATTGTATTAACGTAAAAAATATTCATTTAATGAGCATTGGAAGCAAATTAACATAATTAAACATAATTCATTTCAATCAATGCACAATATTGCGAATTTTGAAAGAATAATTTTCTTTATACCACAATAAATCAATTATTTATCCGCTTCCAAGAATCAGAAACGTGTAGAATTTTGTTATTGTTTAGTTTAGTGTGTATTGTATTACCATCAAAACATATACCGTTCATGATAGTTATCCTAAAAGGTAGTTTTAAAATCCATTTGAAAACCGAAATAACAGAATTTTATTTTCCAGCAGCACGTAAATGTTAAAAGCCAGTATAACATTGCCAGAAAGCCAATCGTATAGAAATCACCCATACTCTTACAATACCTTTTTTTTCGAATAATTGTTTTGCAGATACCTCTGCTTGATTATAAACATTGATTTAAACGCACAACTATACAAATCATCATCACCACTAGTTATATACCCTCTTAACTCTCCACTCCTCCAATCACACAGCAATCGTATACCAATACTCCTTTCTCCCTTCAAAAAACTGTATCCACAATACACCAGAGCCACCGAAATAAGAGCACCTCGATCTACCACCCCTTCTCTCTCTCTCTCCTCCAATCGCTTCGATATGTACCTCTACTCGCATCTACGCTCGCTCGCTCACGTGAAAAGCATCGTAATTGCGCCTAGACGGGAAGTCGCGCGAAATTTCCCCCCCTTGCACTAACGAGCGAATGCCCGCGAGGCTGTGACTATTCAACGTCGTCGTCGTCGTCGTCGTCGCTATACTGAATCCCACGATAATTCGGTCTTATGCAAGAGAGAGAGCGAAAGGGGAAGAGAGAGAGAGGAAAGCTATCGCTCGCAAGCGGACAGTTTCCCCTCGTTAACTTTGGCTCCGGCACTTTGCGCCCGCGAAACTAATTATCCGCGACATTACGGGCCGAACTCGCGGGGATATATAGATGTGTATACAGGAGTGAGTTTGGGGAGGTGGGGGGAAGCGTATAAAGGGGGAAGATTCTTGGAATGGACTTTTGGGGAGGTGAGAATCAACGGGTTTTGTTGTCTCGAACGTTGATGGTATAGTTTTCGAGGGTAGGGGGCTGTAATGGTGCGAGAAGAGTTGCGAAAAGTCGATGGTTGTAAGGGTTTTGGAAAGTAAGAAGATGGGTTACTTCGCGTTAAGAAAAGTATAAAGAAGAATAGCGATAAATTAATCGTATATACTCGTGTATGTTATTAAAAACATTTATGAACATGATAGAATGGTTCCACTTTTATATAGTAAATATTCAATCCGCGGTTGTCCGCTGATTCGAACCGGTACAAATATTTTATTTTTTATTTTTTATTTTAGAAAATTAACGGGTAAAATCCTTAGTACATAAATATTTAAAGAAGTGATTAATACAGTCATTTAATAAAATTGTGACAGTAGCGGTTTAGCAAAACTTTTAAAATTAGAAATCGATATAATTTCAGATAAATTGGTTTTTAACGCATTTCAATTTCTGCGCAGTCTAAAAATAGGCCCACTAAATGTAGATGCAAGTTTACAATTCTCTTCTTTCAGTTCTCTATAATGCCTAACTGCGTAAGATTGTACTTGTAGTACAAATAAGTCTAATAGCGCTGGGTGCTTAACAGTGGATGATAAAAATTTGTACGTAAAAATGGATTCATTGTAGCGATGAGTAGAATGGATAGTAAATAAACCAACTTGTTTCGAAATTGTGCTATAATTATGATCAAATCTACTCATCAGTACAAAGAATCTATACAAGTAATGCAGAAACTTATGCTGTACCGATTCTAGTAGGGTCATTAGATATCCCTGATAAGGAGACCAAATCAACGACCCGTACAATAGATTTGGTAGCACTAAATATTTAGGCATTGCCGTTTTTATTTTTATAATACGGCTATATTATAAACTTTTTACCTGTTGATTCGTTAAGTTGGTTTTATTAACACCTAAAAGGTATCTACATTTACCTCCCATATACGCATTGCGAGAAAAAAAATCGATATATCACTTCTTTTTGTCATCAGATTTATATTATACTATTCTTTCCTCCCACCGACTCAATACCAATCATCACTCATGCAATTATAATAATTATGCAATTACCGAAGCGATCACACAACATCTAAATCGACCACTCGAAAAAAAATACCATTAAAATAGCACGTACAATTCAACAGTCATATCGTACACCGCATGAATGCACTCACTGCCATATACCTATATATAATCATATGCACGCACCTATACGCGCACAACGGTCGCGTCACATCGCATCAAATTAGCTATTTATCATAAGCTCGCTCTTCTACCGCGCGCTTGCGTGCGCGCGCGGCTAGATTTCGTCAAACCGTGTAGATATATATACATATATACACGTAAAGGACAAGAGTAGTAGTAGTAGTAGTAGCAGTGGTAGCCGGTGGTCAATTAGCGCCGGCTGACCTATTTAAATTCCAATATGCGATATATAATTGAATGGCCACATTAGGACATTAATAATCGCCAGCTGAACTATAGCTCCCTTCATCCGTATATATACGTTCTCTCTCTCTCGCTCATGCTGCAGCCTTACACATATATACTATACACATACACACAGAGATATAGTGGATGATTCTCTCATATATATATATATATATATACATATGCGTGCGCGGCCCCATCAAAATAACTTAGTTCATTCATTATCCCCTTCCCCTCCCACCCTTCCTATATACCTATAGAGCGTCCCTTTGGCTTCGCTACTTATTTATCCAATCACCCAGGATTATATCCCGACAAAGCCTGATGTACGCGCGATTCAACCTATACATGTATATATATATATATATATATATATATATATATATATATGTATATACATATATGTATATGTGAACGTGTGCGTTCGCGAGCGCAATCCTATGCGCCCGCGGCATCGACGATGCGACGTTCTCTCTCTCTCTCTCTCTGACATCAAACGCATCGCTCGCGTAATAGAGAGGCCGGATAATGACAACAACAATAATGGCGCGATGTATATATGGGTTGTGCGGGTGAGAGAGAGAGTGAGAGGTGCGGGATATGGCAATAGACGTGCTGGTATGTGAGGTGGAGAAGGGCCACTTGGTATATACGATAGGATATAGGTAAAAATGATATACCGAGGTTGAGGGATTATTCGGTTGTACGTAATATAGATAAGGTTAATGTGGTGGAGGTTTTGGTATAGTCAATGGGCATTGAGTTTTTGTTTTTAATATTTCTTGAGGTTTTTGCTTGAAATGAGATCACGAAGGTAGTATAGGGATTTAGACTGAACATTATTTTGTATAATTCGAGCTTAAAAAACGCGCTATGATAGTAATATTTGGTTTTTATGGTAATAACACAAATTTTCTGTATATGATTGACATTTAATTTTATCAGATTATTCGATAATTTATGTGTATAAGAGAACGAAATGTTTTTTTTTACAATTGTAATTTTAATTATTTGTTATTACTTTCAAATATATTATAAACATTAATTTGAAATATTCAAAAGTAACAATATTCTGGCACCTATTGTATACCATCCATTATTAAATGCTTCAATACGGTTACTCATCACATTTTCTTACAATTGTATATATTCTCAGATTAAAAGATCTTTCGTTTTCTATATGATTTAGTAACGACTATATCTACTGTCATTCAATTCTAAAATCTGAATAATACACTGATCGTGTTCATCATATTTTGATAAACCAGAATTATCAAAAAGAAACTAACCGAGTGACGTACGTTCCATTTCGAAAATAATTTTCAAAATACAGAGTCGCGTGTGCCCCGACAGATCTCTCTTCTCCGCAGCGTTCGTATTCAAATCCCTTCGATTCGTGAATAATGAAAAGACCTCGGAAAATTAGACAGAGATTTTAGTCGTCTCCGTATACTATACGAATATACGTCGCGTGTGCGATTCTCCGTTAACTCCGTTATTCCTATATATAAGGGAAAGGAAAAAAATCTGATGAATAATTACCGATCGATATCTCTGATTTCTAAATATTTGAAAAACTAATTCACAAAAAGCTATTAAGTTTCATAAACAAAAATAATATTATATCTGATAAACAATTCGGATTTAGGAAAAACAAAAGTACCAAAG
>JAWWEQ010000010.1:27773901-27798057 GCA_035583055.1 Torymus tubicola | reverse complement strand
TATATATATAAACACGCGTATACGTTATTAACGGCAGTAACAGCAGCAACAGCAGCAGCGATGGCGTCGTTGCCCGTGAGATTGGCTATTACGAGAATGCGAGCGGGGCGACCGCAGTTCAATTAAACAATAGTTTTGCTCTGGCCAGCCCAGTATAGCCCAAGCCTTGGGCTCCTTGGACTGACGTCTCATTAACTTTCATTCGCTTCTCGCGTCCATTTCAGCTGCTGCCGCTGCCGCTGCTGCTGCTGCTGGGCAAATTACAATGCCTCGATCGCGTATAATGGAGAGCGAGAGAGAGAGAGTGCTTACGCGAGCGTTTCATATTTTCCGCTCTATTTGCGAATTAATCGAGATATGAGGTAGAGGATTAGTACGTACGGATGTACTAATAACGGCTGTATATAGGGGTATAAGTGAATTAGTGGTAGGGAAGGGTTAGAGAGAAAGCTCGGGCTTTTGTAGGTTGAGTGGCGTAAAATTATGATTATTGTTGTTGTTGTTTTTTGAGGATTCGGGATGGGATTCGAAGCGACTTAAGATTGGATGGATTAATTAACGGTATATTGTTTGGATATCAGAATCACGTGCGGTAAAATGTGAATTCTTTTATTTTAAGGTGGAATTCTGGTTAAGGATAGATATTATTAAAACGTTATGTTTTAATGATATAATTAACATTTTAGATTTTTTGTATTTCACATCACATACGAAGCTGTTGAACGATATTTAAAAACTCACTTTATCTCTAGCACGAGTTAATTTAACATGTATGAAAGAAGGTAAAAAGAAGGATATTTCATTTTAAAATTGTGCAATTTTATTATTTAAAATTCCGAATAATTCCATTATATACGCGTCGTTTTAGATTTTTCTCTTTTCTTCTTTTTTTTTCATTAATAAAATTTCACTGCGAAAAAATACCCATGTTTTTTGAAATTTTAATGAGCGTCGTATTAGAATGGTGAAATTAATGAAGAGTCGGGGGGAGAGAACTGAATACAAAACGTATAATTACCGCACTACGCTAGGTTAAGTCATTAAGTGGAGGGGTAAAATAGAGAGGAGAGAGAGAGAGAAAATGTTACGCATATTTACTTAATGATTTTTACCACGCAGGTGTAGTGAAGGCTTGTTTAGAAAAGTGTGAAAACTTAAATTGATAAAAAAAAGTTTCGTAAAGTAATCTAATGAGCGTATAAAGTGTTTTTAAAAGGAAAAAATATTAAAGTAAAAGAAAAAAGAAAACAATATTCAATAAAATTTACAGAGCGCAAAATACAGGGTAATTTAAAGTCAACCAATAACCCCGCTTGTATAAATAATTTTCATTACTTATGAATTGGCAAATCTATGCTATAGCGTATTCCTTGCAATCTAACCCTTATTACGAACTAATAACGCCGGACAAAGAATGACCATCTCACGAACTTCTATATACCCACCGTGCAACATCATAATATTCAATCGCGTCCAGACACCACAGCAACAGCAGCAGTAGTAGCAGCAGCAGCAGCAGCAGCAGTCGCCGAGACATCCTCTCACACAGAAGGCGCCTCGCACTCCACTCTTGTACGCGCGCTCGCGCGCGCGGGAGCGCACGGAAGTGCGAGGGAGCGAGTTTCAATCGCAAGTACGTCGAGGGATTAGTACATAGAGGAGAGGGCAGAACGAGAGAGAGAGAGGACGAAACTGCAATCGACCGGGTCGAGCAGCTCTCTTCTCTCGCTCTCGTCGTCGGGCGAACAATTGGACTCTCTAGGCTATAGAGGGCGAGTGAGAGTGAGAGAGAGAGAGAGAGAGTACGAGTCAACGGATGTGACATCAGCAGGTGCAATTTCCCGCGCAAATAGCAGAAACCACTAAACCCAAAATTGTCCGGAATTACGGGCACCTGCAGACTTACTTAGCACATAATATCCGTGGACTTCTAATCTTCTCCCTCACTCCCCTCCCCCCGTTACTACTGGTGGTGGCGACGGCGATGGCGCGGAGAATTTGAATTCCAATTGCAATCGCGGGCGCGAGCGCGCGCGGCGCCGCGAGGAAATGAAAGAACGTACCTACGCTTTGCAGAAGAGCTGAGGAAGAAGAGAGAGAAGGAGAGATGATGGTAGCAGTGAGAAGGAAGTGGTTGGAAGTAAAAAGTGTATGAGAGGACGTTTTCTTGGGATGTTATGGTTTGCGGGTATGGTAATGGGAGTTAATTTTTTCAGCTGTTGTTATGATGTTTGATAATGTACTTGAGATTTGAAAGAATGTAGAAAAGGGATTCGGTAGATTATCTGAGCAGGTTAGCAGTTCATAAATGACGAGAAAAAAAATTTTTGAGATAGATATTGTACGATTCATTTAATAATATTAAATTACAATATTTCTGTATGCATAGAACCTATTATTTCAAGGTGTCTGAATCTATTTTCAGGAAAGATATTTAAGTAATACCTTCTCTTTAAAAACTTTTTGTAAATACAACTGAATAGATTTGAAGTCCTTTATATAGCTTTGAGTTACAAGTGAATTAAAATATAAGTACAAAAATAACATGGATTAATAGAAGGGCGCATTAATTCCAAATTTCTTGGTCTTTGTACCTGTAATTATGACCGATAATCTATGTCTCTCTGTCTGTAACTTGAAGCATGATGGTATGATGGTTTTAATCAATAAAACTTTAAATTAATTATAAAAAAAATTACATTCTTTTTAAGCATAAAAATAAACGACTTGAATTTTTTTTATTCTACAATATATCAACAGGTATACGACGTAAGTTGATAAGACTGAACCTAATAAACAAGATTTGCAGCGTAGTAAAATACATCAAGATCCAGAAAACAAAATACCGTTACAAATCTGTCAGACAATCCCTCGTAAAATTTCGCATTCGCAGCGTCGTATTCTTTGGCGTAAAAGAACATTTTTCTCCTTCTCTCCTACTCCTCTTCTCTCACATCCCGACGTTATAGGTTAAATATTTCGCTCTGCGCATCCGTTCCTCGCGACAGTCGCTCAAGACGGTACGCGTCGCATCTGTGGCTTTTTTTGCCCGGCGGACAAAAATTCCTTCCATCTTCACGCGCGCGCTCGCTCGCTCGCGATACTCGCGAAAACGTTGACTTCGATTGATAGCGTAATCCGATATTATAAATGGCTGGCGTAGCGTAGAAGAAGAGCCATTTGTCAAATGCGCGCGCGGGCGCTCGCGAGATGCAGCTTGTCGTCCTTTATGGAGGTTAATCCCTCTCCTTATATTGCCGATTTATTCGTTGGGAAGAAAGAGAGAGAGAGTAGAGGGAGAGAAGAGAGGCTTTGATTAATCGTCGGCTTTTATTGGCACGCTGCTGTCGCGCGCGCGTATAGGATTAAAAAGTAGGGGAGAAGAGAGGATTTTCCTTCGAGGTGTATTAGTAGTGTGGAGTTGTAGTATAGCGAGAAGAAGGTGGTTGCGATGTAAGGGAAAAGTATAGAGGGAGTGGATTGAGGGTGTATTTTCGTAGTTTGATTGTGAAAGTTTTTCGGATTTGTTAATACGAGGTAAGATGTTGTTACTGGATTGTCATTGGTGATCAGGGATGGGATTTACTAATGAAGAGAACGAAGGCATAGTTTTATTTTCATATATAATTATGCCTATAAGAATCATGTAATTTACTGGATATTTGCTAAACGTTTTTTATATTAATTTAATATTTTATTTGGAAACTATGTTTTTCGATATATTAGTTTATATGTAATCCTATGGTATTATATTTATTTATTAGACAAACTAATGCCCTTTTTACGCTAATATGAATATCAATAATCAGATTACAAAATTGCTGTACCATAAAATCACATACATTAATCAAAGGTTAATTAACAATTAGCTATTTTTAGCTAAATTACAGTAAACCGATTTGTTTATTTAGAATTGTTTAATCGAGTTAATTAATAACGGCTTATGTATGAAAGCTGGCTAATTTTCTATCGAACAATTCGGTGGCTTTAATTAGTATAATTTATTTATTTAAAACAATCCTGAAAATCCAGTACCATGATCAAAAATTAATTCATTCAATCATTAACAGTTATATACCTATATTGTTTTACTTCAAACATTTTTTAACTTTATAATTATTTAAACACTAATAAAATCACAGTAATTATTATATAGCTCTGTTACTTCAAAATTTCCTTTTCATAAAATCTTTTGAAGGCTACTTACCCAGAAACAAAACCACTTGACAAATTAAAACGAATCTCATTCAAACCGGCTCATCATTAGATTAAAGACAAATTCTCTCGAACATATAATAAAACCACAAAGTGCATTGTACCGACTACACCTTTTTCCCTTTGCCGTCAACCACAATGCGAAAAATTACAACCTCGTTACCTTCCTTCCACCATCCATTGCCTAGGTAATAAAAAAAAAGAAAATTTAACTCTATATATTTATATACGATGCGCCAAGCTGTAAGTATACGCAGACAAACAGACAGACAGACAGACAGACGTTTCCGATGGTCCTTCGCGTCGAAAAGCTCCTCTACACTACAGCTGGAACAATGAACTTTATAATGAATAAATATCGAAGACGACGCCCTTGCCTCCTTCTCTACCCTCGACCGAGGCCGTTTCATTAAAGTGGCGTTACTCCTCGAGTGGCCTTTGTTATTTTTGTTATTAAGCGTCCTTGCATTATTCATGCCTCTGCGCGCGCCTATCTTCTTCTTCTTTTTTATCTCTGTCTTGGCGCGCCTTTTGAAAGAATCTCACAGAGGGAAAGAGAGAGAGAGAGAGAGAGAGACGGAGAAGGATAATGCAAGAGCGCATATACTTCGCGCGGTTTAAAGAAACAATTTCGCTGTGCGCGCCTCTGTCTCTTGGTGTGCAGGCGCGTCCCGCGAGCGACGACGGAATCACGATGCAAATGCGGCGCGTCGCGGTTAAGCGCGCCGGTGGTTTTCGATCTGTGTGCTGAGAACTTGTACGGTTGGTGGATGTAAAGAGGCTGGTCTGACTTTTTCCTTATACGATAGTTGTATTTTTTATTTCAAAATAGGACGAAAATTATGGGATAATGGTTGATTTATGCAAATCATATATATCGTTGATTGACAGTAAGAAAAATTTATAAAATTTGTTGTGCTTTAGATTTTGTGTCGCTATATTAGAACGAAAAGAATTTGGACGCATTATATTCCTGATATTAACGTGATTGACTTTCCCGCAGTATTTAATTAAAAAGTAAAATTAATTTATGGTTCGCAAATTGTTATATATACTCAATTTTGCATCTTTACTTTTTAATACAACGTCATTTCTCATCGGAGACACGCGATATAGTTTCCAAAATATTGATCATTTTCGTCGATTTGTGAACCGACTTTTCGAACCTTTTCTAACCATTTTATATGGCGAATTAATCGAAATCACCATATAAAATGGCTAAAAAGTGTTCCAAATATCATTTCATAAACACAAAAAAAAATCAATGATTTTCAGCGGAAAATCTACAATTATTTTTCGACGTTTTTTAAACTCCAAAGAAAACATGAAACAAAAAAAAAACATCGCAAATATTTTGAAATCCTACATAACCACCACTATATAACATTAACACCGAGACAAAGATTCGCCATGCGACCCCATTCGCTTGCAATCCTCCTCTCTGGCATTACACTCGTCCTCTCCTTCACATCCCGCACACCTCACACGCACACATAGAGAGTACATCCATCAAACGGCTCTCTGTCTCTCAATCCCACTGATAAAATCAGTAGAAGGGCGGGGGGGGGGACAACCAGAGCATCACACACCCACACTACTACACTACATGCATTCAGCTCGGACGCACAGCTAAGCCTTCCATCCAACCTCCCCTCTCCTTTCACGTATACTGCGTCGCGACAGTCGCGAGGCATTTCTCGCCGTTTAGCCGCTATTTAGCCTCACACACACACACATACATACTCACACGCGCGATTCGGAGAATCAAGAGCCTCCGTATATATAGAGCCAAAGAGGGTGCTACTGCTGCTATACTGCTGCGCTGCTACTGGCATAGGAAACGCTGGTATATAGAGGAGAGAGAGTGAGCATGAGGGAGAATTCAATTCCACGCTCGATTATGCAAGAGAGACCGGCTGCTATTGCTACTGGTGGTATAGTGATCCTCCTCCCTCGCGAGTGGTACATATATATATATATATATATAGAGATGTGGATGGCTAAAAGCGAAAGGCTTCCTTTGCGGATTACGTGTTACGTGTGGTGATGGTGTGGTGTCTTTAATGACGTGGATGGGAGGGATGCTGTTATGTGTGAGGTGGGTGAGAAGTCGTGTAATGACACGATGGGACGGGATAGAGTGTAGAGAGATGTAGGGATGATGTTTTATTTTTTATAGAGAGGATGGTTGGAAGCTGGTGGTAGGATTATGAAGGTTCGGATGGATAAGATCTTCGTTAGGTATGGTTAATGAGTGGTCGAGTTGAAAGGCTTGGGATTAGGGCGGATGATGGGCTGAGAGAAATATGTTGTATGGGGGTTTAATGGAGAGATGAGAATGATTATTATATATAATGGAGCAATATACAAAGAAAAAAAATTATAAAAATATACAAATAAATAATTGGCTCTTTTTTCGATTTGGAGATATGGTAAAATATAGAACAAGTATAATAAAGAAATTTGAGAGATATTATGTTTCTCTTGGTTTTGAAATAAATATTATAGCTTATTTTCTCTAGATGTATTTTCTCTTTTTGATTTGATATTTAAGATAATTCATGATTAAATGGTTAATCAACGTTTCAAGAAAAGGTTGTTTTCATTATTTTGACAAAATAAAGTTAGGATTTTTTTGAGCGCTAGAGTTTAATATTGATGCTTTCTTTGATTCTAAACATTTGAACCGAAAAATCCGTGATCCGAACCCTTGACACTCGCCTAGGTACTTTTTTAAACTTTATATAAATCGAATCACCAAGTAGATTATACATTTTCCCTTTTTATAACAAATTTGGTTGCGTTAACAGAATTTTTAGCTTAAAAATATCATAGCAGTATGATGAACTAGAAAAACGCAAAATGGTTAAAACGAAAAATTATAGGAAAATTCTTATAATCATTATTAGACTGTTTAGTAATTTTGTTTAACCTTATCGATTCTTTCTTTACTTTAATTAATTAAAGGCATGTTTATTAAAAATTATTATGAAGGAATATGATTTATCTTCTAAAATAATGGATTTAATAAATAAATAAGAAGAATTTTAGTGATACTCAACGTTCACATTTTATTAAAATAAATACAAAAATTTATTTTTTGTTAATACATAATTATAAAAAGGATAGGATGTTTGTTTTTAGTCTAACTTTAATATTAATACGTTTTAACGATTTAAATCAATTTAAATTGAATAATTCATATAAATAATATTGTAATTCACAGATTAAAAATAATTTATATATTATCAAAATGTAGAGTAGATTCACTTGCAAGCGAAGTTTTAAATAGTGCTAGAGGTTGATGTATGCCATCCTTGAGTAGGGAACCCTCACAATCTATTTTATGTCGGAATTTTCAGTATAATATATAACTATCTAAATTTTGAAGTAATGTTTTTTTTTTATTTAAGCTTTTAAGCCCTATTAGGGGTCGCTATTGCATGTTGATATTTCATTACTAAACGATTCCACTCTTTTGTTACTTTAAAGCAAATTTTTATCATTATCATTAGGCAGATAGGTAATTGAAGTACAGATGAATATATCCTTCTATGCGGCACTTGACTATCTGCATATGATGAGATGTCATAATAATTAATATTAAGGCATAGTTACAAATACATACATATGTTCATGTTTTTCACGAATAATTTTGTAATATGCAGTTTCCCTGACCCTGAAAAAGGCTATTTTTAGCTACCAGAAAAGTAATACTCGAATTTAAAAAAACGTGAAAACAACAAAAACCAAGTTTTAAAGGTTAATATAATAAGGTAGTTAAAATTATTTATATTATGCTAAAATAATGTTAGCCTAACTTTATCAAAAAATTGTTTTCAAATCATTATCTTTATAACGTTTGTCTTAATTTTTCATACCAATAGTCAATTTATAGAATAAGTATAGAATTCAAAGTAAATAACAAAATTCTTCACTGAACAGAAAGAAATTATTTTTCAAATATTTAAAAAACACGCTTCATCACACTCTTGAATAACTGGGTCAGATATTTTCGCCTCTTACACAAGAAAATTCAAATCATAAAGAAATCGAGACTTTTAAAGTACGTAATATATCCATTCCACCGCGTGGCTGCTATATATCCTCTTATTATTCTGTCGATGACTCGCTTATAGCTATCTTAATTTACATTAATAATTCGCGGCATTTAATATATTATTTCGTAGTACCAGTTTTATTACTTTTTATCGATTTCAGAAAACACACATATACATGTACACTTACATCCCCAGAATATTAAACTTGTTTTGTTACGTTCTCCACCCTCTACATCAATTTATATCACATATATATATATATATAATTCTGCTTAAATTATATTAACGCAGTAACGAATACACGTACACCAATATAAGTATTCACAAATCACACATCGAGAGGACCATATATAATCGCAGGCGTCGCGGAACTTCTGCCAGCCAGCATCAGCAGCAGCATATACAACCCTCAAACCGCGAAGTCATCGGCCAGCAGCACGCACGCAAACCAACCGACAAATATATATATATAACATTGCGCGAATACGTGCGCGATCGTCCGCCGTCACCCCGCGACAATTATCATAATAACAATCGCCCGGCAATAATTTTAACAGTCGAAATACATCAGAGACTAATTAGAACTTTGATTAACGCGCGACCCGACCGATAACGAAACTTTCTCTGTATAGCATATATATACGTATACATATACATACACCGTTGTAAATTACGCGAACGAGCTGCGACAATGCGCGCGATCGTCATCGCAAGATAGCAATTTTACATATCGGTTATATCTATATATACATATACGCACGGTCACGATACGTTTACAATCCACTGCTGTATACACCTATATATAACTATATATACGCGTGAAAAGGAGTATAGAAATAAAAAACAAAAAAAGATAAATGAATATAGTCGCACGTGTCGCCGGCACTCTGGCATATATATATACACACACGAGTGTACATTATTTCGTGTGCAGAACGGTTAATTTATCGTAATACAAACGAGTCTGTTCATTGTCCAGTACAGTCCCCTATATATACGCGCGTTCGTGTATAAGAGGCGGATGGCGAATTGCCAATTGCGGAAGTATGATTTGTTGTGAAGTCGCCGGGCTGATAAACGGATTATTAGCCGGTAGGTGCTACGGATGGACAAGCTAATGCCGCCGTTCGCACGTGGATGTACATCTTTGTTTTTAAACCTGGGTAAAGAGAGGTACTTATATAGGTGTATATGTAGTGATTAATTCGTTTTGACGATTTGCCTGAGGTTGGGATGGAAATTTGTATAATTTAGTGAAATATTTGGGGATGTTTTGTGCTTTATTATACAGAGATATGGTTTCATGAAATATAAAAGGTAAGTACATTAATGATTATATTTACAGTGAATAAAAAAAAAGATTACTAAAAGGTTTTTAAACGTGTATGATATTATTTATTTCATTCAATATACCCACTCGTATACATTTAACATAAAATATTTTCCATGGCATAATCAAAATTATCATTTTCTATAAAATACAATTAAAACATATATATCTCGATTCTCGATAAGCTAGCAGCTAATCAAAACTTTCAACTCCATATATATACGTTTGTTTTCAATGATCAACACATCATTCCCTCATTCCAGATCCCATAAAATTCACACGGCACTGTGCGGAATATTCGCACTGAAATCCCGTCATCCGGTGTCGACGACGACGACGACGACGAGGAAAGAAACGTTTCGATAAGAACCGGCGTAAAAGAAAGCTCTCTCACTCACCCTTTTCACGCTCAGCGAAAGGCTTTAACGATCTTTCTCTCACAAGGGGGGGAATTTTATTTCTCTCTCTCTCTCTCTCTTTCTCTCTCCCTCGTGGTCGTGTTACCTCGTGTGCTATACTTATACTTTGGCCGTGCGAATCGGTCATTTTCCACGCTCTCTATTTCCGCGTGTGTATGTGTATATATATGTATACGGTGAGAGTAATTAAAAGTGCATTAAGGAAGTCGATTTCGTCGTTATCCAATTTATTAGAGAAGGCGCGCGCGCGGCTTGGCGCTTTGTTGTTCGACGAGAGCTCCGGAAAAATGTAAATGTCTGTTTATTGCACGAGCCGAGGTCGTACAAATTTTATGTCTCGTGGTGGTATATTTTCTTTCTGGTGTATACGTTGCAAGAGTGGTCGCAAAAAATGGTAGGAAGATATGAATATAATGCGTGTATAAGGGCGAATTGAATTTTTAGCCGTGAGTATTAATTTTTTTTTATAGAAATGCAACAGATGAGTTTGTTAAAGGGGCCCGTCTGCAGTTTAAAGTTACATAAAACTATAGTTAGTAAAAATTTCGTAAACTCATATTTATTCAAAGTCACTTTTCATACTAAAAGAATATGTATTATAGTTCGTTTTATCACTTACAAGTAATATGTTTTGCGAGGAAATCCTTCGCTACGTCTCAGTTATGAAAAGCTTTAATTATCAGCGTTTCGTACCTTAGCCGCAGATTTACAAAAATGTTTGTTTATCATTTGATGTCCTGCCAATTTTAAACTATCTCTATATAATCAGAAAGAAAGCAAAAAAGCATTTATATTTAAAAAAACTCAATTTTAATGTCGTAATAGCGTTGCATATACACGCACCATCGTTTGTTTTTAGTTTTTTTTTCTTCAAGGTCCAAGATTGAAATCCGAATAAGTCGATATTCTCGAATGTTTATATAAATTATATTAGAGATCAGGTTTATATTTTTGTATGGAAAATTATACAATAGCTAAAAACTATGACTACGTGTATGAACGTTTTGATCAAAGTACAAGCGATATCTATCGAAACAAAACAGGTGCATGACTGAATAGATTTATATGTTGTTTAAACATTACTCTATTTAAATTAATATTTGCCGAATGAAATTCTATCTTTCGTGTATGTTTATTATATATAGACAAAACATTACTTTTATTTGTACGTTTGATATAATAATTAATAACGTGTTTTTTATATTTCCTACTTTATTTCTGTATTTTCAGCGCACGCTTCCGAGTAACCCGATCCTTCATAATGGATCTCCATCATCAATACTATACTATACTACGCTATTGTACTAAATTCTAAAATATAGATACTGTTATCAATATCTCAGTCATGCATTGTACGTTAACTATTCACGGGAATAAATAAGTCAATATCATAGTAGACAATGTCAAGTATAGACAAAACAATAACACAAATGCTAATAATACAGACAACCAACAAAATAAAACATGTCCCAACAATCAACAACTCAATGAATCCTAATTAACGTCAAGTTCGACGATTACTTCAATCCTCCAACACCTCCCCCTTCCCCCCCAAAAAAACCTTACAATTAAATCCCGTTTGCGGACGCGCACGACAGATATATACGAATTAAACAGTATACGCGAAAGAGCGACTCGTGTACGCGCGCTACCATAGATAAGATAATTTATCGTGCTGGTTAATTTATTCCGGATTAAGGTGGCTTTAAACCCTGAGTAGTATACGCGCGCAACCGCGCGAGTTACGCAAAAGTGAGTGCATCCGCAGTTTTGTATAATGCATCCCGGTTCCTCTCCCTATACACCCGCGCCCATGTACTACTGAATTATCCCGCAATTTTGACATTCATTTAACTTTATTAAGCTTTCGGTTACGAGGTAGAAAATATTATCGCCTCTGCGTAGTGTGCGACGAATGTATGTATGTGTGGGTGAGTTGGCCAATCGAAAATTCGTTTCGAATGGTCGGAATTTAATCTGTGGTTACCGGGCGGTGATAAGCTCTGTGTTGTCAGGAGCTTTTTTTATTTAATGATCGAATGTACGCGTGTAGTCAAAATTACTTGGACGAAGACTTTTTAATTGTTTATTAAGTGAATTAGGACGCTTTGTTGGGTTATTGTTATGCTATCGATCGTATAGAACTCGTAACATTTATGTAACCTTAATTATAGGAAATTTTCCCAATTCCATGTAAACCTTAATATTATCGTTGTAACAGTAATTTCGTTGTACATTTATATAATAACATATACACTGAGAGAAGGATTTATTTATAGTTAATATATTTAGTAACAGTTAATACACAGAAAACATTCACATTTGACTGAAATTCCAAAATATTACTATTAATGATGGCATAATTAATATGATCATTAAATATAAATACATTTTTCTGTGTATTTTTAATATATCTTCTTATTAACTATAAATAAATTCTTTTCTCAGTGTACTTTTGTATTATACTATACGCGTCTATGCGAGTACCTTTTTCTATATACCTCTATATATAATCTCCGTTCTAGTTGTAATCCTAATGTCCACATGGGTTTATCGAATTAAGAAACCAGCCATCAGTATCGCAATGAGGTTAAACTATTCATTTCTGGTTAAAGAGGGTCGATTACGGTCTATATATTTGCAAATTAGCCAATGGCTCCGCAATAAAAGTAAACTTTACAACTCTCGCGTGTGGCGTGTCCAAGCCCGATGTATTATGAATGTATGTCAATAATCATATCGCCGATACTCGTCGTTGATGTACTGCTGGTTCGTGTGCATTTATATACGTATATATGTGTGTTTAGTCCTCGTTTATACACATACACACGTACGTCTGTCGTGTTGTTGGAGCGCTAAGGAGGGGAAAAAATTGTAGATCTTCGGTGGGACGACAGTGAAATTACAGGGTAGTCATAAATATATGGGGCATAGAATATTAAAGAGATGTGGACTGTATGGCTGGGGATATAAATTAATGGCCGGGTGAGATGTAAGTTCTCGAAACGATGTGCTGAAAAATGTGGTTCTGCTCGGGATAAAAGGTATCGAGAGATGTGAATTTTATTGCAAAAATTTGTTATTTTTATTAACGAATTTATATGTTCGGTTGCGCTTAGTTGAACTTATTTTTTTTTTATATGAAAAAACTATAATTTTTACATTTACTCATCTGATAGATAGGTATGTTGAATAGGTAGATAGATATATAAAATATTTATTCGTAGAAAATGTACATCGATTAAAATATTTTTATTCGCAATATTTCGTTTTACATTTTACATTCATTATAGAATTGAATTATTATTCATTTTTCTATCCTATTGAGTATCATCGTTATATTAATGTAACATGAATAAATGATCGAAACTCATTATCCACGAAAAATAAGAGCTAGTAAAATAACATTAAATAGTTATCCATTTCCTACTGCTAATATTGAAGTTTCATAAAGTTTAAAAACTGAAATCCACTCTTTCTCTCTCCTTTTCTACTAGACTTTCAAATGAGTTGCAGTGAATAAAAGAATGTTTGAGATTTTGTAATACTTTTTATTACATTACACAATAAATACAGGCACTTTTTCTTTATCAAAGTAGGCACATTAATTTGATTTATACTTTAATGCTTTAAATGATACTTATATTTAAAGTATTATTTATAAAAGCCTTCAATATTCAAAAATCCGAACAACTTATATATATCTTCCGATCTCTTCAAATCTCGTACAATTACTATATATTCTCCGTTTATATTGTATACAATTTGCATCCACGCATATATTACACAATATGCTCAATCAGCATGTGTCACGTAGATCATTCAAATTTGTATAGATGGCGACTGTAGTTTCGACTCCCCACTTTAATATCATAAAAGAAATAATCGATGTGCCGGCTGCTTTGTGATTAATCTTTCGTTTACTCTATACCGTTTTCCCATAGATATCATACGTGTTATAATACTACATCTACTATCAAACAATCAGCCGACATCAATACCTTTACTTAAATGCAAATCAGCCAAATTTGATGATTCCGATACACCCATACCTATATATCTACACGTAACATCGATCGTTACTACCTCTATATACATACATCTGTTTCTCTAATTACCACTCAATCCACTGCACCCCATAAACCAGAAAAATTCCGATCTATTTCGCACACAAGAACCCAACACCGGCGTCATCTACGCTGTATATATATATACATACACACCACATGTTCCCGCGCGCGCGCGCACGTGAGACAGTCTCCACGCTTGCACTCGTGATGTTTTAGTGGCTCGGTTCGCGCCGTCGCTCCTGCTACTGTTGTGCTATACAGTCTACATCGTACAAGCGGTAAGGTGCACGAGCACCGGTGGTTCTCGTCGCTGCTATATAACATATAATATACCTACTTTTTCTTCCATCGCGGTCTGCGTTCGGTTAAAGCTCTCTCTAATATTATATACATATATATACATATCGTAGCACGTATGATACGTGTTTGTGCGCATACGCGTTTCCGTGGTTATTTTGCGCGTAAACTCGCGTGTGCGCGCGCATACGTGCGTGTATATATGTGTAGTGTGTGGGTAGTACGGGTGTCACCTGTTGCTGGCAATTAACAAGGGAGAGAGAGAGAGACTGCGAGTGGTTGAAAAATAAGAGCGTGGGTGTGAAGGTAAGGTTAGTGGTGTATATGTGTCGGTGTGGTTTAAGAACACGTGTGTGGAGAGAGGGTGAAAAAAAGTGCACGCGAGTATAAAGTGATCGAGAGGTACTGTGGGATTTGTGAAGTGATAATATATAGTGATATATCTAAGAAGTAAAAAGATATATACATGGCCGAACGCTGATACTGTACCACTGGGTAAGCAGAAGTATATAATGTATATATATAGTGCGCTGTAAACGGTAATAATAATATATGAAATCATGCAACTAAACCTGCGTGCACATATAGTAGTCACGAACCGATCACTCATTCTGCGTAAAATATATATATATATACTTTTTGCTATTGCACTTATATATTTATATTTTGCACCGGTAAAGATATTCCCTATACCGACGACCTTAGCACGTGTATATACATACACATACGATAACCAGAAAACCTGCACTCGTCAATGACCGTCGATCGATCGACCGACCGGGTTCCCCTCTACATAGACACCCACACATATACATAAACGATATCCAACTCCCCCTCCTACTCGGCTAATTGGTGGCAAGGTTTTTGCTCCGAAACCTTGAACTTATATATACGCCACGTAAGTCCGGAGTCTTACTGGGGGGTTGTTCCACTCGTATAGCACATATACACATGTATAATTGCGGTGCTAAGTATGTCTATAAGTATTATAGGTATGTAATAGGGACCACACGCTTTGAGTATAAAGAAAAAAAAGACACACGTCAGCGGTCGCCACGTTGTTATTGCGAATTTATTACGGTTAGCAGTTTTTTTCTTTTTTTTTGAAACTTAGAGATAGAGAAAATAGATGTATAAGCTATAATTGGATATATATATTTATAGATATAATTGTCAAAGGAAACACTATTTTTTCGCTCTGCTCGAGGAATCGACGTTACGTCAAGATTACCGGTTAATCTTAATTGAAACATTAAATAACTTTACTTTTTTTTGCACTTATTTCTCTTTCATATCCTCAAGATCCCACGAAACCTTTCATAACGCCCAATATAACAACGGAAACAACTATATATATATATACCTCGCGAAAGTAAAATAATCCACGACGGTTCAAATTGCTCTCTATCCGCAAGAGCGATGCATGGATCTTCCGTAAGGAACTCGCAGGCGAGTATATAAGCACGACTTCTACTTATATGCTCGCGTGCGAAAAACGAAACGCGATGTGGTATATAGGGTCTATAGTATATACGACAACGTCACCTGTGCTCACGCGCCTCTCGTGTTCGTGGCCACGGAAGTTTACGCGATCCGATAACGCCGACGGCGCGTAACATTACGATGCTCACGTCGTATCGTCGTCATAATCGTGGCAATTATGCGCCTTTCGTTGGTCGTGTATATATATTTTTGCACGTAATATAGAAGAGAACAGGTGTGGTTTCTTAAGTTGGTGTTGTTGAAATAACAGTTCGTAAATGTTAATTAATGAGGGTGGAGAATTAATATAAGCGTATTTGGGGTTGTAGAAATGGTTTTGGAAAAGTTTGGGATTTAGTATTGGAATGAGGTTATACATGAAAGCTTAAGAAATTCTATAAATTGTCTAGCACGTGAGGTATAACGTGAGGTAGAAATCGTTCGATCGGATTCCTCGAACTCTATTTTCGAGCTGCGGGTATGCGAAAGTTTAAAAAAACATCTCCCTATAGCAATTCTACTTTTATACTAAACGTGCATTATTCACGGTATTAATAATTTTTTTAGAAATGTAAAAATACCCACATCAGTTATCACTATTATAAATTAAATCGAAAAGTTCTTCCAACTATACAAAACACAGGATTATCTTCATACGATCATGATCTTCTAAAAGAAGAAGAAATATTCTACTTTATTAAAGCCTAGATTAAAACATTAGACCCAATTCCGTCCATCCACACTTCTAAACCATAACCCCAGTGACAAACAGGACTTTTGCTCAACGCTGTTATAACCATTAATGCGACTCGTATAACGATCGCCTTCCGCGAACCAACAACGTAACTTCCCCATACGCTTGCGGAAAAACTTTTTCTCTCTCTCCCCGAAAAAGCCATTTCATCTGCTGCTACGATATACACAGATATATAGAACTCGTCGCCAAATCCAACTACAATATAGCTCTCTCTCTCTCTCTCTCTCTCTCTTTCTCGAAGACCCGATTATTTTTACTCGCCTGCGCGATTCCAATCGCGGGCTGTTGGAGTGATCGATATAGTCGTACGATGGTAATATAGTGTGTGCTTGCGCGCGCGCTCTCACCGAACTAAAAGACGCTCGATTCGAAGTAGAAAATGGAGTTATAATTAATTCAATGGAGAAAGGAAACGAGAGAGAGAGAGAGAAGCTCCGTTGGATCGATTCTTCGACATGACTTAGTTTAGCTGCGAGTGCTTTCGTGTATATATATAAGTGTACACGAAGCGCGTTGCGGTTATATCGTACGCGAGTTTTTTAAGCGATTTGTATTTATTACCGTGTCCCCTTCTTTCCTCTCTCTCTCTCTCTCTCTTTTTCTCTGAGACGTGCGGTGGTTAACAATCGCTCGAACAGTCCTGCTTATGTTGTCATTGACTTGCATATTATGCAAGAGTCGTGTGGAGTACGTATATACATTAATATTCATGGGTATATGAGGAAGCGTCTTATGTGGTTAGTGAATAAATAAAAAAGTGGGTGGGTGTGTGTGGAACGTTTTCTACATTTAAGTAAGTCAATATGCGTAAGTGTAGAGTTATGGGGTTGAATTGTACCTATAGTTTTTGAGTAGGTGAATGAGGCGACGCTTTCGTCAAGTGATAAATCGATGTATACTTTACTGCTTTATAAGTCTCATTTAAAAGAATTAGTTTATTGAATATTTTTAAGAATAACAAAAGAAGGAATAGCTATTGATAAAATCATTGTTATAAAAACGATTTTATATTTTCTGATATTTACAAGAATGTTGAAAACTATAATCATTTTTCTTAACGCTTCGAAAGGATTATAATTTTTTTATTTGCTACAAAATCAATCATTAATAACAATTAACTATATCTACCAAATGTTATTTCAATTAGTTTCCGTCAGTAGTAGTTTACAAATTACCATTCTAACAAGTTTATACGCTGTTATTACTGTCGATTAGTCATTGGACGATTAGATATTATTCATACTGTTATTTAGAACGCAATCAAAATCCATTAATATATAATAGAATTACGGTAAATAACATCAGTTATATATATATACTCGATAGACAATTTTCCGAGGCAATCGAGTGCGCGGTAATTTATTTATACGCGTAATGACGCGTTATTACAAGTGGAAGTGCACTGCGCTCGGTATTAATCATATATTTCTATGTATATATGGATGTATATATAGATACGCGCACCCGCGAATTCATAACAAGAAAGCCAGTCATATATATATATATAGCAGAATGATGCACATATACGAAAATATATATATAATCCAATTCATCTCGACGTAAATATAAAACCAAATAGCAATTTGACGCGATAATACAATCGCCGAGCGAATTTCAAACTGCAAAATATGAAAATTCCATGTCCACAAGCGCCTTTTACAACGAATTATAATAAACGTATATTTATATGTATATATATAGAGACACGCGAATTTTACATTATATTCGCAACCCCGTCTGTTTTCCTCGTCATTTTAATTAACATTTTATAGTCATTAACATAATAATAAACGTCAAAACTCATCAACGTCTTTTTTAATGTACCCAAAAATTCATTTCAGATTACATACAACCTTTATCATGTCCTCGAAATTCAATACAACCCCGGTACACGTCAAAAACAGAAAAATCAAACAATCGCTTCGAAATTTCCCAAAAAAGCCTCAAATTCACACGCAACTCCATGCACAAACGGGAAATTCGCGTACGTTCCCTATACTTCGCAACTCCCTTTCCATTTTTGCCAATTACAAAGTCTTCAAGCTTGAAAAGCTTCCTCTCACCCCGTTGAACGCACGCGGAGGCTATCAGAACTTGCCTATAAACAGTATCAGGCAGCTTGTATGTGAGAGAGAGAGAGAGAGGAAGGAACAACCCTGCCAATTAAAACACGCGCGGCGGTACAGCGGCAGCGGCGGCCGTCACGCAAGTGAGAAGGTATAACACCTCGGTTGCGAGGCGCGCGTGGTGTCGGCCGAGCCTAATTACTAATTAGAAGTATAGAAGTGAATGGGAAACGGCAGGTAGAGCTATACCGTATCCTGTATATATATGTATATCACGGCTCGTGTCTTCGAGTTTAACGCCTTGCCAGAACGCGTGCGGGTATTGCTTAGACTACTACTTTTGATGAGGGTGGATAGATGTATATATACAGGGTGCTTGGAGTTTTATTAAAAGGTAGGGGTAATGGGGAAGATTCAGTGTTTTTTTTTAATGGTAATAAAGAAGTTTTGGTTGTTGTAGAGAGGATGGTTTTTGCATTGAAACTTATTTTCGATGGTCAAAGCTTTTGGTTACATACCAACTGGAGTATTTTTTTAATTATTGCATTAATATCTTTCATATAGGATTATGTTGAAAAAAACAATGTATTTAGTATAATATAAACAGGATTTCTGTCTTACCGAGGCTATTTTTTTATTTAATTGAAACTGATGCTATTTGTATAATAGAAATGATGTACATTAATTCTGAGTGTACGTTCCAAAATATCTCGCAGTGATGTATATTTTGTTTTGACATCTCACTAAAGAAATTATGTCTCATTGCTTTGTGTATCTAAATCTGTTATGCTAATAGCTGAGGTATTTAATTAATTCAATTTTAATTTTTATTTGAAAAAATAAAGATTATCAAGAGATTTATTTACACAATACAGTTAATAAAAGAAATTTTTTAGAAAATTTCATTAGTATACTCCGTAAGATTTTTATATTGAAAAAATTATTTTCAGCAATTCACTTCTGCTACGACTAACAGCCGCTTTTTGCACGATTGTTATACTCGATTGGAAAATAACGATTTCGGCGTATTATAATCAACCATCTCAATTATTTCGATTTTTTACATTATTTAATAAATTCATACAAGCACGCCGATAGACGAATTGCGATATAACATCCCCATTAAAATTCAACGCCATTCTAAAATCATATATACAAATACTTATCCGACCCCCCACGTACTAAACTAACTTCTATATTCGCACGGCGCTTTACCCCGTTCCAGGTAAAGTTTTTCGAAACAGCTCAGACAGTCTAAATACCATATTTGCCACGCATGCGTGCAGGAGAGAACCATGTGCTATCGGTATATATATAGCGCCTATGGCGTTGTAAATCGGATCAACGAAGAATGAGGCGATAACTAATTCAAGCAAGGGAAGCAAGCAACGGGCAAACTCGTCCGCGACAGTTTTGAGCTGTGCGTATATATATATATACACGCAAAAACAAGTTGGCCGCCATGAAAATATATATATATACACACACACGAAAGTAAACTGTATACTTCGAAAAAAAAGTCAAATATTGGCAAGCATATCCGTTTATATCTCCCTCTGTCTCTCTCTTTTATTTTTAAACGTTTATTAAAGACAAGAAAGTTATGTAATCGTAATCAACAAATTGTCGAGTATTTAAAAATTAGTAAAATTTTCGCTGATTTTCTGCTAAATACACATACTTGCCGGGAGCGTTGTTTTGTAGTTTTTAGGTGAACAATCAGAATGTTTATTCAAATATTTTTTAGTAAAAATCATAATTTTTTTTAGTAATTTTCACTATTAAAATCATAATTATTTTATTACACTTAAGGAATCCTTAAAAATTTCGTAATGATATTTGTTTAAAACAATATTTTCAATTTCCAAGGGAAATAAATTTTTTTTTAATTTTCTTTTATGGCGTCCGGTAAGTATGCGTAATATTTAGCAGAAAATCAGTGAAAATTTGACTGATTTTAAATACTCGACAACTTGTTGATTGATTTCATAACTATCTTGTTTTTAATAAACGTTTAATAATAAAAGAGAGAGACAGAGGGAGAGAGAGAGAGAGAAACGGAGATACTTACTCGCCAATATTTTTACTTTTTTTTTAAAGTAATTTTAGAGTATAAATATAGTGTATAATCTGAATACGAAAAAATAATAAATAACATTTTATTAAAGCGTTTTACTAATATTATTATTTTATTAATATATTAAATTTTACTCTCTTCAATTAACAATAATAATTATATTTATTATTATAATTAAAATTTCAGACGACGTTTTATAATATTCTCACGGGAACAGTCCAACGTGAAAATATTCCTATTATTTTTATAATTAACAAAGCGTAGAACAGTGATCCCTTTTTAAAAAAGAGATCAGAGAAAAGTGAAGCCGGCTAAAACGTGTTCTGATTGGCTGATCTTTAAGAAGTTTTGTTGTATTTATTATCAATATTTTACTATAACGTGATTATGTGTATTAAGAGCTAATGTGTATTCCCTCAATGTTTTGAGTGTAAAATATCGGAAGGAAAAAGAATTACTTAAGTTCTTATATTGCGTATCTATAAAAATCACTATAATCTATGATGTTTGTACAGAAAATTTTATTTTAGTTATTATTTATCCATAATATATCTATTGATGATATTTTTATTGCCGATTTTGGTATTGCCCGCTTCAAAGAAAACCGGTATAAGTACGGTCTTCTATAATTATCGAACGATTATGGACCGACAGACAATGTATTTACAATTGTAATTGCGTGTTAAATTATGTGTGTGTACGATCATATCATTTGCTGAAAGGAAAAAGGTCTTAACTCGAATGCGAAAACAGGTCAAAACTCGGTTGCACGTGAAGACAGGTCAACTTGGTTGAGTATTAAGAAAGGTCAAAATTTCGGGTTTCCCTCCTTCCGTTTAGTTTCTGGATGCGAACAGGTTCATGATTTCACTTTCCACATAAATAACTATTTATAGATGTGATCTAGGCTATCATTCAATTAGGGTTAACCTATGCCTTTCTTAGCGCTCAGCCGAATAATGAGCTGTCTTACCACTCAGACGAATTATGACGTATTTGTTATAACGCTTAATCCAGTCAAGACCTTTCTTAGTACTCAGCAGCGTTAAGACCTTTTCCTTCTTAGTCGATGATATGATCTAGCACGTAACAGGATTTCGCACCGATTATAATCCCAAGATATAGATTGATAAAATTGCCGATTTTGGCCGATTGCTTTAATTTTCTTACACGCGGAAATTCATCAAAAATTGACCTTATTTTGTTTGAAAAAATGACGAAAAAAACTAATTTTTCTTATTTTATAACTAACATAAAGCATGAAAATTATGCTGAACAAAGGAAATCAGGATAGAGTTTTTCAGAATTCCTGTTTGAAGCTCTGAATGCTAAGTGGGTTTTCGTTATTTACATCAACATGGTATGGATATTAAATGGTTTTATAATATCAAGATTTGCTTGTAGCTTTGTTATGATTAAAAACTAGAGAAAATAAGTTTCCATTTACTTTTTTTTTTAAATTGAAAAATGTTGATTCTTTGCAAAGTTATCAAAGTTAAGCATCAAAAATGTGACGAAATATGTACACCGTCGAACAGTCAATTTTAAAGATTAAACAATACAGTTTTTTTAACTTTGAGCTTTCGTAACTTCGTAAGGTATCAACATTTTTTCATTCTTTTTAGCCAGTTTTATTTTATATTTTCAAATGATACTCAAGTCATCTCAAAGTAAAATGGTTACGTTTTAAGAAGAAGCGTTTATTGAAGCATTTTTCGAAATAAATAACTTTCAATTCAAATTACTTTGAAAAGTCATAGATAGCATTTTAAAAACTAAAACCGTAGCTATTCATTTACTTTTTTAAAAATCAAAAACTGTATATTCCTTGCTATGTTATAAATGTTTACGCTTGAGCAAAAAATTTAATTCTTCAAATTAACTGTTCAACATATATTTTGTCGCATTTTCGATGATCGGCTTAAAAAAAAAAGAAAATGCTAGCCCATAGGTATCCGTTAACGGAATCTAGGTGGTGCGCCATGTATTTTTTTCTTTCTAAGTGATGGTCTGCTTCGAACATCAAAACCACGTACTCGATGTGTTTCAACACCTAGAGGCAGAAAACTACGGAGCGCACCACCTAGACTACGTCATCGGCAACCTCTAATATTTAGACTACGTGCTTGATGTGTTTTAACACCTACAGGCAAAAAATGTTAAAACCAGCGCTGCTCTCTCTCTCTCTCTCTCTCTCTCTCTTACCACCGATCTTTGCTGCCACCTGTCGGTGGAGGCCTACATATACCGGAGGTCGGAAGAACCGGAAGTCGGAAAAATCGAATGGAGGCATATGGCAAAATTTTAGAATCGGAAAGCAGACATAAAAATTTTCACTATTTAATATCTCTAATATGAGAAAATCTTCTTAAATGAAATTTTGTGTGCAACATAGTACAACAATATAAAGCATGTTATTATTTTTTTTTAGTTCACATAAAAGCGTTGAGAATTGTAGTAAGTAATTGAAATTTTCGGGGACCCATTTCGAAGTATATGTAGTGCGGTTGTCCTAAGGTTCTTCCATACTTGCCGTCGGAGCGCGCCCTCGCTCCTTGATACTATTCTAATCATTATATATACTTATATAACGATTATACGTCTGCACTTTCTCAGCTTAAACTGTTTATTATTGAAAAAACAAAAGAGGCATGTAGTAAGCATAACATTCAATATAAGGTCACATATTGTTAGATTCAATGTTTTATTAATTGGTTTTTAGTGAAAAATAATTGTCTTTCATTAAGACGAATTTGTCTTCAAAATATTTATTCACGTACACATAAATGTGAATAAAGTTTATTTCATCGCATCTAAAATCAAATACTGAAAGTATTTGATCAGTGTTTCCAACTTAAATCGGAGCAAAAAAAAATTAGCTTCCGAAATACCGGCTTTTCGAGCCGGCCGCCGACATACCGTTTTTTCTAACCGGCCGCTGAGATACCGTCTTTTTATTCGAGAGCGACGATATATATAGTATATATAATGTATACATATAAATATCGATGTGTATATAACTGTTTTCACACTGTATATAACTGTTATTTCTGGGACTAACCGTTTTTTCCGGGACACCCCGGAAAAAAACTATATATAAGCGTTATTTCCGGGACTTATCTAGAGTCCAAGCTTTGAGAGCCGGTAACAAGAGAGGTATTATGTCTTTATTAGCCTGTCCGAACTCTGAGCGGAATTGGGGTTGAGTTCCCGGAAAACAGAGTTGTTGTTACTTACATATATTTATATATATATATATATATGGGCTGTTTCACGTGAACTGAGCAGCTCAAAATTTTAAAATGGCTCAAAATTTGTAGACACTTAGTTTTTTATGAAAAAAACATGTTCCTAAATTTTTAGAGCAATATTTCAATAATTA
>JAWWEQ010000010.1:27672378-27772378 GCA_035583055.1 Torymus tubicola | reverse complement strand
AAGTAGATTTTATCCGCAACTTTTCCCTTTCCACAGCGATTGAAATATATAACAAGTAACTTTGGGCCCATTTAAGAAATTTTCCAATTTTAATTGTACAACTAAAACCCAAATGTTCAAATTTTTTCTGATTTCTTTAAATTCATCATTAAGAAACACATTCTACAAATAAAATGAAATTTTTTACGTATAATAAAATAAATAATGTAATACACCGTATTCGAAATTAATCTTTATTATTCTTTACAAAATATCTTCCCTTTAAAATAAAATAATGTTTTTGACGAATAAAAAATAATGTTTCGTTAATAAAATTATTAAAAACTTTGGAAATGCTTTTATTTACTTTACCTTTAAAAAGTTGTAAAATCTCACTTAAAATATTTTTTTCAAAAGTATAAAAAATTTTTTTTTAATGAAAAATAAAAATAGTATTGTTAATATAAAACTTTTTATAAAAGTATAAAATAAGGCAAGTATAGACGTTTTTTTCCTTATAATCTATTCTCACTTCCTCCCCGTCTTTTTCTCTATATCTCGCCGGCTCGCTTTTTCGTCCTCTCTCTTCTCTCTCCTAACCTCATCTATTCAATTACACCTTTCTTCATATTCAAATAATTTTTTTCATGGATATACAAAAAATAGTATGTTGTTAAATATATTATAAAAACTTTCGATATGCGTTTACGTACTTTTACCCTTATAAAGTTGTGAAATCTCACTAAATAAAATTTTTTAAAAGTATTAAAAATAATAATATTGTTCATATAAAATTTTGTATGAAAGTATAAAATAAGCCAAAAAGAATGAACAAAATTGAATACATTTTGCAGAACAGTCATACAGTTGTTTTGCGGAGTTGTTTGCATTACTTGACGATCGATAATTGATTTCACAACTTTCATTTGCTTGATTTGCACTGATCAATTTGAATGTATATAATTATAGCTTATATATATAGATTATACAGAAAAAACGTCTATACTTGGCTTATTTTATACTTTCGTACAAAGTTTTATCTGAACAAAATTATTATTTTTAATACTTTTTAAAAATTTTATTTAGTGAGATTTCACAAGTTTTTAAGAGTAAAAGTACATAAACGTATATCGAAAGTTTTTATATTATTCTTTCTTTATTTGACTAAGACAGTTGCTGGTTTCGTGTATGATGAAGTAACGGTTGTTGAACTAGGGCTTGGTCTTGTTGTACCGGGAGATATTAATTTTAATGAGCAGTGTTTATTTTGCTTCCCATGCTCAGTAGCTTTATCTTGACCTTCATTTGTTGACATGCGAATTTGTGGCTGGTTTTCTATCTTTCCAATGTACCCTAATAAAATCGGCTTTTCAGGATAATCAATTCCATCTATTCTTTTTTTCAATTTATTTTTTAAAATAACGACAATTTAAAATAAAGACAATTTTACTCTCATAATGGTTGAACATACTAAACTTTTTTTTTCATTTTTCAATTTTTACGTTTTTGTTAATAACAAAAGGACCGTCAAAGTTAGAAAATTAATTTTTTTAGAAAATATAGGTAATTTAATTCTCTTTCGAATGCTATACATCCCATTCAGATACATAGAGCCGTTCTTGAGAAATTATGATTTTAAAAAAAGTAAAAACAATTTTAACCTCAAATATCTTCAAAATTTATGGATTAATCCTTTTGCCCAAAGAACTGTCTCGATTCGTACACACATACATTCATACGGACATTTTCTAAAAATAGTGTATTTCGATTACAAATTTTATTGTATAAATAACATTCCTAGCACATTACCTCAAAATTTTTTTTTACTATCACAAAACTTCTTCTAGGAGGAAGCATAAAACCCTATTACACGCTTTTTCCCTCCCCACACCGATCAGTCGCCTCACCCTCTGCTATACGTTCTACACGCAACAGCAGCAGTAGTAGCAGTAGCTGCAGCCACCTCGAAAATCGCCGTCGCGAAACTTGTTGCTGTTCGCTCGCCTACCCTCATCCCCTCTTCTCTCTCGCTCTCTCTCTCTCTCTCCGATTGCCAGTTTTTCCGGCGTTTTTATCCACACCGACGCGACCAAGCGTCCCCGTCGATATTCGCCCGTCACATTCGCTTGGACGATTTTCCCATGGGAGAATGTGTATATATATATATAGGAAGGTTCCGCGTGGACGTCTCTCTCTCTCTCTCTCTCCGACGTAGCGCTTATTTATTTAACCGCGTTCCTTCATCTCTTTCTCTCTCTTAGAGTGAAAGAATACTATACGGAGAGAAAAGTGTTGTTCCATTGACGGCTCGCTGTTGAAATATTCAGCGCCAAGTTCAAGCGCGAGCAAGCGGGCGAGGAAAATCTCTCGGCAAAAAGAAAGGAGAAAGTATATAAGAGAAAGAAAGAAAGATGGAAAAGCCGTGTTTCTACCTTTTCAACCTCATCCCCCTCCCCCCCATCTCTATAGAGCATAAATTATGCTTCCGTATTATCGACGCTATGATCGGGCCTTCACCTCCTTCCCTTCCTCTCGCATATACTTTTCTTTACTGTATATTATACATGTATCTATATATATAGATGGGAACGTACAACGGAACTTTTTAATTAGGAAATTTTTATTTTCCCAGCGCCGAGATTTTTCAAACTCTCACTCGCGCATATACGCGTCAGAGGTTCTCTCTCTCTCTCTATACCTGGGCGAACGGCTTCGCCTACGGCGTCGGTACGCGCAGCTCCTAAAAGTTACCTCGTAAAGACGCCACGTGACTGGCGAGAGAGAGAGAGAGAGAGCTAACAGGGTTTGCCGGAGCGCGCGAGCCGCCCTCCGGGGTTGGGAGAGCCTCCGTCGACGATTCCTCGAGAGCACTCTAAGTACATACGGATGTGCGTGTGTGTATGTATATATAGGTAGATGTGAGCACGGAGATGGAGGTAGATATCCGCGTGGGCTGCGTATTTATGGACGTGAGAGTGAGAGAGAGAGAGAGAGAGAGAGAGGTGTGTGTGTATATATATATGTCTTGGGGTGACGGTTTTTGCATGTTTTTTCGGCTGATGCGGTGGCCTTGTATGGTAGGGTGGTTCGGTTGGAGTGACGGTTTTATTTGTTTAAATTCATGGTATTACGAGGGTAGTGGATTTGTCATTTAGTTCTGGAGATTTTTATAATGTATTTGTATGTTCTCCCGTATATTTGTTATATAACCTCCCTGTTTCAATATTGTATACATTCCATTTTATAACGTTTCAATGCTTAACTATATACAGTAACCAAAAGAGTATACCGATAGCATATATCTGCTCGTACCAAATAACATTAAATATACTTCTATAAAAATTTACAAATTTTGCTACACGTTTCGCTATTCACGTATACCATCTTAATCTTAAACAAGAAGCTTAAAAACTTAACCTCACATAGCTGAACCAAAAAAAGAATTTAATCATCAACGCGCCTAACCAATTTTTTATATCCCATCCCTTTCACTAATCATCCTCTCTAAATCCTCCCTTACATAACCCCTCAAAGCACATACACTTCCCTCCCAATCCCCCTCTATAAGAACGCGCGCGCGCAGGTGTGTGCCGCACGCGCTTATATATACCAAGAGAATTTTCGATTGGCTTGCTCAAAAGTCGTCGTTTCCCTCCCTTTACGCTTACATTCGCGCGCGAGACAGATTAGTCTGGCGTCGGCTTTACGTATATATACTCTCTCTATACATATATATATACTATATACTCGAACTCGAAGTCAATCTTGGGTTATGCAAACGGGCGTTTTGCGCGCGACGCGCGCAGATATTCCCATTAGCGCGAAGGGCGCGTTGCGTCGGCCGCAATTAGAGTGAGTTGAATAAAGGGTATGGAGGAGGAGGAGGAGGAGGGAAGGATTCGGTGACCATTAATGCGCGAGAGGAAAAGAGACAACGGGGGAAAGGGGGAAACGGCTTGTAATGTACACGGATTATGGGCAATTTATTGTTATGAGCTGGGCACAGAGAGGTGGAGGTGTAGGATATAGTGTTTTAAAGCGCGGGCTAAGGAAGTTGATTGTGAGACGGCGAATCGGAGCATATAAAAGGGTGGTTTGGTTGCAAGTTAATGCGGTTACGCGTAAGTACGGTTAATTGGCATGGACATATTTTTTTTTTAATTAGAGCGTTTTTTTTATTAAAATAATTTAAAAATTTCCTTATACAAAATAATTAAAAAAAACATAAGTATAGACATACGCATGGTAGAACACGTTGAATTAATTATTAACGAGAATCCCACAGCTGAAGTCAAAAAAAAAAGAATCATTGAAAAATCATTTCGTTTCTTTTGCAATCCCGTTTAACCACGTTAAATCTCACCGCGTATACCCTCCGCGCGCGCCTCGAGCAACCGCATCGAAGCCTGTCCACCGCTTTACACACTCACACACATTCAACGTATACCCGAGAGATTCAACAAAGCTCTCTCTCTCTCTCTCTATCTCGTAGGGCTACACAGCAGCAGCTCACCTCTCTCTCTCGTCCCAACACTACACTGTCCATATACAGCATGCATATAACGAATCCCATCGATATGGGCGCAAGTTAGATTGGGGCAAACTCGATATCGCGCGCGCGCGCAACCTTTACCAAGTTTCCGGTGCTTCAGGGGTAGCAGTAGTAGTTGTAGTAGTAGAAGAGGGGGTAGAGTATAGAAGGTTTGAAACGCGAGCTAAAGCCTCGTTAAATCGAGTCAGCGCCTTCTCGCTGGCTGCTGGTACTGCTGCAGCTGCGCGTGCGATACCTTTCGTAATGAGAGACTTTTATGCTCTCGCGGACGTTCTAACGAAGCGACGGCGACGGCGGTAGTGGTGGTGTGCTCGTAAACGTAGAGCTAGCAAGGCCCCGTCTGTTACGATCTTGCGAGAGGCCTCGAATTACTTGCAGACCGTTAGGATGCCCCCGCGCAAGCAGGCAAGCAGGCAGCCAGGCAATACGTCTGATGTATATAAGCATGAGAGAAAGTGTGTATGTATGTATATATATATAGTGTGCATTACTGTATACCGTTGTCGCGACTGTGATTTTTTTTTACATTTTTCTATGAGGAGAGAAGGGTTTTTTTTCAAAGGGTTGGGTTTTTTATACTTTTGCTTTTTATTTTAATTAACGGATCGCGGCAGAGATTTAGGTTGCTTCGATGGGTTCAAGGGTATCGGGTGAACTATGCAGGTGAATTTTATTTTTTCTATAATGAGTCGAGAAGTGCGTTTGGACATGACCACGTGATAGTCTGAGTATAGTAAGATGATCCTATAGAGAAAGAAAGATATATATATATATATATGTGCATAAGTGTCACTTTGAAGAGGACTAAAGAAATAATATCCCTCATGTTATTGTCTATGCATTTAGAGATATTATTTCTTTAGTCAATTATCTTTAATTCTTTTTAATACACTTGAAAAAATTAATTGGGCGAAGCCCGCTCGCCCACCCCTTAAGACACTGGTATACTCTCATAGCCTTGAGCGAACAAACTTTACCGCGTGTTACGGAGCGCCGCCTAGCGTTAGGAGAGCTCTCCAAACTGCCAGAAAACTCTTCAAACTGACATTTACGTATTATTTCCCTCTCCAAAGTGGCATTCATGCATGTATATGTATTTAGGTGTACTCTATAGTGACTTGTCGTTTCGTTTGTGCAGCTTATAGAATTAAACGTCAGCGTACGTCTGGTGCCACAGAGCGACTAAACCATTGCACATTCCAAAATTAAAACCAAAAGATACGTTAAATTCTTTACTCGTCATCAACCCTACCTACTATTTTTTCGCAACCTCATCTCACCCCCTCGCGTTAACGAATCTTCTGTAGCGATCCCCGCGACACCCTTCATTCCACGCAATTACACACTACTCCCGCATCAATCCGATCAATCGCACGAGCGCGCGCGTTCACCTCTAGTAATGAGCCAGCAAAGAAGAACTAACCCCCGCGTAAACAATAAAATCTTCCCTCGCGCGCGCACGCAGGGTTCCCGATTCCTCTAAAAGCACTACCTTTCTCTCTTGTAGAAAGGGAGAAAGAGAAAGAGAGAGAGAGAGAGAAGGCGAAAGTGGAAAATTAGAGGTTGTTTGCTCGAAGGCTCGAATTGAGGAACGACGACGACGACGACGACGACACGGGGAATCACTCTGACCTTCCCGTATAGCTAGAGAGAGAGAGAGAGCGGCGAGAGTTTAACGATCGCTCTGGTATAGCTAGCGAGCGCGGTAGTAAAAGCACATAGTAAAAAAGGAAGCTTCGCGTTGGGAGCTTCGCGTTTTAGTACAGCGAGAGGTATTGCGTTCTGGTATCACGTCCCTTCTCCTTCTACGCTGCTGCGTCGTGCCTATGAAAATATAATGGCCCTCTCTAATCTCCTCGAAATCCAATATGCTCTCGTGTACTAATAGCGACGAACGGCCAAGAGAGAGAGAGAGAGAGAGGATAGTGTTTTATTACTCGATGGATGTGCAAGGGTGGTTCTTGTGTGGTATATATATGTAGGGAGAGGGAATGGATGGGGTAACGAAGAGGTGAGACAATATATATAGGTTTTCGAAGATACACGCGTTGAATCGTTGGTCAATATATATATATTGATATATGTCGAAATTGTACGTTGTTGTTTTGTTGTATAGGTTAGAACATGTATTCGACATGTTCGTTAATTAAATTTTTTGTTTTCATCATTCTTTAAAACGAAGTTCTATTGAAATTTTTTCCGCGAATCGTAAACAGAAGCTTTGCAAAAATAAAAAAATTCCTCCTGGAAATCGGCGAAAAAACTGAATTTAATTTCGAAATAAATCCGATCTCCCCGGAAGTTACACATGTTCGCACCTTATATACCTATACATGTACATCCCGAAAAAAGAGTACAAAAGCACCAAAATGTATATCAAAAGCTGCCAAAGAAAAAGCTACATATACATATTTTTCGGAGCCACATATCTCGTATAAAGCTTTAACAGGCATAAAATCAGACTGACACGTCGGTATCTTTTCCAATACAGCGGATATACGGACACTTTTGAGCTGCTGCTGCTGCTACTCTCGTCCCCTCTTGCGAGACAGAATCATTTTTTGACACACAATTAAACGCGAGCTACCCTGGGAGAGTTTCTTTCAATTATATATATATATATACATCATAGCCCCCTACGTGAAATTCGTCATCGGCACATCGAGCTGACATCGCGAGCTCTCTCTCTCTCAAACGAGTTTTATAAAAATCGATTTGTCTCTCTCTCTCTCTCTCTCTCTCTCTCTTACTCGCAAGCATTCGCTATACGCTCGCGCGTCTCTTGAATGTTTCATGCGGCGCATCAACAGCTGACACCTATTCGATGCTGTATCGGCGAATCTACAGCAGCTCTCTGGGTAAAATTCGCCGTCTACCTCACTCCGTTCCCTCACTTATTCGCTTTTATTTCACTGCGGCACTTTGACACGTACACATACACACACACACATATACAATCGTATATATACTGCTTCCCTTTTATTCTTGGCTCACCTCCGCTCGTGCTCGGATCGCGACATTAACGGCACTTTGATTGGCAAGTACACGCCGTTCCATGCTGTATACGCTTACTATACTATACTCCTTTTTAGCATTCGACGAACAATATACCAACTCGCATGATAATTTGACCATCGAGTGTACCGACAATTTTCGACATTTTAATTCACTCGCATCGCCTATATATATACATATATATACGCGCAACGCAGCTTTTAAAACGCTGTATTTTTTGCTACATACACAGAAGATACATTAACCCCCTACGCGATGGTACGAGAGCAAAAAAAATGCGATATATATGAGTACCTAACTCCCATTGCGCGTATAATGCCGTAGGTACCACACGCGCGTGGCGATGCGGGTGACGAGCGCGCGTCCAGTAAGTAATTTTAAGTCGTAAAATCAAAAAGCCCGCGTTGCCATGGATTCGCGTCGACAAATCAAACTCTCTCTCTCTCTCTCTGTCGTGCGAGCTATATACACGCACGATAACAGCGAGCGAGCTGCCAGTGCAGTTCGACGTTAATGGCCAAGCCATGTGACAAAATCAATACAAGTGTATACATGTGAATATGTGTGTGTGTAAAATTTCAATGTCGCGTGTTTATCTGTAAAACATGTATTAGTCTATTCATCAAACACACATTCCTCGTTACTTCCCCATTCATCCTTTGGTATATGTACTTCTTCCGTCAACGTATATGGCTAAATTTTTCGTCAAGTCGATCGCTCACTTAACCCTGTTTGGATTCACCATTCAAAGGTTAGGTCGAAGACAAGACGTATTTTCTATTAATGTTGTGTGTTATATATATATAGCTATACGCTAATTTTTATATTTTATTGAGATGATGTTTATGTACCTATGTTTTCCCATTTTTTTTTTATAACCAACGTCGCGTCGGTTTGTATACCATAGACGAGGTAAATTCAATTATCAACGTAACAATTAAATAGCCGCTGCTCTATTTATGTTAGAGAGAGAGAGTAGCGTGTGTAGTATACGCGAAGGGAGGGGAAACTCGAATCCTCCGGCAAACATTGCGGTAATCTAATTAAGAGGTTATCTGTTTATTCTGTTGCATAGTATATTCTGCGCCCGGAGAGAGAGAGGGAGAGCAGGAAATTTCTGTTTATGCAATCGTCGCTCATTCTCTCTCTCTCGCTCATTCTCTGGTTCTCCCTCATGCAAGGCTTGCTTATTCATGAGATTTAAATATTATTACAAAAACGTCATTGCGCGACGCTTTCGTATATGTAATATCATAAATTTGCTCTTGTTAAATATAGAAATATATATATATATACACGTAAGTGACTTTATACCGCTAAGTGCTCTTTAATAAATATATATAAGCTGAACGCGCGCGACTCGACGTGAACGACGGAACATTACAATTACCTGAAATCTCCTAACAATATTCCATGAAGCACTTTGTACATATATATAATAATGATATCATCCTGTAATAAATTTTGCACAAGCGTTGTTAATTCAATACTATTTTTCTAATATTAATATTGAATGAGTGAATTGTATTCCAACATTGTTAGCACAACGATATTTCTTAATTAAAAGCTGCCATATTCACAGCCGCGCTGATTTAACAAAGGAATCTCTCGGTACCTTTGCTTCCGTTCGGATAATTCTTGGAAATTATCTTCGAGCAATTTCATTACAGCTGCAACCAGTATAGGTAATTCAGTTTGAAAAAACAAAATGATAATATTTTTTTTATAATATTATATAACATACATTTAAAACGAACCCCATATAATCACGAGAACAACAATTTTCTCCTAAAACAATGCGCGACAACAGTTTTCAACCACTTTACAACTATGTGTCACCGTACGCAGGAGATTCGAAAATTGATCACTCATACTTTTACCACAACCCGCTTATTACACACTTATATATATACATCATCAAGTCGTACATGAACACCATGAATGCATACATGCATATACATACCTTCGTCGTTGCTCGAATCCCCTTAAAATCACGTGTACATATATACACACCGACACACAGCGCACTATACATGACGTAGACGCAGAGCACGCAGGTGAATCCCCCAAATTCGCATATATATATATATATATATAGTTATATCGGGAAACGAGTACAGCTGATCCATTGAATTATTCATGGAGGCGCAGTCAGGCAGGCGCACGCGCGCGCGAGAGAGAGAGAGAGAGGCGTTACGGAACTATTAGCATCGCATTACATACTTTGACAGGGCGAGTCGTTTAATTTGACAGTTGATATCCGAGACAGTTAACTCGCTCATGGATATACTTCCTCTGAAATGCTACCTCCCACCGATGTTGATATATATATACTATATATGTATATAGTTTTGTTGCTTATGTATATATCCTGGAATTACAGCAGAATGGAATAATTTATGATTTTTTATGGTAGGGTGGAGGAGACGAAAAACGCGATCGAAGGAAAAATCCATGGTATTTTACGATTATTTTTCCAAGTATGCCGAAGTTCGTTTTAGAAATTCAGGTGGACGAGCAGAAAGAATAAAATAATAACCAGGTGCGGTGTTTTACGATGTAATGATGGCTGTTTGCGTTGATAAAATGGATTAAAAAATAGGGGAAAGAAGAAGAGAAAAATAAAATGAAATATATATAGATATGAACAGGCGAACCGCAACTCTTTGATGTAAAAAGAGCTGAGTAAATTGTCCTTAGAAAAACATTTCCAGCTAATCCGGTAGAAAGAAAACCTCACGATTCGCTTGGTTTACCAGTTAATCCTTTCCCCTGTTTTAAAATTTCTCTATACATTTGTACAATTCTTTTTTTCGTACAATTCTTTCTCTGCTTTTTACTAATTTAACTGTAATTTAATGAATTTCCATATTCTCTCGTATACGGATACAAGCAATTACACATACTTAAATATTGAATCAATTGCAACACGTGTAATCTTCAAAGAACAGAGACGAAACAAAAGTGCTTCTCTTTCACATATATATATATACACATACACAATCGCGCGCACGTGTGAAAGTGGAATAACCGCGACTATATTGGAAATCGAATATTCACCCTGCGCCCAGCGCACGGAGAGATTAAAACTCTCCGCGCGACGTGGCTAATAAAGCGTTTATAAATTTCCACGCCGGAGAATTCGATTAATTTAACGGTAGTAAGTATCTCCGTACGTATATCTATATTACATATATATAGATATATACATATATAGGAATATACATTCGTAACGCGTGGGCGGATGTATCGCCCCCCCCCTCCCTCCCTCTCAACTTGTACGCTCTCGCGTAGTATTTACTTGGCGCGGATGTCAATACCGGATCGGCCTATAGTGTTGACACTCGAGTCTTGCCTGGCATATTGGCATGATGTTGATCTTATGTTAATAATTCGCGACCGCGCGGCCGCGTTACCGTGTATGTATATGTATACTAAACTGACGAGCGCTTTAAAAGTGTCCACGCGGTATATACGAGTATTGACTTTTCTGCTACTAGTACATGGACGGATAATTGAATTTCTGGTAAAATTTTTTTTTGAAGAACAAAAAAATTGCAATTACATTCGTATACGGGTAAATAGTCGGTATATACTATTTTTGGTTCTCTTGATTAATCTGTTTGACTTTTGAAAATTTAGACGTGTGTTATGGTTATCTTTAGGTATTACGTCATTGAAAATTTTAGAGTTTATATTGTTACGTTGATTTTTACTGGATATAGAAATTCATTTATTTCTTTATAAAAGGGAAGTTTAAATCGTACACCTTTATAAGCTATTTATAATTTTCTTTCCCGGAAATGATTGTAGAACGGGAATAATAAAATATTAACGATCCAGTTTTAATATCCAACATCCATCGCTATAAATAAGATCATTGACAGCCAACAGAATAATTATAGATACCTGTATTCACATGATCAATCATATTAAGACCAGTTTAGTACTTTATCATAAAAATATCTATCCTTCTAAAAAGAAAACCTCTATACAAGCGTACAGAAATACACAATCGACGTCACAACGATCGCAGCTCCCGAATAATATTAAGAAGCGCGTGCACGTGCAAGAGAGATATCTAAAACTAATTTCACCCCACAGTTGTCGTCGTCGTCCCAAACAACTCTTATACCACTACCTCTCCTTCTTTCCTCCCGTAAGTCGGATTGAGCCTCTAATTAAATTTCCACATTATCACACTGCTCGCCCGTCCCACCCGTCGACTTTTAATCCGACAAAGTAATATCTTAGGCCGCGCGTATTAGGCGAGGTCTTAACCTCGCTCTCTCTCTCTTTCTTTCTTCCTTCTGCACCAGCATAAGCCGTCCAGTGCTCGCTACTACTACTGCTGCTGCTGCTGGCTAATCAATGATTCAACCTTGCAATTACGAAAGCTTCTTGAAAAATGCTTTCTTCTTCTTCTTCTTCCTTCTCCTCTCTACCTCCCATCTCTCCTTTACTATATACCTTTTCTTCTCCGATATCTATTCCGCCTGAAATATTCACCGGTCTTATATACCTCTATCTCTTTCTTTCTTTCTACTACTACGAACGAAAATAAAGCATTCACATTTGGAAAGATCGATAATCCGATTTGTATCCATCCGACATTTCTCTCCCTCTCTCTCTCTCGCTCGCTTGCTTGTTCGCGAAATTGAAAAATTAAATCTCGCGTTATTTAAAGCGATCGCGGTACTCGATCATTAAAAGCATCGTGCAGCAACGAGATGAAGAGACAGAGAGAGAAAGAGAGAGAGAAATACACGTACACGTTACGTATCTATAACTCTATACGCCGTTGCATTATTGAGAGAAACTTCTCTCAGCGAGACTCGCTTTTCGCGTCTGCTTATACGTCTGTGCGTCTCTCTTCCCTTTCTCTCTCTCGCTTTCCGGGAATTCGGACCTTGCGTAATACCTCGCGAGCGAGATAAAAGAAGGCAGAAATAAAGATATGCCTACTATGTCGTCCCTCTCCTCTCATTCAAAGACGTCCCCCCGCTGCGAGAAACGCGCGTTCCGGCTTCTCTCTCTCTCCCTCTCTGTCTTTTTTCTCGGACAGTACTTTCTCCCGGATGATTTTATTAAATTCGCCAGGCCCTTATCGTCCCCTCTCTCCCTCCCTACCTCCCTACACACAAGAAACTTCTTACTCTCTTCTCCTTTTTTTTCTTTTTTTTTTTTTAATTTCACCTTTGTACGACTGACGACGGACGACGACGACGTCGAATGATGCTGCTGCTGCTGTTTTGCGTAAGAATGGAAACGTCGAGCAGCGGCGGCTCGCACACTCCCTTTGAGCTTCGTTACATACATAAAAGAGAATGCGCCGCGCGGTATTTATGATAATAAAATTTAACGGATTTCAAGAGTGCGTACTACGTATCCCATGGTGTGTGTATAATATCATATTGTTTATTATATACATATACCTTCGTAGCGCTAAGAGTTTTATGCGGTAAACGGAAAATAAAGTTTACCGATAATTAACGATATTATTATTATTATTATTACACTATATGTTTATGCATAAAAGTACGTGTATATCTATATATATATATATTGTATATTATACATATAAATTGAACTCTCTCTCCCTCTCTCGCGAAGTATTAATATTAAATTCTCTGAACGCGCACGGTTTAAACCCGACGCCCGCGCGCGTGCGCGCATCGGCCGAACTATTTACACACAGACGCATACATACATATATATATATATATATATATATATATATATATAATACACGCGTTTACATGAGTATATATATAACGGAGCTCTCGCGCGCAATGCACTCTTAATAAAGATATCAAAGTTTAATATACCCCCGCGTGCGCTTGGAGGAATGCAATTTTCGCGTTGCATTATACACCCAGTGTGTACATATATATATATATATGTATATACACGTGCGCGCGCACTCTAGCAAGAGTAGAAATAATAATAACAACAGCCTTCGGAATCCTTATAAACAACTGTGTGTATGTATATATATATATGTAGAATTATCTTGTGCATCGTTGAAAATTCCACTCATTTTCAGTTTCAGACACGTACCTACACCCACACACACACGAGGTAGCAAAAAAAGATAGCAAGAGAAGTCGTCGAGGGTGCACAGCAGACAAAGGTTTCAACTCAGCAGAGCGTATATATATATATATACCGGCAGCGAAATTTTCTCCAGGTATGTGTGTGTATTACAGCAACGATCGGATGTGTTTACATTTCGCGGGTCAGGGCGCGAAAAGGCCGATCGAAAATCGATATAGAGGAGGAGGAAGTGGACATAGTCGTTGTGCTATACGTTCAACGTACGTTGCTTCATTAAGTTTCGACATGGGTGTATGTATGTGTGTGTGTGTGAAAATTCCATTTGGCTCTTTTACATTGGCGAGTGTGTAGAAGGAAGGAGGGTAAAAAAGTATTAGCAAAAACAGCCGATAATTACGATCGAACGGTTGGAGAAAAAGGCTTTGATGGCCGTAAAAGGATGAGAGAGAAATGAATCTTTGAGAGTAGTGCGATATACTGATTTTTGAGTAAATTGGAAAGGTGACGCGTTAGGGATTTTTTTTTCTTTTTTTTGTACGAGAGGTAATTTTTGTCGGAAACGGATACGTTGCGTGTATTGGGAATCGATGATATCGGTATGGGAAATTTAGTATGGTGGGGTTAATTTGGCATTTTCATTGAAGTATTAAGGCAGTGATATTTTGAGGATCGATTTCATTAAATGTTCAGACGGTGTATAAGGTAAGTTAAATTGGTATTGATGAATGGCATATGTTGAACTTTAATATAATATAGTTCGAATGTATATTAAATATTTATATATTCATTTGCCGTTTCCGAGGCGTAGTTATTGAATTGATAACGAATTTATATATAACCATCGTAGTGTATATAAAAGTGAAGAATAAAATCAGTTACGATTTTGCATTATAAAAGTCGTAACAAGAAAAATAATTGCCATATCGGAGTTCATTAAAAAATTCTTGGATAAAATTCAAAAGTACAAAACTTTAGCAAGAACGTATATTTTTTGAAAATTTCAGAGACGATGCGGAACACGTAAAAGAGGAAAAAAGGCAGCCTGTTAGACAAGTTTTAGACGTTACACTTGTAGTTGATAAATTATAATGGGTAACCATGAATAATGACCAGCAACAAAGTTAACCTCTTTCGCTAATACAAACAAAAAACTAACATAAAGTTGAAAAGATGCAGTTCAAGTTTACAGCTGGCTCGCAAACTTAAATGAAAAGTACATCTGTATATATACATATATATATACAGAGACCGAATGTATGTCTGACCGTATCCGAGTATTTTCTACTTCGACATGCTCTGAGATATATGTACTTCCAATGTAACTTTAAGAACTTCAAGTATATATACACACTCGTTTTTCGGTTCGATCCCGTGTGTAGTTAGGAAGATTAAAATTTTTTTATCCCCTCGCAAATTCACCACGTGCGTCCAACGTTCCACACACACGTTTTTCAGTCGCGTCAAAATAAGTTATATGTATATATATACTACCACTAATTTCACAAATCGCATTTTTCCACGATTCGAAATTAATCAAATCCACTCGAAACGCCTCATGCTAACGTTATTTCAATGATTACAAGCGCTCATTCTTCTTCCACTTGGAGCAACACATCATTCTCGATCTGCTATACTATATATATCAACAAACTTTCCTTCCCGTACGTTGAAAACCATGTTTCGAGAAGTTCGAGTTCCACTGACCTCCGAAGAAGTAGTCGAACTCATTACCGGCAGTACCGTGTGAGAAAGCAAAATTATCGAACTTGCAGGAAGGAGAACTCGTAAGGAATGTCTGGTACACACACACACATACATACATAGTGAACCAAAAACTTCTCTTCTTCGTAGCCGATACACATATATATACACTCAAAAGAGAGCATTGAAAAATGCCGTCGAACTTCGCCAATGAATACGTGGACAGAGTGGAAACTCGCGTATATATGTAAGTGAATTAACCGGTATACAGTGTATGTGCGTATACATACACGTACACACGTATATATATATATATCCATAGCATTGAGACTCAGCGAACCGTGAGTTACGCACAATATATAAAAATATAACCACGCACATGCAGGCGCGCTGCTAAGAAGAGAGAGAGAGAAAAAATGCTAATTCCGTTGCAACCCTCTTTTACACAGGATTTAATAACGCTCGAATTGCTATACGCACCACTTGGACAATTTATATATAATACTATACGTATATATACCCTAGAATAGAATTTTTTTTCTCTTTCCTCTCGCATAATTACGAATCCTTGTTATTCTCTATTTTCGATTTATCCATTGTACACGTACCTTCGTGTAATTACTTGACGCTACAACGATATTTAAATCTCACCCCCACCTGTTCTTCATAAGCGCTTGTAAAGTTTAATCTCGAGAGCAGATGCATCATCTTCCGGTCACGTGAAGATACGTATATATATAAGCGTGCGTGTATACAGGTATAATCATACACACACACACGTATATAACGTCACGAGAGAGAGGATATTTTTATAACGACTCGTATACACGGTATATAGCGAAGAGAAAGAGAGAGAGAGAGAGAGGCTTGTCAGATTTTCATTACGACGCGGTCTTGCACGAAAATTGAAGCCGGAATTGCGCGCGCGCGCGCGCGCGGGCGGCATGTCGTAAAAGGCCGCAATCAGCGGAATAAAAGGAAAATATTTAATCTCGTGTAATTGGACCGCTGGAGGCCAGTGTGTATAGTACCAGTAACAGTAGTAGTAGTAGTCCTTTCGTGCGTAAGTCGCCACACGAGTATACGAGAAATTATCTCGGAGGCTTGGAATTTATCGCGCGTGCGTATATATACCCCCTCCTATACCAAAGCTTTTCACGATACGTATATACATGTGTTGTACAACAACGCACTTTGTGCGTTTTCGGTAATTGTCTATATGAATTCGTTTATATATAAGCGCGCGTATACGAGTCGCGTCGTCGAGTTGTCGATTCAATTTTTCTGCATGGTTCCTATATAAGCGAGAAAGAGAGAGAGAGAGGGGCTGTGTGAGCTTTGACGTCAAAGGGAAAAAACAATGCGACTTCTATTCCCTCCAATAGACTTTGTTTTTACCCGTACGTTTTTTATTTTGCACGCAATAACTCGATTGCTATATATGTGCGTGTGTATGCGTCGCGGATGAAATTTAGCGCGACGATGGCGCTTATTTTGGCCGATACGGGGAATATTTTTTGTTCGATTGTGTGTGTCGGTAGCGATTATTGGTAAAAGAATGGGATGAGGGAGAAGTTTTGATGAAATATATCAGGAAGGGGGGAGAAACCGTTGTTGATTGACGTGCCGACGGATATTTCGTAATGAGAAAATCCGTTGTAAAGGTATAAACGCGGATAATTTCACGAGTATTTAAACTTACGGGACGGCTGGTGTATAGGAGTTAATTTTTTTCTCTCTCTCTCGTGTTCGCCCCCTTTCTCTCCTGTTGCGAACAGTATTTTCTTATTTTCACGGCGTTCGCCGAGCTTTTTGTACGGTTAGTGAGAGAGAAAGAAAAAAGTACTAGAGAGAGAGAGGCAACGAGTTGCGAGGGCTTATATGAGATTAAGTTTTCTAGATTACAGGGAGTAAAGAGTAAAAAATATATTTTTGTAGTTCGCTTTTTGAAAGTAACTACCGGCGCACGAACAAGTCCACCTCTCTTTCTCTCTCCCTCTCCCCTATACATCGTGCTCTCGTTTTTTTTACGATTCTCGTGTGTGCAAAGAGAAAATTTTAATTAAAGCAGGTAATTTTTTGTATCAACAATGCAGTATATAACAATTTTCGTTCGCTACGGTAATTATGACCAGAAAAAAAATAGATAAAAGAAAAAAAAGAAGAATATATCAAGAATATATGCACACCGACGATGTATAATAATCTTGTTAATTTAACGACAGCTTCGTTGGTTCCGATTGAAAAAAGATAAAGTATACTATACATATAGTTACCTTGATTTTCTCACTCATGCATATATGTATAACGAGTAAAAAAATCAACGTTATACACGGTCCCAAACAAATCCACTCACCCTCGATCCTTACAAACCTCTCAAAAAAAAAGTATCTCTCCCCAGCCGTACGATCCATCAGCCTTATACGCGTAGAGCACACCAGCAACAAGAAGAAGAAGAAGAACGATACACCACCAGCAGCAGCAGCAGCAACAACAACGCGCATTACACGGCCAACTTCTTACGAACAACACTCGGAGCGAAACCTCTGCCCAGTTCTCTCTCTTGCAGCCGCTTAAAAACTACCTATCCTACATCCACCTACTCTCTATATATATATATATGTATATACCTTCTCGACCAAACGGGAAAAGTTAAACTCTCTCTCTCTCTCTCTCTTGGACTGACAAACCGCGACGTTACTACGGTCCCTTGCCGACCCATAAATTAACTCTCCTCTTTCTCCTTACCTTGTGTATACCCGTATATATATACGCACACACCATACGAGATTCTACTTTTTGTCATTTACTTCTATTGCGAGAAAAGCCAAACGCGCGTGAGGTAGAGTGTATATATACGGTTGACGAATAATCTTGCCTGTAGGTATATATCCAGCTACGTTAATATTAATCGCGGCTAGGTACAAAAAAGGGAGAAATCGAGGTGAACATTGAACGTGAAATGAGACTGAAGTTTCTATATGTGTCGGTTATAACTGTTTAAAGCATGCCCCGTGGTATGTGTATAAGGTACGCTACAGTTGATGACGATTTGAAAGAAATTTTAAGGTAGTAAAAGATTAGTTAAGTGGTAAGAGATCGTTGTGGAAATATATGTATACTTACTATTTTGATAAAGAATTGGAAAACGCATATATATTTGTGGTATGCAGAAGATTTCGTTCTTAACAAAAACCATTTGTTTGATATATAACCTCATTACAATGCTAATTCTTACAATATAAGCTCTATTTTCCTACAAATTCAAATTCAATGTTACACGCAGTTAAGACAGCTTATCATTCATCAAACGCATTTGTATACACAATGGTTGTTTTAATTGCAAGAGGCCAAAATGAATAGTTTTACATTCGATTATGACGAGTGAGTCTTCTCCGTGCGGAGTCGTTATCAACTCTCAATAGAGAGAGAGTGTTTCCTTTGAATATATAGTAACTTGAAACATTATATACCCTCCGTTAAAATCACATTTATTCATACGAGATATATATATATATAACTCCCGTAACATCGTGTAGCAGCTGTATTATATCCTTCGTCTACACACGCCACTCGTAAACATACATGTATAAACACAAACCGTCGCTGCTTTCTATTCAATTCAGAATTCCCATTTATTCTTCGCGAAGACCAGATTTTCATTTCACGCGTGTTTTAATCTGTTTAGACGTGCAGATATTCTGTATATAGAACGTCGGTCCGACAAGGAAATTATATATATACATATATAGGTGCGTATAAGATTTGAAAGCGCGTACGCAGAGTTTTAATCTCCCGTTCATATGAACATACGTATACACATATGTATGTATATATACATAAACGTGAGTATGGCACCGGCTGCATTTGTCCGCCCAGATATGACACGCTTATTCAAACATTAATATTTGCTTTTCGAACGAATACGAGCGAAAGATTAATTGTACGCGCTTCATGTGTATATATTATAATGCTGAACGACTTAATATAAAAGCGCATATACCCCTTACCTGACAGCCTATCTGTATACGAATACAAACCTCTGGGAATTGTTATTTAAACGATAAATGAACCGTTTCATTGTATCACAAGCGTATCGTTTCTTATTACGCGCATACACATATACTTGCATATCTGTGTACTCTGTATCCAAAAGACTATTCGTGAACATATCGAAAGTTCGAACCAACGATAGAACGAAACAAAAATATATTAGAAAATTAGATTTTAAAATTGAAGCTTATAATATTTTACATTATGTTATTGATTAAATTACCATAATTAAATTTTAATAAAATTCATTTATAAACAACCTAATTAGATTTCGAGCTATACATTTTAACTGATCTTGAAAAATTAATACAGTTTAATTAATAAATAAACTAGCTATACATACTCGCTTCTAACGTCGCTCAGTAATACAAAAATTTTTTTATCCCTTTTTTCAAAATTTTATATCAATTATTATTTCTTATTCAACCCTTTATACACATGAACTATTGGGTAGAAGACGGAAGAACGGACGGACGGATATTATTTCTTAACGCATTTCTTAATGCAATTCTCAACCCTTTTCTTATTCTTGTTTACCCCTTTTTGAACTCTTCACTTAAACCTTTACTTACCCTACTGGGTAAAAGACAGAGGGGACCGACCGAACGAACGGACAAATAATACGGCTTTTTAATATTATAATAGATATTAGTTTATGGTACAGGTTTAAAATATAAAATGCTGGTTACTGTACATCCAGATCTTTAAGTTGACATAGATTTTCTTAATAAAAAGTACCGCCAAGCATAAAACGTAATGAAAAGTTCTAGGGGGTTGGAAATTCGAGATTCGTATATGACATCACAAGGTGTATCTAAATATATGGCACCCGTTTAAATCTAATTTCAAGGACTAGTTTTTCATTGTACCGTTCTGCTGGTACCGGAATTTCCTAAGAAAAGTAGCGCCAACAGATAATTATCAGCGAAAGCTCTTCTTAACGCATTTCTTAATGCATTTCTCAACCCTTTTTTAATTATTTTTTTTAACCCTTATTTAACCATTCACTTAACCCTTTACTTACCCTACTGTTACAGAGTTAATTGTTTGTAAATCGAAAGAGAGAGGTATAATATTTATTTAAGTTAAAACAAATTCATTTCGAATTCGTTTCGCTATAGTGACTTAAAAGGAGTCACCACTTAGCAGCGTCACGTCTACTGTAGAGGACAGGCGGGGGCGCAGATTTCCTTCCTATGATTACAGAGGGGGCACGGTACGGGCGAGCGAAGAAGCTTCCCTGTAGCCGTATAGTTATAGTAACGAATTCGAATCGCGTTGCTTGGCAATTATTTATTAAATAAATAAAGACAATTGAATGATTTTCTCTCTCTCTCTCTCTCTTCTTGATAGTGTTAAAAACAAAATTCCCTCAGATTGTCTATAGCATTTAAGCGAACTAGATGGGTGTCAATTTTAATTAAATAATTTAATTAAAATTGATTTAATTTCAATTATTTGAAGTCCTAAAGTTCTCTCTTTTATTCCTTTTTACATAAGTGCGTAACACCTACTTTATGTTTCTTTATATTCTAACTTTATATTTCTTCTCTCCCCCTATGTAGTATTTATGTAATCACTTGAATATCTTTGTAAGTTTCTGCACATTATGCTAACATAATTTTTCTCGAAAAAAAAAAGATATTCGCAAGATAGCACTTTTTCGAAACTTCCGCAATATAGCACCTTTTCCACCACTTGAACGACATAGCACCTTATTGATATATATACTTGCCTTACGGACCGCTACCATGCTCCTTAGATAACCGCCACTACCGATACGGCCAGCAACTATACGCTAGACAACAGGCGCACATAACACGCGGCTATAGGTAACAGACTTATATAATGTTCACGGTGTATAATGGATTAATCGAATGATTAACGGGCAAGCGCGCGTGCGTGCGTACATGCGAGAGTCGCTGTGCTGCTAATATAATAATGAATTATTTAAAGGGCGAGCGCGCAGAGGTGGTCGCGTTATCGAGTGGTGCAAATATTCGCGCGATACGCAAACAATGTGTATATGTGTGTGTATTATGTATATAGCGTTGTGCGTGGAGTATGTCAATGATGTTTGGATAGAAAATAATTTTGTTTGAATTCGTGATGAGGGAACATGAGAGGGAGAGGTGAGTAATTAGCGAGGAGTGCGACGTAAAACGTATGGTTGTGATGGCTGATGGTCGTTTTGCGATTGGTCACCGTAAAAGAAATAATTTGGTAATAAAAGCAGCCAAGTTTTTAGTTTCGTATATGAGCTCTGCTTAAATTGTTGAAAATTTCAAAACCAATTAACTGCACAAAAAACTCTTGTTTTCTTAATTTTCGACCGAATCGACCGTTTAAAAACGAAATGTTTTCTTTGACATTTCGTCATCGTTCGGAGAGAAATGTGCAACTCAATGAAATTACAAAACTAAATATTGTTTCGTATGAAAAAATGAAATACTGAAGTCTGAAAAAATATGCGATGAGTGGGACGTGAGTCCACGGACCCACAGTAGGTGTTTCAACCTATATGACATTTTCCAAATGTATAAAGAATCTTTTTGATAAAAAAAACATTCTCTTCGTCTTTTTAATACCTATATAATTTCATTTTTACATAGAAATACAGGTTTTTGAAGGGGGATTGTTTTCTCAATATCACCAAATTCACTTTGTGAAATAAATAAAATCTTATAATTTTTTTTCTATATCACTCAAATTGATCGAAATTTGATAAGAACACATCCCAAAAATGTGTATTATTCTGTATTTGAATTCATTTATATTTGAACGGTTTAAATTGATTTATTGTAATCACAGAAAACATAAATGATATTATCTGCAAATTTCAAAAATTAAAAAAAGTATTAAACAAATCAATGAGAATTTGTATCATTCTATTTTTATTGTCAAATAATATTATTTTTAACTCCAAACGCTTATTCTCCGATACCATACATCAATGATATTCTCTAGTTTCAAAAGCTGTTTTAATTTGCTGTTTGTAGGCAATCGATGTGTATACATATGTGCGCATTCAATTCTATAATTATGACGCAGACCTTGAATTTTATTACGAAAGTTAACTAAATTAACGTTTATTTTTCATGTCAGTCCTATATAACCTTAAAATTAATAAATAAAATAATATTTTCTCAACGCTTAACATCGATCTACATTGTTAGACTAAGTCTCAGCAATCATCTCTAATACCATATATACTACCACTCAAAATCACGTAAAAATAAAAAACACATTTTACCACCGTAAGTCTACTAAAATTCTTCTTATTCCGATTTATAAGTACACCGTTCAAAAATTATCTATATACAAATTCTCTCAATTCTCTCTTTCTCACCTTCCCGCCCCAGCAATCGCAATAGAATTTCCACTATCGGCAACTACAATTGCACGCGCACACTAATGAATTCTATATATATATATATATATATATATAATTTCATTATCGACAAATAATTGGTCGTGTACGCGCATGCGTGCGCTCGTCGTTGTTATTGCCGTTACTACTACTTTCATCTCTCTAATCAACACACACACACATACACATACATGTAGATACACAGGTGTGTGCTCGGGTACCGGCGGGGGACGCCAATTACAATTTTCGCCGCGGCGTTATTAGCTCCGGCTATTTACTCAGCCGAGTAGAAAGTTATAACAATGTGTGCGCGCGACGGACGCACTCTCTCTCTCTATCTCTCTTGCCACCTACGCATACACTCATATGGCTCGCTACCATGTTGTAGACACACACACACAGTCACGTTGGACAAGTGTATACGCGTGGGCTTTAGCGCAACACTTGTACCGCATAAAAGGATACCACCACCGCAGACGATTTTCTCTTTTTATTCTACCTCCTCTGTTTTCTTTCCTTTTTTTTCAACGGCTGGCTGGTTGCTGCTACTGCTGATTCTCTCCGAGAGAGAGAGAGAGAGTGGAGAACCGCGGAAAGTGAATTTGTAAAGGGGGAGCATAATATCGTACCACCTCCTTCCACTCCGCCTACCTCTCCGACTCGGTACCGTGCGGTCGACCGACAGGTCAGGGTTTTAAGCACGTGTATGTATGTATGTATATATCTATACACGTGCGTTGGATTTCAGAGAAACCCAGGCTACTTCGCCGTAATACGCCGGGGATAATAGCATTACACTCTCGAAACATACGTAGGTATATATATACGCGACCAACGCGCAGTTCTCTCACGAAGAATAGAGGTGGGGGGATGGTGAAACGTCGTCCTTTTGAATTACTGTTTTCGTATTAGTGCGCGAACGGAGAATCGTGTATATGCTACGCGGGAGAATTCGTTTGAATCTACGGCCGTGTGAGAGGCGCTTGATTGTGGACATGAGAGAATGAAGGTTTTCTGTGTGTTTGTGTATGTATATACATGTATAGAGTGAGATCTGAATGGAAGCGTTTAGAGCGGATGGAAAACACGCGGTGCGGTGGCTATATCAAAATGAAAATAAGGGAGGTTGGGGTGAGGGATGAGGGAGCTGCTGAGCATGTTAATGTGTTTTTATATGGTTTGAGAAGAAGAAAAGGGTTCAATGATTTATTTTGGAATAATGATTATGCATATATGTGGGGGTTTATGTAAATGACGGCAATTATATTCAATTGGGGATGAAAAAAGTCGAATGGCTCAGTGGTCAATTTACGTGTGAATAAAATTAAATACGAATTGTTCTAATTTGACGACGTTCCTGGTATTTCGTTTATGTTTCTCGACTATATCTATTAAAATGTACGTAACTTCGTAAGTAGTATACTGCCGATCGATGCACCAGTCAATATTTATACAACTTAAAGTGCAGAGAGAATTTTATAGTGAAAATTAGTGTTTTTCATAGTTTAAACCGGATAGACTCAGATTTTCATGAAATTTACTACAATTTATAAGTAAAAATTGATATTATTTTCAATTTCATTAAATAAATAAAAATTTTCACTATAAACTGTATTCAATTTTCGTAAAAATATAAATGTCTATATCGTTAAAAATAATTTTAATAAGAAAAGAAAAAGAATCATATAATCTTCGATTGATACATACACTAAAGTAAAATCACTACATAATCGTAAGTCAATAACATAAGATACGACAAGTTCTGCAAATAACTCCATCAATAAATTATTTTCTAACCAAATGTCAACAAGACTTCTAATCCCATAAAAATCCACTGTACATCAATAACCTTGCGTCCATTAAATTCTCAAATATTATTAAAAAAAAAAAAAAAAAATCCCCAACATTACCCTCCTCCATGTGTAAATTACAGCAGCGCAACCCTTCCTCCCATCGTCGCATCGACACATCCTAAATAACCCAACCCTTCCGCCATAAACAACACCCACCAGCTCAATCGAACGCGTACCCTTGAAAAAAAAAACCTCCTCCAGGCGTATCACCACCCACCCGTAAACTTGTGGCAAGCGTTCCACCTCTTCCTCTACACATCCCCTTGGGCCTCATCGTTCGCTCTTGCGCCTCTTCGCGCGCTTTTGCATATATATATCCCACACTCCTCTTATACGTCCTACGCGTCCCCAAGCGTGTTTTATTAAAGAGCAATGCATTTTCGCGCTCGCTCGCGTACGCGTACGCGCGTGTGCGTGCGTTGACGAGGGACGTTCCCGAACTGCGTTTTGCATCAAAAATACATGGGTGCATTTGCGAGAAGTGCGTGGACGGTGAAAGAGAGAGAGAGGGAATGGGACGTGCTTTTAAATTTGCATTTGGATAATGTCGGACATTAAATAGTTTCGTGGGTGCGACGGATGCGAGGATTGTGAAAGAGGAGGAAGAGTGGATAGGAGGGATGTATCGTATAGTTGAGAGAGAGTGAAAGGTAGTTTTTTTTGAAGTGATAATGGAGGGGAATGATGGTTTTAGGTGCAATTGGGGGTTGGGTGTAAATTTTGATGTGTGATGTTTTGGTAAAGCGTTTTGTTGGTAGCCAGAGGGTGACGAGTGTTGAAGTAGTCGATTGGCCAACGATGATCGGTATAGTTTCAAATGGCAATGCACTCGAATCAGAGTGTTGAATTTCCAGAAAATTCATGGTAGGTATAATTATTATTTCACTTTTCTATAAAAAAAAAATACGATATTTTATATAGATTAAAAACTTCGTGTCCAAAAAATAAAACATATTCCTAAATATCGTGTAATATTATCAGCCTCAGGTACCTGTCTGACCATATACTGTCCTTTTCTACTGCAACACTACACAAACCTACACATACATTCAATATATTACACTTACACTTCCTATTATAAATGAAATTCCATCAATATCATTAAAAAACCCACCATTAATTATTACTCAAAAAGAAACTCTTTAAACCGTTAAAAACAATATCACCATGAAAAATCCAATTCCCAGCTCATTCTATCACCTCGTCTCCCCTCCCTAACCTCACGTTCTTTCGCACCTCGCGTCGTTCCAACTCTCTCTCTCTCACTCTCGCGGCCGTGAAAAATCGCAGTTACGTGCAAATCAACCACACTCTAAACCCTTTCCTACCCCCCACACACATACACACTTTCTTTCCACTGGGGAGAACGCATTGCTCCATTAGTTTGTATTAGGTGCGACTTCCCTATACCGTTGGCTACTGTTTTCTCCTCTTTCTCTCCCTCCTCCTCCTCCTCCTCCTACCAACTTTTTCCATTCACGTAAAAGAAAAGCCACTGTAGCAGGTTGGTTCCGTTTGGCGACCAATCGATTCACCCCCTCCCCTATAGCTCCGCGCACGCATACACACTAAAGTCAATCTCTTTCTCACCCCTGTATATATATATATATATACAGTACACACTACACTAGCAACAACGGGCGTGATAAATTAGTCGGGCCTTCATAAACATTTCACAGCTGCTGCCGACACCCTCGGCCCTTTACCCTCTCTCTCTCTCTCTCTCGCTCTTGCCTTTCGTATACACATTCGTACTACCCACACACACGCACACATGCGTATATACGTATATAGATATGTACGCAAGTGAGAGGGGAGAGTTGAGAGAGTAAGCCGCGAATCGGTCGGCGACTGACGCGGGGAGCTGCGCGATACTTTGCAAGTTTATGTGTGTGTGTGTGTATATATATATATAGATGCAGAGCGTGGAACGAGTTATTACGTTGTCGAGGCGGATTCTCTGTGGCTGAATTTTCCCGTGTGGCGCTTGATTCGTACCCAGCTGTACGTGGTCCCGTGAGTGGTAAAAAGTCAGTTATGAATCTTTTGGTCTTGGGTGGAGGTAAATAGGGGGAAGTGAAAAGTAAGGAGGGTGGGGTGGTAAAAGTTTGCGCGAAAAGTGTTGGTTATTGAATTTTAATTGGTTGGGCGAGCTCAGCGAGATCGAGAAATCGTTTTTTAATTTGTTACCCCGTAAATTCACTTTCTGCTTTAGCACGAAATTAAATTCATCGTAACGTTTCTTTGAAGCTGTACAGAAAGTAAAAAAATAATGTAGTTCCAACTGACCTCCCATGTAACCCTAACTTGAGCTGTACAGTGCGGTGAACGAGATTCAGTGAACGTCAGCAGCCCATTACGTTAAACTTATTATAGTAATCGGTAGGAACATTTATGTCTCATCCTGGATATGGGCCGAAATTTTAATGACCTTGCATCTGTATTCGTACGAGTATCGCCTAGTAACAACATTTTTTTTCTATACGTTAAAAGGCAATTATACATATAGGTGCCTGTATGTGTATATACGTAGTGCGAATACATGTGTGGGTTTACACGATGTATTTGTTATTTAATCAAGGATAATCCGTATAGAAGTCTCGGCATTCGTTGTTTATTTACAAGGATTGGAGAAACTCTTAAAACAAATGTTTATTTTATTGATTGAAGTAGAGATTGCACAAGTAACATATATGCGTTTTTTTTAGTGAGATTAAGTAAATCTCTTACAATTAGTTCAGGTGGATTTGCGATCGTTACTGTAATAAATACTACGTTTTAAATGTTTTATAAAGTATTTATGTATTTTTTTTTAGATAATATAAAAATAATATAATTGGTTCACTCCGAAATCGTAACAAATTGGAATAGGAAGATTAGAAAGGGATGGTAAAATAGTGATATAATCGAGGGAGAGTGGAGGGAGGGGTAACAGCTACAAGAACAGTAAGCATCTATTGTATCATTAAACTTGTTAATTAATTGATCTTTTATCGTTAAAATTTTCAGATTCACAAGAATCACCGTCTGAGTTACATATAATTTTTTCACTTTCCTAAACGTTTTCAAAATTCATTATCTAATTATAACTTTATTCAAAATAATATATTATTTCTAACTTTTCCTTAGTTAAGAAAATAATTATATTAATTGGCCTAAATTATGTTTGTCTTCATTTAAAAAAGTTTCGTCAATAATAACTCGACGCCTAAACGAATTATTACGCTACCCAATTCCAGCACCGATACTCACAAAAGAACAAAATCCCACCGCGACATTGAGTAAATCACTTGAACAACTTCTTCAACTGCTCACTCGAATCAGGTCGCTCCACAAGTCGCTCCATTCGCAAAAAGACGCGCGCACGCGCGTATATAAGCGCCGTCGCCTCGTATATACTATACACTTATTCTTCTCTCTCCCCCCACTACGTCAATGAAATAAATTTTTTACGAGTAGCGCACCAGGCGCCCGCGTCTTATATAACGAGGCCACTCGATTTACGAGGCCGGGGAAATGAGCATCGCGCGGGCGCCTTTAATTTCGTAATTATATTCCTACACCGCCGCGGGGGCATTTTTCATATCGAGGCTACGCGCGCGCGCTCGTGCGCTTCATTAAATTCACTTACGAACTTTTTGCTACGTAGCGCGAGCGCGCAATTACGAGGCGCCGATATACCAGGTGTAATCTGATATCGTGGAGAGTAAATCTTTGAGAGCGTAGGCGGTTAGGGGAGGAAGCTCTTTTTTTTTGTTGCGGTGTCGTTGCGGGTTAGCGATGATTAATTGTATTGATCTGAGAGGAGGTTGGTGAAATTAGGTTTATTTATTGATTATTGTTTATTGGATGGATTATTAGTATTATTCGTTTTATGAATTCTATTTTAATTGTAATCGTAAATGTTACGTAATTATAGCATGAGTAACAGTCGTATTTTATGGGTTCAATTAGGAAACAATGTGACTCCGAATTCATTCCAAATCGATAAGTCAGAGTATACCTATGTAACCTATAGTTTTGGAATTTAAGTACGTTCTTAATTTAGCTGTTAAAATGATTCGACGGATTTTTTATTCTATGTTATGATTATATTAAAATCACATGCATTTTATTATGTTTGTTACTTGCATATACCTATATACATCATAATTTTTATCAAAATATCATGCAAATAGGGTAAACGAGGATGGTAAATTGAGTAAAACCACGTATAGTTTACTAGAAAGCTTAAAAAAAAACTCATAAAATGCTAGTAGTTTGAAGTTAACATTGAAAAATAAAATTTCAAAATCTGGGTATTATAAGAAACATTGGCAACCTGCGTGCAATTTAAGAACAATCGAAAAATAAAAAAAAATTCGCGTCAAAACATTTCAAGAATAGAATAGGATACGTGAAATCCAAAAATCACACTGACATATGCATACCCTGGCTGTTCGATCCATTCTGCTAAAAAAAATAAAAATAAGAATAACATCAATAAAATGAATGAACCTTACCTTCTACACTTCAAAAAAAGAATAATTAAACTTTCAAAAGAATCAAACAAAATTTTCATCAAAGATCCTCTCTTCAACAGCTCCACCCATGGCAAAAGTATATACGTCAATCTCATTAATCTCCCAGGGAGAATTTGAATTTCTAATAGGCTTGAATTACGCATGCTTCGAGAATCACCATATATCCATGTATCGTATATACCCTCGTGTTACATCGAAAATCCCTCCCACGCACGCAGTGGACACACACACACATCCCTATAGCTTCAAAAGTACAGCACCAACCTACGCACACGTGTGTGCATCGAGAGTTTAAGTATAATCCCCCAAAATGTCGAGATCACACTCCTCCTCTGCCTCTACCTCCTCCCTCTCTTTGTGTATATCGGCTGCGTTAACCAGTGACCCAAATGACGCGCGCGGATGTGTCGCGCGCGCGCGCGCGCGTACACCCCCAGCTTGTTAATTACACTTTGCCATGCGCGATCGCTCTCGCGTGTACATACTAACATACACATACACATTGAGAATTTGATGAAGCTACGAGAGAGAGAGAGAGAAGAGCGGAACAAAGGAACGTGCAAAGAGAGTGTACACGGTAGAGAACAGTAGGGTAAAAAAAAAGAGGCAACGGTCCCTAGAGAGAAGAAGACTAAGAGGAAGAAGAGGACGTGATTAAACAGAGGAACTGAACAACCGGAGTATATATTCGAAAAGCTTATATATATATATATATATATACGTACGTGTATCCCCCCAGAATCGCCGCGCGGCCTCTCCGCCACTTCCGACGCGGCGGCCCTTCCTTCCTCTGCCGTACACCTTGTCTGTACATATACTATATACTTGCTATATCTACAGCATATGTATACATACATATACATGTATGCGCATGCATGCACGGGCACGCGAAGCGAAATAATCTCCGCGCGAGGATTGTAATCTGCGCGATATTAAATTTAGTTTGCCTGCTCTCTCTCCTCTGCCTGCAGCCGGAAACTGCACCGAGAGAGAGAGAGAGAGAGAACGGTAGTCCGAGCGTTAACTTAAACGCCGCGGTTAAACCCTCTAATTAATTACCTTGTGCTCCTACCGCTGCTGCCGCCTCAGCTATCGCTAGCGCAGACAAAGTCGCGAGTAGCGGCGGCGGTGGGCCAACTTCCGCTTTTAAAACATTAGTCAAGTATATATGCGCGCGAGCTCGCTCGCGAAATATATATATATATATATATATATATATATATACGCGTAGGCGGGATCGTCGGCTTATAGATAAGCGCGAAAGAGAGAGAGAGAATTCCTGTGTGTATGTATGTATGTATATGGTAGCTTTTGTAATGTAATAAGCTCGGTGTAATTTTATTCGGCGGAAGAGAAAGCTGTTATTAGGGAGAGAAACAGCCGTTCGGGTGAAAGAGAAGGAGGGGGAGGGACATTGCTGCTGCTGCTGCTGGAAACAAATAATTCGCGCGTGTTTGTACTACTGGTGTAGGATATGAGGATGTGTGTATATATATATGGGTATAGCGCATTTAAAAATATATTAAATTGTTTCAGAAACGCGGATGGTTGCACGTATACGGCGCGGGAAATGTTTTTGCCCTGCACATGTTTTTTAATATATAACGTTTGATAAAATTTCATTCTCCGGTTTTTCCCTGTATAATGTATATATGGTCATGTGAAATGGGGATATGGGAGAGGAATTAAACGAAAAATTTGCCGCGGAGTTATATTATTTAATTTTTTGGTTTGCTCCGCGGCGATTTATAAAGATCGCGTGATATGTTTGTTGAGTATCGGGGCGGAATGGTATTATACGCGCGCGTATATATTTCGTAGTAAATGATATTTTGCGGGTACGGAGAAAATCAGTTACAAAGGTATGTATACTATATATATACAACTGTCGGCTGGGAATTCACATATATAATGTATTAAACGTATAAAAAATATAGATATTTTTCTCACATAACGCAACGATACGATATACGCCTATATATACCCAAAAATCATGGAGAAATTTCACAACCATTCAATTCCCATCGTACCAGCAGTACCTGCATGTATAATCGAATCGACGAAAAAAAAAAAGCAAAACGCCACATCAATTCCCATCAAACCAATTTCTTCCACTTCGGACCTCATTAAACTATACCTCGCGCGTTCTCTGCTGCTACACCACCACTCGTCGATGATTCTCTCCCCATATATACGCCGAATTTCATTTCACCACGCGTGGCCCTTCGGGAACCGCGCGTGCTTGCGTAAAAATACGCATAACTGCTAACGAACGCACGTACGCACGCGCGCGCGCGCTTGGGCGCATTCGCGATGTAATTGAATATTCGACGTATATATGTGTGTACACGCACGTGGGCATCAAAATTTCACTTGGTGCGTATATATGGTTGTAGAATGTGTATACATTCGCGTTGTATGTATATCGGCGCGTTTTCGGTTATAGAGCGAGGTGGCCGCGCGAGGGTAAAGTGTCCTATGTGTAAGATGAATTATTTTCGTGAAATTAATCGTATTAATGATAGGGTAGGCATAAGTATAATATTGTATAAAGTACATCGAAGTCTTTGTAAAATATACATTCCGATAATAATTAATCGAAGTGTATATGTGTACATAGTGTGTATATGTGCAAATCTCACAAACGCTGCGAAAAACTTCGATAAATGGACCCAAAAATTTTTTTTTGATGACACCTTCCAAAGTTTTTCTTGTTGGTTAGGGTGTCTAGAAAAGATATCTATTGTTAAACAAAGTCAATTGTTTAAAAATGATTAAAAATAGCTCTAGTTTAGTTCTTAATCATTTCACCAAAAGCAACTAAAAAAGAAATTTGGAAAAAAGAAAATAAAATTAAAGAGTGACAGCTTCCCAGATCTTTTTTTAGAATTAGAAAATCTTGAGTCCTTCAAAAGTTACGTGAGTTTGAAGTTGAGCTTAAAATACACGTGATCAATGATTGGGACAATCTTTGACCTTTTCACACCGTTTTTGTGAATTTTTCTGTATTTTAAGCTCAACTTTTGAACGAATCAACATTTTCTAATTCTGAAAAAAGATTTGGAAAGTTCTTGCTCTTTAGTTTTATTTTATATTTTCCAAATTTGTTATTAAGTTGTTTTTGGTGGAATGATTTAGAACTAAACTAGAGCTATTTTGAATCATTTTTAAACAATTGATTATTAGTCCCAGAAAAATGATACCATTCGATGAACTTTGTTCAACAACAGATATCTTTTCTAGACACCCTAACCAACAAGAAAAATCTAATTTTGAAGGTGTCATCAAAAAAAAAATTTTTGGATTCATTTATCGAAGTTTTTCGCGGCGTTTGTGAGATTTGCACATTTACGAAAAATGAAAAAAGAACAGGAAAGATTGTGAACGAAAAGAGAAATGGGTGAAAAAATAAAGGATAGAATTTCGGGGGTTTTAGACCAGAGGATTTTTTAATTATATAGATGACGAATTGGGAGCGTACAATTGTTTCAGTTTTTTTTTATCCGCGTGTATACGAAGGCCGAGGGAAGGAAGCGAGCAACTAACAAACACAATTACGCGGGATCAGCGAGAATTCAGTTATTTTTAATTTGAAACGTAGTAATCGTTGGTGCATCCCCGCCGGTGGAGCTCACCTTTGTATATACGCGCGGCAATTTTCCACGCGGCCAATTAACGTTACGCGCATGCGTGTACTTTTTTTTTTGTTTAGTCCGCCTTCAATTTTCCCGATGCCGATGACGTTTGGCAGGTGCTGGGCTACTGCTACTGCTGCTGCTGGTCTTTGCAGTTTTGGATTAAGTGGGTCGACAAATGTCGATGCGGCTGCTCTTACTGTACGTGTATATACGACTGCGTGCGAACTTTGTGGATTGTTAAGCTGTTGACTGTACATATATACAGTTAGTTGCTAGTAAATTATTTCTCATAGCAAATTTTATATATAATTATATAAAAAGGCAGTGAATATGTTTATAATTGATTTACGTTATATTGGACGTACATTAATTCTTTCAGTCACCGTGTCAATTAACAACTCACGTTTTCAAATGGACGTGTGAGTATGGGGTATATTTTCGTAACCCCCATTTCCTCCGATGAATAAAGAAACATTTTGCATTTCAACTAGAGGGAAAAGAGAGAGGGATGAAAAAAACGACAGTATTTATTCTTCTGAAATGCAGACATACACGATGGATCGACAAAAGCGACAACCCCATTGAATTTGACTTTCGATTTAAATTTAGCAGAAGCAATACAAAGCCGTAGAAATAGAATATATTTAAAGTCGCACGAATATATAGTTTTAATATGTCATTCCGAACGTGACATGTCACTCATGCGACACTTTTTTCATCTCACCTTTTCTCTCTGCTTCGATTAACAATGGAAAAAATTTAATCGTCACTGTCGCCTCACCCTCGTGCGCGAAAAAATTTTAACCGTCACACTTTGCCGCCACTGAAAAATGTATATATTTTATTAAGGAACTTTATCGGTGAACGAAAAAAAAAACACCTCTTCGCTCTTGATATGCAAGCGACAGGAATTCCGATTAACATTGTCCTTTCAACCATATATATACATCCATGTAAAAAAAACAAAACACTTACCGAGGTCGAAAAGAACCGTTACAACTCACCGAAACAAACTAGGTATATACCCACGGGTACAAACAAGTTGGATGACATAAGCGTACTGTAGTACGACTAAAGGCCACCGGTTATTTCGAAACTTCGATGCATCGTAAAATTCGTAGCTTAATCCCCCCTGTGTGTGTATATAGCGCTTCGAAAATTTCAATTAAACTACTTTGCCTAACGCGCGACCTCCTTTCAACCAAACAAACGGTCCTGAAATACATACACACAAACATATACCCGTGGCGAAACAAGCCCGATAAATTCTCTCTTCTCTTTCTCTTTATATATACGAGACTCTTTCCTTTCCACGACTTGTTTATCGCGAGAAAAAGAGAAAGAAAGAGATACGGAAAAAGGCAAAATGTCATTTCTATGCGAGGTAGTACTATATACACAGCCACGCGACTCAATCATCCCGGGGATTCTCTCTCTCTCTCTAGCCATCGCGTGAAGAAGAAGAAGAAGGTTTCTTTCGGCTTCGGCCCGCTTATAGCTCTTTGACGCGATAGACCGATCAATTCCCTAGTGCGATATACCAATAATCTCGTGAATAGAAGCGAGGTGTATGAGATGAAAGACGTCGTGAGTTTTTTTTCTTTTTTTTTTCTTTGTCGTGGTATGCACGTATATAGAGGGTGATAGTAATGCGATTCATCAGTGAGTGCAAGCGCGTGCGTCTTTACGACGATATCTTGGGAGGAGTTTAAATGGGTATGCGATGCGGTTACCTTTTTTTCGGTAGTAGGAGATTAGGATAAGGGAAGGTGGGTAGTGGATTATGGTTGTGGTGGTAATAAGAATCTATTTGTATCGTAAATTGAGTTGTGCAATGGTAAAATTTAAAATTGATGGTCTAAAACATTGAAGAAAATTTGTCATTAGAAGGAAATTTGAGAATTGGATAATATTTCGAAATATTTTGAAATACTAAGATTGAAACTTTTGTGGGAATGTAGAGTATCTCATTACCGTAGCCAACAAAGTCGTGGTTTTATAATCCGGTATATGGTTAAATAAATGATATGAATAATTACCTTAATCTGTAATATTGAAGGACACGCGTCCTCGAATTTGTAGTATTCTTCAGTAAATTAACTATTTAATTATCATAGCAGTTATAACAAGTTTACGAAGTAATAACCATTTGCATTCACACAAACGTGTCTTACGCCATGTAAAATATCAACTTCGTCTCGAAATAACTAACATTTTTAATTATTTTTTTCAAAGTTTCTTTTTGAAATTTAATAACCTACGTAAACGCGCAGTAATCAAAAGAGAAAGCTCTTTAAAAATTCGAATTAAATAGTAACATTCAACTTTACGTTGTATACTATTGAAAGTTACGCTGTAATCGGCTTTTACGACTTTTCTACTAATATTCCTTTCTCTTAATTTAAACGTTTTTCAAACAAACAAAATCTAATTCCCACAATTCAAAAACAAAACATACCTCAACCCCAATTTCCTCCATACACCAACAAAAATAACCACACCACGTATCCCCATACCCAACCCTCACTATATATACTCGAACACTTTGAGACACACGCCACGCATGTCTTACCCCTTTACTCGCTCGCTGCTAGGTTAAAGAAGGTCTCGCGCTGTTTTACTTTTTTCTTCTCCTCGACCCTCTTCTCTACCACGTACATACAGAATGAAAATTCAGCAAGTAACGTATTATATACATACATACATACGTATATACGTATATATATATATATATATACGCAGGCGCGAGAAATCAGTCTTTTTACTTTGCGAGTGAAAGGAGAGGAATGAAAAATACCTTGGCGAGCTCGCTGCTACTACTACTACGTGCTCGACGCTCTTTCTCTCTCTCCTTCTCTGCGGGCTGCTGAGCTTCGCGCATTACACGGAACGCGTTCGGCATCGGCAACGCGCCGTCGACCTGCCTTATCATTCACTAAGACGCGCATGCGTATACGTACGTACGTTACGTATGTATGTGTGTATGTGTGTATCCGAGACAAGGTGATAAAATGCGCGATGCATGACGGGCATGGAAATGAAGACCCTGCATAACTCTCAGTGTATGTATGGATGTATATAGGTGGTATGGAGTATATATATAAATGTGCGTGTGTGTATATGTGGGTAGAAAGGTGGTAGAGGGATGACAATGTACTGTAATTTTCATGCGCTGCCACGGGAAACCTCAACGCCTCTATATAATACATTTTTATTATTTTATATTCCAAGGGTATATATGCTGGAGTCGAGTCTCTCTCTCTCTCTCTCTCTCTCTCGTATCTGTATATATGTCAGTGCGAATTACTGAGGCTCTTGTTTTACGCGCGCGCTCGCGCTCTTGGGTATTAACGGGGCGTCGCGTCCTTATGGTATTTGCGCTTGTAAATATCTCTGGTATTTTCTTATCAGATTCTAGAGAAATTTATGTAAACTACTTATATTCTTTCATTCTTTGTGGTGAGTTTTTTCTTTTACGAGTCGATACTTCGGTATATATGCCTTGACGCAACAGGATTGCAATTATATGTGGCTGTTGATATATTTGCTTTTATATACGTATATATAGCTTTGTGTAGTGAATTTTTGTTTTTACGTTGAGCTGTTATTTTCATTGCTGTATTGTTATTATATAGGGGGAAGAAAATTTCATGTCGTGCACGAGCGAGTATTGAAAATTCATTGTAAGTGTATAGAGAGAAGGAATTTCTTTTACGTGTATATTAATTTTTTATTTGTAATGCGGTGGTGTGCTGGGAATTTCATGCATATTGTAAAGTCAATTGATATGAACGAAAATTTAGTTGAAGTTATGAACAGCTGGACAGTTTTTTTATTGATAAAGCAAAGGAATCACGAAAAAGAAGAAAAATCTCATACAAATTATGGTTTTGAGTTAACTTTTAAATAGATTGAATGAAATTAACTTCCACCAAACACTTGTACATCAACAGCTAATATATATTGTCTTTTAAACGTGCGCTCTAGTAATCATCATATATTTATTTTTTCATGACACCAATATTATTTTTTATTAATATTAATTGAATGCAGCTAATGGCCAAGGTTACTACCAAAATTGTTAAAATAAATAAAAACGATTTTGGTAATAACCTTGGCCATTAGCTACATTCAATTAATATTAATAAAAAACTACCATTAGCTGCAATTTCACCAATATTATTTTTTGTAACACTTATTTTTGTAATACATTTAATTTAACACTACTCCGATTTAAGGAAATTTATGTAAAGGATTTACGTCCTTTTAATATATTGTAAAAAATAAACAAAAAATAATTATAACACATATTGCATATTTTTAAAAACCTTTTGAAATCACTCTATAATAATCTTGTCCCTCCCATCAACCCCTACGAATAATCCAAAAAAAAGCTAAAACATTGACAGCAACAACTCATAAGCGGTACGAAAAATACGATTCACACAGCACTTCGCGTCCATGAATTACGAACGACTCGCGCGACAGCAGCGTTGACGACAGTGTCACGGGAGTTTTCCCTCTTCACTTCTTCTTCTTCTTCTTCTTCCTACACAGGAAGGTTGGCGACTTAAAAATGTACACAATGTCGCAGGACGTCCGCGCTTCTCTTCTTTATATTCTACCATAAACCTCGTACCGCGTGTCGTTAACGTTTTGCAAAGGCGGTCACGCTTATGGGATCCTCGAATAATTGAAGCTGGCACTTTACCGTTGATTGATTAACGAAGTCTCGCGGCAACTACGACTAAAAAAGATAAGCTAGCAGCCTTAAAAGAATCCGAATCTCGAACTTTGTGCTTCTGTCGAGCATCTGAATTCGTAAAATCTGTCTCAAAAATTGAGTGAAGTACGTATATATAAGCGCTGAGGGTGAACCAACGCGGGCAGGCGGAGAAAAGAGAAAAACGAGAAAGCGTTTCGATGTTTTCTAAACCAATCTATATACCCGTCTCTCTCTCTCTCTCTCGGTACCTGCGTGTAAAATAAAGAAGAACAAAAAATATAACCTCGAAAACAATCATCCTCCCCTATATATATAGCAAGAAGAATCGTCCAACAAAAAGAAATCCATACGCACGAAATTAAAAGGTCCAGTTCTCACGAATAATATTTCGCTTTGTGCGTATATATATATACATATACACGGTCAGAAAAAGTTCGCACATATGGTTATGAAAGCTTTGTACCTTCGTTCGACTATTTTTCCATCGATTGGACGAAACGCATACATATACCATTGCCATGCGAAGGGTTGTACATGCATGCTTCTTCTATAGCGTTCGAATTCAAAAGTCTAAGCGCTCTATTAAAGGTATTATTAATGGACTCCACTACACGCGTATGCACATACACATACGTCGCGCTCATTACAGACGAGGTAGGTGGGAGGAAACTCGCTTGGTTCAGCCAAATAGAGCGACGTGAATTACGGCAACGACTACATTATACACGACGTCGCTTCGGTCTATATATACGTGTATTAACGATATATACCATAATAATAAATATATACATAAACATACACGGGGGTATGTACAGGAAACAATTGGGGAAATTCGAGATGGAATCAAACGAAATTAATTACAACAGTCGATTGTATATACATATATGTATGTATATATATATATATTCTTCACGCGTATATATACGTTATTTCACTTTGGATGGAATTTCATCGAGCGCGCGCGTTCGTCGGTAAACTTTGATGTTTGCGTCGCGCCGGTCCGACGAGGCTTACCTCTTGTCGCATGCAGCAGGTGGTATATCTAACGGGACTGCGAAAAAGCGTACGTACGTGTATGTATGTGTGTACAAGCGGCGCGAGGACAAAAAGTTAAGCTCCCCGCATATATACGCGCGCGTGTAAGAGAGGCGAAAAGAGAGAACGGGTTATATTGCATGCTGCAGTTGTTCACGCGTATGTACGCGACTATGTGGGTGTGTAGGTTGGGTTGGTTTATAGAAGGTCGCAAGTGTGGTAAGAGTATATAGAGGAGAGAGAGAAAACGAAAATTTTTTCGTTAAATCGAGAAACGGTTCGTTTATCTTTGAATTGGTAAGTGTGTAATTTAGTTTATTAGTATAGGGAGGTAATATTTTTATGCTATGCTTTTGGTGGATCAATTTTGTTTCTTGTTTTAATCAAATTTCTTGTTTTGTAGAGTATATATATATCTGCAGAAAACCAGTAAACGATTGCTTGATTTAAATAACCCTCAATCAACTTTCAATCTACGTTTTATTGTAAATAAAAAAAGAAATATATTTTTATTATTTGAATTACTTTTGCGCTTGTTACAAACAGATATGGAATATCGTTAAATATACAAATAAATTTCAGAATATTTTTTTCCACATATACGTGTAAAATTTTAAACTCATTTGATACAGTTCAAATGGAGAAATCATTAATAAAGGTACATTTTAATATTGGCAATCATTATATATCAATAATCAAATATATATGTTGCATCGGTAATAATGATAATTATTTCAAAGTGAAATATTGTATGTAAGCGAAAAGTTTTAATTCCAGCAGATATATTAATAATAAATATTATCTGTTGCAGAAATAATGATGGATAATAAATCAGCATTAATTAAAAATATATTTACGGAGAAGAATAAGTAAGTAAAACTTACTATGTTCAATAGGGAAAATAGCACAGACTTTTATTGCTATGAAAGTTACTGCAATTTATTATAATAATCATTCTTAACTTTAAATATTACAAAACCATTGCAAATTTAACTACAAAATTCTTCTGCTTGATTAAAAAGATATGAGCATAATGTAAAAATCAGTATATTTAATTGGATTTTTGAAATTTTCTAATAAATATTATATAAATTTAGACTTCTTATTATTCACTTCGCGAAGTATAGGTTTTGACATTTCATATATTATACTCTTCTAATAAAATACTAATATTTAAAACTGACCTTTCGTTACATTTATCAACGCAAACCCATAGACCGTAACACCACTTCAAAATGAATCCATTATAATAAAGTACAAATCGAAAATTCATCATTATTAATTGTCGATTTCATACCCATTAATGAAAAAATTCTACACGCATCTATATATCAATATATCCATCGTCCTGGCAAGGGTCACCAAGATTTTCACAAATTCTTTATCACTCAAACGCGAGACCGCGTTATATATCAAATGGGCACATCGATCAAATGCGCTCACACTCACGCAGTCTTGCTCGACGCTAACCTTTGAACATTTTATGCGTGAACGCGTATATGTGTCTGCCTTCTTCTTCCTTTTGCAAGTACTGGCTATCGCTACCCGATCGATCAAATACCCGCGATGTCATTGGATCAGACACTAAAAGCAATAAGTAAGAGATTATGTAATATATATCTTATATGTGGATGAAATTTTTTCTGAAACACTCGCGTGAAATGGGATTAGTCTATAAGTTTAATATATATGTTGTAATTTTTGCATTGACGTATTGATCAATTTTATAACATCCTTCATAATATTATTATTTTAATCTCAGAAAAAATATGCATTCATTCATTTAATCGTATTTAGTCATATATTTAATCTACAATATTGTTGGTAGTTTTTTATTTATAAATAATACTTCGCGTACTTTGTAACATAAAGGTGATAAAAGACATTTACAAATACGTAAATATTGTATCACTGCTAAGCCATGATTGTAGGATTGATATAAGCTCAGAATACAGAGAGCAGAGGAAAAGGATTGTTTTAAAAAGTGAATTAACGCGAGCAGTACAGTAGTTTAAAATTTAAATATATTTTTTCTATAAAATGTACATGAACAACGGTTATAAAAAATTACAAGGTATAATATAATGAATTTAAAAAGGGAGCACTGCGTAAAACCCAACTTTCCGGAAAGGTCGCGAAGATAGTCAGAAATTTAGTTAAGATGTAAAATAGAATTTACCGTGCAATTCGAACCAGTATCAATTTTTATGTAAAAAAAAGATTATTCACATAATTACTATCAAACATGCAAAAAATGTTTCTCTACTCACAGATCCACACCATTTTTTCATCCATCTCAATCACTTTAACCTCAATTCACTCTTATATATAAATCCTTCCCCTACTCTCTCCCCTTACACTTAACATCATTGACCACTCACAAATATGTATATATATACATACATCATTCGTACATATCCAGTTCGAAATATAATAATACATACTCCAACGGGCGCGAGCGTCTCTCTCTCTCAAAGTAATATCGTCCTCTGGCTTCGATTCTCTCGGTAGACGACTGAAGCCATTTGCTCGCGGCGACAGCGTTTCCATATCCCAACGCGTAGCGTGCGGAGGAAGCCACTACACTGATATTGCCAATATACAGAGCGCGAACAGCGGCCAGGAGAAAGCGTATACATATGTATATACATAACCAATACACAGGAGAAGGATATATACGCAAAAGGAGAGGAATCAGACTGGATTATATGTGAGGAGGAATCGCGACGGTTCGGCGAACGGAAAGAAGAAAAAAATTATTTATAGAGAATATGTGTATATAAAGAGTTGTATGGTCTTTGAGTTGTTATATGTATAGTATATAATCGGTTCGTGGGCTTGGACAATTTCGTTATAGCTGCTGCTGCTGCTGCTATTCGCGGATGATAATAACATTTTGACGTTGAATGGAGGCTCGGGTTTAATCAGAATGATGAACTGCGCATAATGACGTGAATGCGTTTCATAATGATGTAATTAATGACGTAAAGTTGATTGAATAGAGGTTTGTTTCGGCTTTCAACATTTAATACCGTGCGGCTTAAATAGAACATTCTCGGTTTACGCGGATATATAATACTTCGTACGTGCGTGTGTATGTGTATGTTTGCGATTGCGATAAATACTTCTATATATAAATGCGTATATATATATGATAAATAGTTGGCCTTTGTTTACGCCGTGTAAAATGAATTTGACAAATATCGACAGATCCATAATGTTGTTTGTTCAATAGTTTAACTGTATTATGGAACCATCGTTTGAATAAACTATCGTTTGAATTTTTTTGCAAGCTAAAAGCTTTTGAATCGAGAAAGAGCAGTGTATTATTGTCATTCAGATTCGCCAGTCGATCGATATAATGTTATCGAGAAAGCAGTGAACCTCGCAAAGAGGATAAGTGTATCAAGAAAAGGGGTTGATATATGTATATATACGTGGAAAGTACGTAAATTGTGAACAAAAATGTGAAGAAGAATAGATATACACTTTTTAATATTACAAATTATTCTTAAATAAATTTTCAAATACTATTAAAAAAAATTACAAACGTTCTGAAAATTAATAATATCTTAGTAATCTAAGAATAATTCTAACTTTCTTAAACAATTTGTTGTATTGGTAAAAAAAACTGTTGAAAATAAAATGTTAACATCAACTAACGAGAAACCGTTAAAAGGTCACCAAAATTACTGTCCTTGACACCCGAACGATCTTCGTTTTTAAAAGAAACCATTAACAATTACCCACAAGACACCGCCTCTACCTCGTTAAACAATGCCAGCTCGCGTACCTCTCGCCAACCCACAATTCTCACAGTATACCCTATTCATTCTCTCTCATCGCGATTTCCACACCCCTCCGGCTTCCACACAGTATAGATTTCAACTCTCTCTCTCACGTACATATATACACCTACACCTACACTTGCACGTTCAAAGATTCGCCTAATAGATTTCCGTCGCATTAGCCTAGCCTGCAGCAGCAGCAGCTCTCGCGTTGAATTAATGTATCTCTCTCTCTCTCACTCTCTTCGCTGGTATAGCGGCTAACTTGCAGCCGCACCTCTTGTGGGACGAGGCGTTAATGCAATTGCCTTAGGAGTAGTCCTTGGGTGCACACGCTACCATACCACTGGCCGCTGATACAATATTTAGCGTAATTCTTAGCAGAGCTTCGACCCCCCCTACCCTCTCTCTTGCTCTTTATACAGCTGCTCTTGTCATCACACACATATATATATATATATATATGTGCAGATGTGGGTGGAGCGTGCGGTCGCATTAATACACGCGGAAATGCAGGTGTGCAGCAGCAGCAGCAGCAGCGGTAGTGGAAATTGAGAGGATAGGAAGGAAGGAAGGAAGGAAGGGAAAAACGCTGACGTTGGTGCAGAGAGATATGGGTAATATGAGATTTTCGAGAGATGTGCGCGAGCGCGCGCGTGCGCTGCGGGTTATAGTAGTATATAGGATTTGGAAAGTGTTGGCTTTGCGATAATTTTAGTGGTGGTGTTTTGTGCATGCCGCAGGAAGATTTTGTATAATGGTACGGCTGCGGGTGAATTTTTTTTTTTTGGTTTTTGTGAGAGGCCGGGGAATATATGCTAAATGAAAGGTTTAGTATGAAGATAGTCGATTATAAGCGCTGCTAATATTGCCAAGGAGAAGTTGCTGATAGTTTTGTATTATTATTTATTGTTATCGTTGGTATAATTTTTTGTTATTTCATCAACGTTTCTCTATTTTAAGGTAGTAACATTTGATTTAATAAAATTTTAATGTATATAGAATTTAAGCAGCTCAGGGTTGACATTGATGCTGCGGAAATAACCGTTCTTAAAATGTAACAGCGCTGTTATTTTAGGGAAGACCAGAATAAACAAACACATTGAGGAATAAATAATTAAAATATAGAGAATAAGATAAATTTAATTAATTTATTCTACTTTTGTTTCTCGAATCGATGTATGAATTTTAATGTGTATTAATAATATTAAACAGAAAAAAAATAGCGGAATAAAAATACTATAATTATCGTATAATAATAGCTGTTATATTAATATTCTTAAATGGTTGCAAACGATACTATGATGTTTAAAAACTAATGAATTATTTTTATTTATTTATGTCACATGACACTTGCTCATTAATTATTCTAACTAACTTGCTCAACAAATTTTATGCATATTATTCGCACGCTATATTATAAATCATAACAGAAATCTTCAAATAAATAAAATGTCAATCATATTATATTTTGAAACAATATGTATTATTCAGACAAACCAGCTCGAGTATTCGTATTTAAATTGTCCTGTCCGTTTTATCTGACATATATACGTGATTCCGATTATTTTAACAAATATTACAAATAAACTTGATATTTTCTCTAATCTATTGATTATGTCAAACTCGAGTACAGACGAGTCCTAAGATAAATTTTCTAGTATATACAATTCAACAGTACAAATACAAAATATAGCTCCACTATCGTACCTTTTGACAAATGTACTAAAACTTACATGCGTACAATGTTATAATTTATATAACTAATCGTTTTCCCGCGGGTCTTTAAAGATTTAGACTTAGCTCTCCCCTACTTCATAATCACCACCGCACATATATATGTTCCTCCAAATCAACACTACCATCATCCTATATATTATTCAAACTCACTCATTACCACCCCCTCTTATCCACTCCCCAAAAAAAAAATCAACCTCCAACAACCACAGAAACCCCTAAATATATCCCAATCCACCCATCCGCACTGGATTTCTACCAGCCCTCATTGAAAACAACGAAAGAGATTTCAGCATCCCCTCTCCTTCCCCCTCCCCCCCTCTCCACTTTACGCGTCGCGTCCACTCGAACGCTGCGCCTGCACGGCAATAGATAACCTACTTTTCCCCAAGGGACAACCCATCCAGCTATATACCATCGACCCTGTATATAGATATATATATACACAGCATATGCGGCACGCGCTCGCGTATACACACGCAGGATGTACGCAAGGTCTGCCTATATATATGCTTGATTATCCCTTCGTCTACACACACATACATATATATATATATATATATATATATATACACACACAGGAGGGAAAGTTCACGTATACGCAGTTTAAGGTGTATACAACCCAACGAGGTAAGAGGGTGACACTATATATATATAGCGAACGCGCGTAAAACTTGTCGTTCGGGCCTTGGCACAGCCCCCAGCTGACCAACCGGAAGCCCTGGGATAAGTTTTCCCATAATTTTGCTGTACCGTTGTGTATATGTATATATATAGCTGCGACCGAGAGATATATACGACCGTTTTATTCCCGTGGCTTATTGGTGGCTAGGTCGCGGGATAGCTCTGCGGCTGTTTAATTAATTGTACGAGTATATATAATTAAATTGTTGCGCGTGCCTGTCTACATATATATATATATACACACACATTGTGTTGTTGTGTTTAAGTGAATAGGATAAATTGATAGAAGAATGGTGGTAGTAGTAGTAGGAGGTAAGTATATATAGGAACGCTGTAATAATACTATAATAACAACTCAACGAGAGAAACTTTGAGAAAGTATTTCAATAAACTCGAAACAATATAATAACTATATATACACGTGTAGTATCAATTACCGTTATTACAAATATCCCGTTGCGAAGTGTATAATTAGAGAGATATGTAATAAACTTAATTACACGTATACATTTCTCAGCGTCTAAAAGTAACAACCCCCTTCGACATATATATCCACCACCAACCATTATACACTTCAAGAAAATAACCTCGTATATAACCATCCTCTTCATCGATCCTAACACCTCACGCATCCGCACATCGGTTTACGTTGTACGCGTCTTAACCTCTTGCATCGTCGCAACAATAATTCCAAACTGTTTATACAAACCTACCGAATTAGCTTCGCGTAGAGAGAGAGAGTCGCGCCCGATGACGCGACAACGTACGCTATATAGCGATTATTGTACTGTATACATGTTTAGATATACACACATTATACACGACAACTGCGTGTATGTTTCCTTCCATACGCTACTACTTACTGCAGCGAGCAAATAATACTCGAGGTTTGGCGCGGTCGCGTCGAAATACGCGTAATTCCATATATACATACATACAAGTGTGAGTGAATGTTTCCTCACCTACGCATTCCTCTCGAAAAGTTTTCACGTGAGGGCGAGAGTATGTTATTGTACGGTCGCTACGTCGAATCATATTTTGGTATATGGGAGTTCAGGACGCGCGGTGTTTTGGTACGCGACTGCGCGTGAGTTGTTTGTAGGAGGATGTAATTAAGTTTTGCGTATTGGTATATAAGACTCGTTGACTAGAGTTACGAACTTACTGTGGCCTTGTAGTATAGGGTTGTAAGACGTATGAAGTTTTTTTTTATTGTCTTTTTTATCGTCGTTTGTCACTTTTTGTTTTACACGTATGGTTATAGCAATATTGCAGAATTGTTTTCACAGTATACGATATCTTATTCATAAGCCCGCTAAGTAATTCCGTTTGCTCATGAATAAAGCAGGAAGGTATCGATTACTCGTGAAATTTTAAAAGGACGTCAGTATCTATATGGAATTACAATATACTTATACTGAAGTAAAGATACTCTCGTTTTTTACTCCGTTACTTTTTTGTTTCAATTTTTTATTTTTTTTCTATTCGTTTATTCAGTCTCCTACATATCTACCAATTTATTGATATCAAGGTACACGAGTATATATAATATCCATTATATTAACTGAAAAAGTCCTCGTAATTTTCAACGTTTCATTTTAATACTATACAATTTCCATAATATAAGATCATACTCGTACATGAAATTCACGAGAAGCAAAACGACGGGTACGACCCCGGCAATTGATTTTAACGACCCAAGAAGAAACCTTTCAACCTTTTCCCCATCCTTCCTTTTTAAAAAAGAAACACGCACGCGCAGATACATACACACACACATACGTCCCCGAATTGACATTTAAGCTGGAAAATCTGTATTATCTTTGCCCCAATTCCCAAGCGAATATATATATCAAAGTAATCTCCGCGGTTAAATCGAGGAAGAGGGCAAACTGCTGCTGCTGCTGTACAACCGAAAAACTGTATGTATATATATGTAGGCAAGTCGATCGTATATAGAACCCAGTGACATAGATTTTGTTTGCATGGCTAATGCTGAAATAACAAACCGCGGGTCCTCCCCCTTCTCGGCAAAAAGACTGCGGCGGTGCCCCTTTGAACGATTCGATGTTTATTAAATAAAACGTGCAAGGGGGGCACACGAGTATATAGGCAATAGCACGCAGGGGGAGAAAGAACCGCGTGTTTGCCCTGAAGCTCGTACCCGAAAAAAAAAGATTAACAAGGTCCCTTTTACAAGCGTTTTCCAATCAGTAATATTTTTTACGTTACGCACGTTTTTTCTTTCTTCTTCTTTTACGTTCCTTCAAGACATCGCTTCGTTTCATCATCGTTCTGATATATAAATATATATATACATAAACAAATAGACACGCATAATCAAAAGAAAATCAACCGCAAAGATCTATAATTACGAACAAACGCAATCCCGCGTATACATGTACACAAGCAATCACAGACCCGATCTGCAATTCACGCTTGATTAAAATACGACGTAACCGTGTATAAATATATATAGTCTCGTCTCCCTCGCGACGTATATATATATATAGTAAATCTTAGAACGACGTCAATCGGCCTGTTTCGCCGACGGCAATTCCCCGGTCGAATGCTTAATAAAGTCTCGCCGCGTAGTGTATACATATATATATATGTGCGTCGCACAACCGCGTGCGTAATAATCCTCTTATATACGTGTGTGGAAGAATCGTACCGCGGAATGTGCCCACGTATATACGTATATATATATACATATGTATAGAGAAAGCCTTAGGGGTTAGCGAGAGAGAGAGAGAGAGAGTAATTCGCAGTAAGCCCGACCGCGCGCGATTCGCGTATACGTTAAAGTGTTTACTCGAGGAGGTGGGAAGGGGATGTTATTGCGTTTGAATGGGAGTGAGCGCGTGCGGAGGCGGCTTGGAAAGTGAAAATTAACTGAATTATGCGGTTAGCGCGCCATTAGGGATCTTAATCTTTGAGCAGAGTATCTCTCTCTCTCTTGTGTCCTTCTTATGCGAGCGATGAAAGTGAAAGAAGAGAGGGTACGGTGATGTGCGGTATCAATTAATTGGTGGTGTGGCGGATTGAATGATCATTGTATGTGTATTATAGGGAAGTATATATACGATTGTTGAAAGCAATTATAGAGGGATTGTAGAAATGGTGAAATGGTTTATTGTATGAGGAAAGAACAATCGTTGCCAATCAAGTATACGTTGGGGGATAATGTCTTTTTCTCATTATTCTGCGGTTATGGTATATTTAATTGGCAAGAGTACAGTCATGATGTTTCTTTTGTTCTTATGTCTGTTATTCATTGTAGCATCATTATATATGTTTTTATATAACTACAAAGAATTTTAATCTGAAAAAACGAAAGATACACTGATTCTATAGCTGAAGAGACACAAATTATACCGCGAACCCGAAAATTACCCTTACAATATTTCTCATGTTGCTATATTACACAATCCCTATATACACAATCGCTAAATTATACCACAACCCCTTATACCTTATCAACATTACGAACCGCGCCGACCACAAATCATCCCAACGAAATTTAATAAAGAAATCAGAACTCCCAACCCCTCTCGCTCAATCGTCCGACGCTATATACGTTTTTATTGCTCTAACCCCCGTATGAACGCGTAAAAATACCTTCGCGACAGATTTCTCTCTCTCTCTCCGTATATATATACACTTTCCCCGTACACGCGTATAGACGCTTGAGATGTCGTCGCTTATTGTTTCCACACCCGACGTGTATTATATGATACACGTATACTGGCCGTTATTGGAAAAATTAAGGGGACCATCTATCGGGTTCCTTTCCAAAATACGCTGCTAAATTTACGGCTTAGTCCGTACGCGTATAATGAGGCTAATACTCCCTAGCGTACGATTTATATATATATATATATATATATATATATATATATATATATATATCAATAAAGTAAGTACGAAGGGGGAGTACCTGGCGAGTGGTATACGAGAGATTCAATAGCGTATATCTTTACTCACTCTCGCGCGGAATTAACGAAGGAATTAAAATTCTCAACGGTGCGTGGTCCGGGAATTCAATGAAAAATTCGCGGTGAATCACGACGAGGAAGAAGACTACTACTAGTACTACGGCGAGTGTCACGTGCTGCTTCAACTCGCGCAAGCGCGACACGCGGCAAGAGATAATCTCGAGATTTCGCTCGGTAGAATACAGATGAATCTATTGCCGCAGATCGGATGGCTGTGAGAGTGCGCAAGGGTATGGGGTACTCGCTTAGTTACTACTCTATACCGTCCCTGCGTGCTTTTAAATCTAAAGGAACTCTTGATTCGATTGGCCGTACGGATGGCTGGGCTTTGCGAGGTGTGAGAGAGAGAGAGAGTGCTGGTGTTGAAGGGAAAGAAAAGGAATCGATATGTATATATCTATGAGGGGGGGAGAGAATGCGTGGGTGGGCAATAGTCGTCGGTGTCTTATAATCAAAGCGGGATTAGATTCGTGTTGAGAGAAATTGCGAGAAATTTTCGGTAATACGGGCGTCAAAGGAAAGTGTGTGTAGATATCTAGAGGAGGGTTGACGTTGAGTGTTCCTTAACTTTTTTTTTCGGGAATGCTGAGTAGGCAGGTTCGAGGTTTGAAAGTGGAGGGCTGCAAAGTTCGTTATTGTCAAGTGATGTACTCTTCGGAGGAATTAAGTAGACGGGTGATTTAAAGAAATGTAGATTAACTTTTAAAAACTGTAGATGATTTGTTAGAATGGTGCTTTATTAATGGTATACGTATTATTGATGTCCTGTTTTATTAATCTTTAATTCAAATAATAATAATTGTTCCGACGTATAGAAATTTTCGTCATAAAATTATCATTGACATTACGTCATAAACAACAACAAAATAAACTTTTGTGTGTGATCTCTTGTTTTTGAACACAATTAATTGTTATGCCTCAGACGAAGTGAATGAAATGAATAAGTAAAAAATCTATTCATGCAAAATCACGCTTTTATCAATGCCATAACAACAAACATTATTACTCTTTTGAGATTGTACAAATTTTTCATCCAGTTTAAGTAAATAACAATATACGTATGTAAACTTTGTTTTAAAGTAACCACGTCAAGAAAGAACTGTTGGAAAAACAAAGAAGAAATTGTAGAAGCTTTAGGAGTTATATTAACTTCATACAAACCTAAAATGTCATAAGAGCGTTTTGATTTTATTCTTCGTTATATGTTATCAATTTAATCTAATAAATTTGTTTTCTTTTTTTTTTAAGACCAAAGTGAAAATAATGTATAAAAACACATTTATAATTACGATTTGTCTTCAATGAGGGACGAAATTCCAGATATTTAATAAATTAAATTGGTCTTACTATAAGAGCTAAATAATGAAAAAATCGGTTAATTGTGCCCTTTGATTACACGTTGAGGTAAAGTGGTTACCATTGAAGTTAATTTAAGGGGTGAAGTTTCTGAGAAAATTAAGCAAAATATAATTCACATATAGCAGATTTCTAATCAATCAATAAGCTAATTAAGCTATGCCATAATCAAAGTAACACGATTTCTACAAGAAATGATAGACATTTTTCAAATTAAATCGAACTCTCGTACACCCAAACACACGATTTTTCCAACTTTTTAATAAAAAAGTCTATATTCCCAATAACTAATTGAACCACAACAAAGGCATCGACCTTTACAATCAAGTCGCTCGCGTAATAAACAAACTTCCAGGCAATAAAACGCTCTTCATCCGCTAACAATACGACTCTCATCTCTTCGCATAGCGCATCCCCCTTTTACTATAGCACCCAGATATTAATCATCCCTCGTAAGCCTTTTCCCCGAACTTTCCTTGCCTTGGCAATTTCCCTACTCCAGCGCGAGCTCTCGCTTATATATACATATCTTGCGCCTTGCGAAATCGTGCAAAAAGGCATTCTCACAGCCAGTATACGGAGAGGGGAGGGGGGCTTTTCCCCCTATCTCCAGTTCATCGGTTTAGCAGTAGAAGCAACCTCGTGACCATGAGGCGAGAGAGATCTATCTCAAAGGCTACGCTCTTCGCACACCCCTTGCGCGAAGAGCGCCTTTATTAAATTTCTAATAACGGAAATAATTGTTATCGAGATGCAGCAGAAGCAGAAGCAGCAGCACGTCGCTGCCGCTGCCGCGGGTGTGGGAAATAACTCGGGGAAGGAATCCGTCGGCTTTCTCTTCTTGGTGTCTGTCGTCGTCGACGACGACGACGACGACGCCGTCTGTCTCGCGTGGACTGAAATAACTCGCCGGATTATACTTGAGAGGTATAGAGGGTGGCGGGAGGGGTAAAATGGGGGTGGGACACAAGAGGAGAGACGTGGGGGCTCAAATTTAATAATGGAAGTGCGGACGATCGCGCGTGCGGCTGCACGAGGGTGCCGAAGAGAGAGGAGAGAGAGAAAGAGACTGTGGTGTAAGGATGAGACGACGGGCGGCTGTAGGGGCTTTTGGTAGTTTTAAAGGAGCTGGTTTGGGAATTAACAAAAATATGCGTAGTTCGTGATTTTTATTATTGCTATGTTTATGTAGTATATCCTGGAAACTGTGAGTGAATTATGTTTAGAATGTCAGTGAGTACGCTTAATTGCAACGCGTATAAACGCTGATGTGTTTCTATTATTACTCTCATTACGAAGTTGGAATTTTTCGCATTTCTATGAATACCATGGTTTTAAAAAATTCATACCGTACACGTGAAGCAGCTCTTCTCGTAATATCCTTTTTTCTCCAACATCATATATGAAAATTAAATTTATCACGGTAAATTTACTCCCAGATTCTTTACCTCTAAGCGTATATATATGATATTCCGCGTAAAATAACGAGGATTATACACGTTCTGACAACATAATTTTAAAAAAAACCGTAAAAGAACCTTTAAAAAATAAAAAATTCAATTCTCCGAACCCTGATATATCTTCATACTAACGCAAATCTTCACTCACGTTCCCTCTACATATACACTTTAAACCTCGCTAAAAGCGTATAGCAGCCAAAAAAAAAAGTGCTGCGCCGATGAGAAATTAAAACTAAAACCACCTCCTGCTCTTCTCTCTCTTTCTCTCTCTCTCCCCTAGAGAAAAATCATTAGCATACGATTCGCATCAAGCGTCACAAGCAGAGCGCGCGCAGATGTACGCTTGCACACACATACACACCTTCGCTTCTAACTTCGAGCCCCCATTCCCATGCAAAATGAGCCACTTTCCACCCGCGTATATATATATATATATATACCTATCGCTTCGCGGCTATAAACCTCCTCTCCTCTCACACACAGCCGGCAATGCTATATATATATAGTGCCAGCCATATAGCTAGACAGATAGACGCAGACACGTAACCGCGCGAGTGCACGCAAATCCAGACTCCCAAGAGTGAATCGCCGATCCGGTGCACACACAGACACACATACAGTGGGATATAGGATCTTCTCTCACCCTCTCTCTCTCTCTCTTGACCACTTCAGGATGACCTTTTCATTGGCATTGCAGATGACGAGTGTGTGCGCGGTATATAGTAGGTATATATATATATATGTGTGGTCGCTGAGAGCTGTTACTGCTGCAACTATTCTGCAGCTACTATCCATTCCTAGAGCTTTACCACATAGATATATATACTATATATCACTTTCTGCCATCGTCGTCGTCGAGGAGTTAGGAGATATACATATATATATATACAGTGAGATAGAGAGATAGAGAGAGAACGAGAGATCACAGTAAACACAGGTTGCGGCGTACCATTAGCGGCTCCGAGAGGGATTCCGTGTTGCTTCATTCTAATCAAGCTCTGCCTTCGGCCTCCACCGCCGCACCGCCGTCGCGCCAATCAATTGCAACGTTCGAAATCTCTCACTCTCCCATATGTATATAGATATATATACACAGACTGCAATGGTTCTCTCTCTCTCTCGCACACCCTCGAATAGCCCTGCGGCTCTCACTCTCTCGTCTATTCCCGTGGGATTACTTAATGGTCCGCGCGCCGTTTTATCCGGCAGATTTACACGCGGAACGAAAAGCCGCGAAGAAGAGAGAGAGAGAGGGACGTGGACGCGTATACATATACTATACGCGCGAGTGGTCGAACAGGGAAAGGCTTTTTTACGTGGGCGCTATACAGTCGTGGTCGTAGCAGCGGCTGGTAGTGGTTGGGATGAGGTTTTTTTCTTTTGTTTTTACCGAACGCCTATCGTACGCGAAAATATTTTTTCTAATTTTCCTATAGAAGTGATGGGTAAAATAGCCTGAAGAAAGAGTGGAGGGTTATATTCGGGTATTATAACGCACGCGATTATAGTTGGTAACGAGCGAGGAAAAAATTTTTTGGGAAATACGTATATGTGAAAGATTTATTTGAATCTAAAACGCAGGATGCGTATAGTAACGTTATACTCTCGGAAGTTTTTCTAATTATCTGAAAATAAACAAAGATATACGGTAAAATATGTGGAATATCAATAAATGCTGGGTTAAATAATGATAATTGCTTTATATTTCTCAGAATGTTCAATAAAGCATCAAATATTAAAATTTTCCTGCGGAGACAAGAAGCGAACAAGAACTGGATATGTAATGAAATAAATTTATTTAAACTATACATTGCGTTGAAAAACTAATGAGTTTATTATAAAACGTAGCAAGCAGCAGGTGCGCTAATCATAAAAAATGAATCGAAGTTAAATGAAATTTTATTAAACTCGTTCAAGGGTCTATTTGCGACGATGAATTATTAAATTTTCACGAATCACGGAAAATTCTCTCTCTCTCTCTCTCTCTCTCACTGCGCGTATATTCGCTCGCGGCTTGTCTGCTTCCTGTACGCGCGCTCGCGAAATATCGTGTTGACAGAAATAAAAAAAAAAAAACCAACTGGATACTTTCCGGTATTATATTTTATGTAATCTGAATTCGTAATAAGTTTTTGCCTCATTTTTCATCTGAAATTTAATATTGCATAAAGATATTTTAATAGAATGAAGAAATCGCATTTATATGTATAATATTAATATATAATATATTTGAATGAAACCGTTATACGTTTTTTTTTAAAAAAATTATTTCAGTACAGTATAATCTTTACACATTAAAGATATATAACCATATTGTAGTTCAAATAAATTGTATGTATACCGTATATCCACCCTTGTGAACCTCGAAAAAATTAAAACACAAAGAAAACGCCATACATATACTCACAAATATAATAACAATGACGAGGTCTCGAGAAACAAAGCCCCCCACACACATATCGAACCTCAACAGCATCCATGCGCGCTTCTATGAAAAAAGCGCTGCACCAATATATACATACGCGCGTAGAATTTCGAGAAGGGAAAAAAATTCAAAACTGCCGAAAATCACGAACTGTATATACCCTACCTATAGCAAAAAATAATTATTCACCGATACAAAGCCCCTTCGACGGTTTCTCGGCAAAAAAAACAAAATGTTTCCTCTCTTCGCGTATATATACCGAAAATTCCCTCGCATCCTATATACCTATATATAGAAGGGAAGAATGAAACCGTGCGGTAGGTATATATACACGTATACACCGGCACGTATAAGGTAAAAGGAGGCAAAGTAAAAGTAAAAGCGTGCGGCAAAAGGCGTATAAGGGACGTTATATAGGGTATACGATGGGTGTTGAACGTGTATACATATATACACGAGACGACGATAGGTTCGTTAATTTAAAAGCCTTCGTGCCCTCTGACGTCCACGTGACGGCGGCGGTGGCGGCGACGACGACGCGCAGCACCTCTCGACTTTACGAATTCCATCCGCGCGAGCGCGAGAGAGATTTCAATGGCAGGCAAATAGCGCGAGGCCAATGGGCTTTCCCTTTGATTAAATGTAAATTGTGTGCGGGGAATGCGATTAGTACTCTCTCTCTCTCGTTCTCTTTCGTATATATAGCAAAGGTGCGCCGAAGTGCCACACCACCACCTCACACCACGAGTGTTCGTTCTCTTCAATCGTTTCTCGCGCTCGCGCGAGCTGCGGGCTCACACAGAGAGAGAGAGAGAGGGGAAAAGAGAGAAAGAATTACGGAAAGCCGAATCGAAGAGTAGTATAGCAAGCGCTACGCGGTCTTTGTGCGTTAGAAGGGATCGAGAGTGTAGGGAGTACGTGCGGGTTTACGGGTGGGTGTAAAGCGGAGAAGGAGAGAGAGAGAAAGTGTGTGTAATGTATTTAAATGGCGCGGAGAGGTGTAAAGGGAGAGAGGGAAGGCTTGAACTCTGATTTGGTGAGTGCCGCCGCGTATAGGTTCGAGTGCTATGCCGCGTTGGTTGAGCTGTCTTTTACTTACTCGCGAGTATATGCGCCTTTGGTGTGTATATAAAGTTTTTTGAACGTCGGTACATTAGATCTTGTTGAAATAAATGTAATATGATTGAATGACCGCGATTTCACGTGGTTTGTGTATACTTAATTTTTATTATTAACTTTAAGTGCGAATTAAATTGATTTTCGTTCCCTTTTACAGAAATCTTCGTTACCCTTCCAATGAACAATACGCCGTACATAGCTATTCGCACTCCGATTTTGCACACGTAATTACAGATATCTCTAACAATAAGACCAAATTTTCGCTTCCCTCTATAATAAATTTCCATTTACCTATAAACAATTAGATATATTTAAAAAACATATACCTAAATATGATAATACCATACGGTCAACCCTATAAGACTCCAAACACAGTCAGATATAGAAAACGTAAAACTGACCACATACCAACAATATATATAAAAGTGCTCTCATGCTAAGAAAAATATATAATCTATATATATACACACATCAGCGCACAAGAAAGAAATATAGAAGTAGCAGTAGAGGGGGGAGAGAAGCTTCAGTTCGCGATATATATATATATATACCGTGAGGCGTAAAATCTCGTCTGGACTGCGTTTGTTTGTTTTCATCTGCGAGTGCGGCGGTCACTCGATCGCCGACGGCGGCTCTCTCCCTCTCTTTGCGTCCGCTCTCTCAGTTCGCGGCATAAAACGATTCGAGACGCGGGATCGCACGTGTGTATATCCTTCTTGCAGTGTATGTATATAAGAACAGGTTGCGGCACGTTCGCAGAATAGAAAGAGAAGGAAAGATAACAACATTGACAGTGAAAGTGTAGGTATATATTTGGTGAAATAATTCGTTGTTGTGAAATCATTGTTTGTCCTGACACCGCCGCACCTGTCGTTTCTGACTAACCGCACCGGTTACGAAAAAGAACAACAGTTTCCCGCGTATTTCTATATTCTTGAGCTCAGCTATGACACTATAAGATTCGTTTTTATGCGCGCTCGGTCAATTCATTAGTTTATACTAAACCCGTCATCACTTGTTGCAAGAGGTATAGAGTGAAAGAGAAGCTATACATTTGTATATATATAGCAGTGGCAAGATTTTACGTATACACAAGGAAGAAGCTTGACCATCGTAGGTATAGCATCATGAACGGAGGAGTCTGCAAATACCCGAGAAGGCGAGTGCTGGTCGCTAAGGAATCACGATGGCATTGCCGCGTTGCGAGCAACGTCTACGAGGTAAAGATATTTACATCGAAGATACTTCATGAATTTTCTTTTCCTCTCTTTTTATCAGTTGGGAAAAAAGAGGTTTTTCTGTGTGTCTGTGTGTGGGTGCTTACGAGGTTAGAGAGAAGGGAAAAAGCGTTCGAATAAAAGAGCAAAGGTTATATATATATATATATATAGGGTATCGAGTACCGTATACCGCGCGTAATAAACGTTTGTTTAAAGTTTGACCGTAAAGTTAAAGTTCGCGTGCGCGTCGTATATAAATCCTGAAATAAATCGAGGAAGAAGAGAGCAAGAGAGAGAGAGAGACAACTGCACGAGAGGAAGTGTAGGAAGAGAGAGGTATCTCCGAAGAAAAATAAAGCACTTCCTGCTGTATACTTATACTATATATGTATATGCGCCCTTGCCGAAAAAGAACGGGAGAGAAGGACGCGGGCGGCGGCCGTTTTACCGCACAACCGCTCGCGTTGTGCGACATAACCTATATATACACAAGGGAGTGTTTGTGTGTGTGTTCTTTGTACTCGCGTGCGAGCGTCCTCCGCGCGTAGTTTGCCGAAAAAATATTATCGCAGGACGCGCTGCCGCGCGCGCGCGCGACACCGTGATGTTGAAAAAGTGTGTAGTACCTACGTATATATAGGTATATATATGTATGTACGTAGAGAAAGAAGAGGGGAAAGAGATAGACGCGCGCGGGTGGTTTGCGAAGAAGTTGTAATTGTGAAAGTTTGGCGAGAGAGGCTGTGTGTGAGAGAGAGAGATAATTATTACTTTTCTCTCTCACTCCCGCACTTCACGCTAGAAGATTAATTGCGACACACTCTTTTGTTTATTTAATGATTTAGAGAAAATTGGGTCACGTATGTGTATGTATGTATGTATGTCTTTTCAAGCCCGCGGAGGTTTGAATAATTTTCACACAACACGACGTCGAGGGGGGGGGGGGCGTGCTGCACGAGTTTATTGTGGTGAAATTGCAAAAATGTTATATTCGTTTGTCTCTCTTGGACGTTGTATATTTTGCAAAAGTTGGAGGGGAGGTTTGCTAAGTTATTGCTGCGACGAGCTGTATATATGTGTTGTTATGTTCGCCTATACGCGTTGACCTAATTAGAATATACTCAGGCGTTGGTTCGTAATTTTATTTAATTAAAGTTTTAATCTATTGCATATTATATATCCCCCGAAACGAATAACAACAACTACGACTTTTAATAACGGATTCAAGAGAGAGAATAATTTGTCTTTTATAAGTGTGTGTGAGCGGAGTATATGGGAAAATACGTGTGTGGAATGTAAACAAACGTTATATATGCATTATGTACATTTTATTAAGTGTATGTCCCTTAGAACAGCGATTGTGAGTGTGTCATTAATAAATCTGGAAAAAGACACAGTAACAGCTTCATTCCTCAAGTCTGGGAAAAATCTCTTTAAACGAGATAAAAACGTAGGCGAGTGCAAACATAAGAAACAAAAGACACATACACACAACACTGCCCCCGCGCGATAAGCGTTCCGTACAGACCATTTCTCTATCCGTCATACACCTTTTCCTTTTCAAAAAGATCTTCTTCGGTCTGTGCTTTCTAACGATTCGCAGAAAAGCGCGCATAGAAACAATAAGTGCAAAACACACGCAGGCTTGGCAGGGAAGAAAGAAAGCTTGGAAGAAATTGATAAATTCTCTCGGCGTGACGTCTTACGCGAGAGAGAGAATATCAGCATTGCCAGGGATGCTATAGAGAGAAAGAGCGAGGAGTAAGTATATATACCCAAGGGAGGAAAAGCGTACGCGAACAGTGGCGAGCTTTGTTATTGCCGGGAAATTGAAAAGTTTTCGGGCCGATATCAGGGCGCAGATTTCGCACGCGCCGACGATGTTTACGAGTGTATATGTATACGCTTCGACGCGGTAATTTTTTTTTCTATACTGATGCTGACGATTTCTTTTTCCTTTTCGTTTTACAAGTGAGAGAGAGAGAGTTGATTTTTTGGAGGACCGAGGGAATGTATAGGTACGATGTAAGTAGGTATTGGAGATGAATAGTGACAAGGACGTGTCGGGGAACGGAAATTAAATACTGCGCTCGAGATGTTGCTCGGAGGTGGGGGAGAAAAAGGAAAAGATTGTTTTATTGACGAGGTTTTTCGGTTGAAAGTGCGTGGTCGGAGCGGTAAGATGTGCTGATGCTGATTGCGGGTAAGGCGTGTGCCAGATTGTACGAGATGTTTTATGAAGTTTTTCGATATCTCTCAAGGTTGATTTTAAGTTTTTGAAAGCAAGCAAAGAAGGTAATGTAATTGATAAAGTGAACGAAGAAACCAGAAAATAGTCAAAGTCGATATATAAGTATGTAGTATATTGAAGATTGCATCTTAAAATATTAACCCTTTAAAAGTAGAAAAAAATTTGTAATGATTTTTATAATTCTGAAAAAATAATGAAATAAAAGATTGATTAGTTTAATTTATTTCGCTTTAATTCTCTTACCGAAAACCCGTAATTCAATATTTTCTTAACACGATATACTACATACTAACTAATTTGTCTTCAAACATTCAGACAAATGCATTGAAGTTATAAAAAAAATAAAAGTTAACTATATAAAGCATCAACCAAACAGCTATTAAGCTACTAAAAAATTATTTCAAATTGTACGTATTGTTGTTTATCGCCGGCATAAAAATGATAAATATCCGCAATCACCTAAATTACCCCCGAAAAATTTATAGCTCCACCTTCATAAATAATAACAAAAAAAAGTCCGATTATTTTTTTTTTTTTTTTTTTTTCATTCACCAACATTAAAATTCGATATAAATATGGCAGCACACAAACGTCACGCGGGGGCATAAAGTAGTATAAATCGAAACAAATTGCGTTTTTATTTGAGATTCAGAGTAGCCAATTAAATTCGATATTCTATGTTCATTGTTTCCACGCTCAGCGTATATACAGCGTCGGTACGGCAACGACGGGTATATAATACGCGCGCATTTCTCTCTTCGGGGATAGCCGCTATGGAACGCGTTCGTTATTTACACCCGTTCATGAATCAAATCATTTTATTCTCAAATAAACGAAAGAGAGAGAGAGAGAGAAAGAGAGCGAGAAATATAGAAAAGGAAACCAAACGTTGGAAAAAAAAATTATATCGAAAAGCTTTCGCGTGTAAACAGATTACGCGGGTATATAGAAGGGTAAGATGATACATATATACAGAAAGGCGTGTGCGGGCAACAACCACCGTCGAGTTGTATCGGATACGAATAAATTTCAATTTGACACCGGATTGAGAAAGTTTTTTGCTGTTTTACTTTAGGGGGTTTTATTAATTCCAAGATTTCTCGCGACGACGACGACGACGACGACGGAAAAGCGAGGTAAAAAAAACGTCGATAAATCCCAAAGCCGCACGCGAAAAAGTCTTGGTTTCTTCGTCGTGGAAGAGGAGAGAGAGAGGTTAAAAAAAAAGAGGGAAACGCGTCTCGCACCGCTCGAGGGCGCGGAAGAAGGAGACTTTGCCGTTGCCGCCGCAACGTTTCGCGTGTTTCTCCTCAACGTCGTATAATCGGATCAGCGGTACGCGCGCGCGTGCGATATATATAGTCGGTGGCGAGACGCGCGTAAATGACAGAGAGAGAGAGAGAGAGAGAGAGAGAGAGGAAGGAAGGAAGGAAGGAAGAACGGACGGAGAAAAATAAGGAGGAGGAGAAAGTGAAGAGAGCTAGAAAAATTGCGGAAATTGCTAGGCTCTCTCTCTCTTGGGCGTCTTAAATTAATTCGCTCGGACGCTGCTGCTACTGCTGTGGAGAGTCAGAGGAGGAAGAAGACCAACGCACGCTGTTGCTTTATTGGAGCAATCTCGGGAGATCTTGTAACCTTTCCTTATATACCGTAGGAGGGAAGAAGCTGCTGTATGTGGGTGGTAGTGGTGTAGTGTGACCTTCCGCTATCTCTCTCTCTCTCTCGGAGCCACCTAACGTTACGCTGCACAGACGCTTGGTAGACACACTGTATTGCTACGACGACGGCTTATACGAGGGGGGGTCACAACGTCTCAGCTCTATCTCTCTCTTTTCACTCTCGTGCGCGCGCACGCGTTTAAGACCGACAAGGGGTTATCCTCGGAGTGGCGGGTATAAGGGACATCTGTGGCTTTTTAATGGCTGTCGTGAGGTTGCGTAAGGTGATTGGGGGAGATAGTGGGAAATGTGGAAGGAACTATACGCGGTTGATTGATTATTTGAAAAGGTTACATAAGTAGGATTCAGTCTTATCTGATATATATTATATTAATATATTTTTATATATTATAAAGTAAATCTATTATGTTATATTTATATTATTATTATTTCTTATATATTATATTAATATTTTTATTTATAGTTATATTTTTATAAATATGCATATTTGTTGTGTATCGTCGAGTGAGATTGTTTTTCAGGAAATTCTTAAGAAATATATAAAATATGGCTCTTGCTAAACATCCGTCAGATTAGAGTACGTTGTTCCAAAGTAGTAATATTTCAATATTTGTTTTACTTTGACCTTTGACTAAAGAAAGTATATTTACTAATATATAGATATACATCCAATAGAAAAATCTGACGGACAAATAGCAGAGGTGATAAAATATGGCTTAATTAACACATGTATAAAACCTAAGTGAGTATTGATGTTCAGTTATGTTTTAAATTATAATAAATATTATTAGGTTGAATTATATTATGTTATTTTTCTTTATTTACAGATTTGTAGAACAATAGCGTTATTTTTTTTGTAAATATTTATAGTTTTAATTCTTCATGATGATTGTTATCGGGTTTCACATAAAATTTATTATTAAAAGAAGCTTTTATAAATTTCATACTTGATAAGAATTAAAAGTATGGATTGAAAAATGCATTTGTCACAAATTTAGTATACCATCCTGAGCATGTCAATATATAAAAATTATTATTTTATCTTAAAAGAAAACCGACAAAAATCCTATTACATAATAAATTCAAAATGTAACAAATAGTGTAAACAGGTACATTTAATTATCGAAATTCGTTAATAATAAGAAAAGATAAATAATTGATTTTAGTGCTTTTCCATAAACAACACCAAGGTTATTCTTTTGAAACATATTTGCAAAGCTTCAATAAATTGTTTTCACTGTTTATCCTATTTAAAGTGAAAATCAATGCAATTCACTTTAAAAACTTCGAAACCAACAAATTAAATTTCCCTTTCGTTTTGTCGAGATTATAGAATCAGTTCAAACAAGCAACAACAACGACGTTTCACCTCTCAGGTCAATCGCTAATTTCAATAATGTTTCTTCTTGGTTTTATTTACTTTCCTTTTTGCGCTTTAAAGTCGGCAAATTGTACGCTTGTTTTACACGCTCGGAATTCATTTGTCTGCGCGGTTGTCGCACTTATTTGACTCTCCTCCTACATTTTCTATTATGACAAGAGCACTTCTCTTTTAATTTAATGAATCTTTTTTTTTCAGCTCTCTTCCCGAGCACTAATATATATTTTTTCCTGGAAATAGTTCTATAAAAAAAACAAGTAAACTTTTTTTTCAGCCGTAGCATAACAACGCGTCCCGTGTTTCAAATTCTTTTTTTATCCTTTCGCTACCTCTTTTCAAAGGTTTGCTTCGGATTTCGTACACACATTTACTATATATACAGTAGAGAGATGAAGCAAAAAAAACATAATCACAGTCGGCATAAAGTTATATTTCATGTTCTATAATACTTCCACCGTAAAGTTATTTATTAGCCGAACCATTTTAACGAAAGTAATAAAATATTTGTACAAAAATATTTTTAATTCGCGCAGAGTATATTTATCTCTGTCACGTTCATACTGGTATATTCTTCACCAGAACGATAACGAATGAAAATATACCTCTCGTATATAGCGAGCGCCTACTTCAATTTTTTAGATTACGAAAAGTAATTTCATAATTTATGACAATTCCTTTTATATTCTCGTCTTCGCGAGAGAGGAGGTCGCTGCCCTTTTCTCCGCGCGCGTGCGCTCGCTTATATACGTTCTCTCTCTCTGTCTCTCTCGCCGTACGTAAGATAACAAATCCCGCTTAATTGTTTCAAAGTTGGCGCTGTATAGCCGGCGGCACAGTCACTATTTACCGTGTGTAATTAATATACGCCCGGTGTGCTCCCTTACCCCCTTCTCTCTCTCTCTCTCTACCCTCTCTCTCTCTCTCTCTCTCAACCACCAGCCTGGCCTTCGTCGTGGTGTGCACTCACTGTAATTGTGCGGTATTATAGAGACGTCGTCGCGAAATGCAAAGTTAATGAGGATCAAAAGGAATCGAATGAAGAGCGCAGAGGAATCCAACTGTTGAATAAAACAGGATGATATACGCTATATTTAACATTGTTCTTTCGCTTATATTTGATTTTGTGAAAATCAATAGATTTGGTGGTAACAAAAAGAAGAAGTAATAATGTTAAGTCTGTTGGACAAAGTTGATAAAATTATAATGCAAAAAGATCTTTAAAAAGGTTGGTATTTATAAATAATTCCATTGTCAAGGCATAATTGATTTCACTCTCCGAAATAACAGCGTGTAGTCTTATTTTAAGCCGGTATATGCCTGAAACAAACGTATATCGAGAAAAAGGTACAGTGGTGAGAGAGGAAATTCTTTTTCCGTAAACATTTCTCGACTTTTTTAGACTGTGAAAAATAAATGAAATTTTTTTTCGTATTTCTAAAAAATATCTATAACATTTTAATTAATTAAACAAAAGAGTGTTAACCTCGATGTAAAGTCACCCTATACTTCTATACTTTATGAAACTTTTCACGTAAAAAAGAAAGGTCTACAATGAATAATTAAATTAAACTCGAAGTTAAAAATAAACACAAAAACGTATATACGATTTATTATCAAAATAGTCTCGCCACTAATGAAAACTCTGGTTTTCCGGGCGATGAAGCATCTGCTCGGCTCGTTGCTTTCTCGCGCGGGTATACTTACGCCGCAGCAGCGAGCTTTTAATGTAAATTCTCATATTTATTGTTCGAAAGATTCCGCCACGGCGCTGCTGCTGCTGCTGCTGCTGCTGGTGCAGTACTCCTTAAGTACCCCCCACGTGCGCTTGTTCGTCTTGACGGACGATCGAGGAAAACTCGATGGGAAGGAAGCTCGCGCTTAAAAAACTTTACGCTCGTTTAAGAAAAATCAATTAGCTCGACGAGTTCTACTCGAGATAACCTATTTAGACTGTGCGGGAAGGAAGGAGAGGCGAAGGGAGGAGGGAGGGGGTAAGGAAGCACTGCGCGCGCGCGCGCACGCTCTGTCCAACTTTTAATTAATTTACTTGGCTCTTTGTTTAGCTTTGAGTCGCGAGTAAACGATTCTTGTAAAACGGTCATGAACGTCTTCAATATACTTATTTGTTTGCCTCTTGTTCTTCTTTTTTTTTTTTTTAGAGGAGGGGGTGTAACATTGTTAGCTCCGACTGAGGCAATATTGCCTTACAGTGGATATTCGCTGGATTTCTTTTTTCTTTATAGCTAATCGAGTTGTAGTAGCTTATAAAATTGTTACAGGTAATTATGCTGATACCTGACGTACGATTTTCATTTGAACTACATAAAAAAACGAATATTTCGTTATTCGAGCTATCGAAGGTAATAAATAGGCGATGCTTTAACGACTGTATAACACTGATTTTAGAAATCTCTTGTTTTCCAACTTTATAATTGAAGTAATTTGTGTTTACTAAAAATACTTCTCTTAAAGGGTCAATTAATTTATACCGAAAGCGCGCCGCGAGCAGCGGATATCGATTTTGCGAGAATCTCATGTCGAGTTTGGCGATAGGATTAAAATGTGCAGAAATTATACGAAGTACGACGCGATAAGAAATTTTAATTCTTGTTCGACGTCTTCGGGAGTTCTGTCATTGATTCGCTGGAGCGAGAATAGATAATTAACTTATTTCTTCAAGAAATTAGCCAAATTAAATTTGTTTCGTACGTTACAAGATTGATCAAGTCTTCTTGATTGAGTCGCTCCTTCAATTCCAGTCATTGAACTTGCTTTATCAATTAATATTTAAATGTTAAATTCAATTTCATAAGATCAAAGTTAATTTATTTCTGTATTTTATTATTATACACTCGATTAAAAATAAAGCTTGCGTTATAAATAACAAAAATCATTGTAATCACCTCTTTTGTAGTATCAATTATTAAGTTTTGATTTTGAGTAACGTAATTTTTCTCTTTAAATTTGAATAAGTGAGAATTCATTTATTCAATAAATGCAGACTGTTATTTATTTGATGAGTAAAAACTATTTCACTTATTGAAGAGGTATCAACGTTTGGTTTATTAAAGAATTTAATATTATTTGTAAAGTAAAATAATTCATCAATAAGTAGGAATTCACTAAAAACGTTATTGGTTGTATCAATACATTTTTATGTGCACAATGCGTGTATAATTACGATATTATACCTTGCATATTTTTATCCGATAATGCACCAAATTAGAGTTTATTTTTAATCCACCGGAAAGTATATTAATAGTCATCGATAAATTTTGCTCGCTACATCGAGAGAACTATTTGAATAAAAATTACTATAGTTTTTTGTAACCGGAGGACGGATTCGTATTGCCAAAAAATTTACTATAGTTTCTAGCAAAAATTGCTAGAAATATAGTAAAAATGAGCAGACGGTTATATCTTTATGCTTCTACGTTGTGATTTATTATTACGGTCACTGTTACGTAATCAATAATTAAATACGTTTATGTTGATTTTACAAGTATAAAGAGAAAAATAGTATGCGTATAGATGTAGCTGGAAATTTCGCGAATTGGAGAATTTCTTTTTTCTAGAACTATCATATGAATTGCAGCAATAAAACAAAATTTCGATTTGTTTTAGTCGAAAACTATGTATTTTAACAGAAAAAAAATGTAGAAAACCATTTTTGTTACAAATTTCAAGAAAAACACGATAACATTTTTTTGTTTTCGCATTTCTCGGAATGAGGGATCAACGTCCGCGCCGTACTGGATATTTCATTTTGAATTTTGAAAATCTAATATCCCGAATCAATAATTAGTGACTGTTGAAATATAAATTTCATCTGAAAAATATAGTAGTATATGTTATTTTTATTCCTTTTTCTCAATAAAATCTACGAAACTTGGCAAGAAATTAAAACTTTTAAGATTAGGGGTAACGTACCTGCAATACTATCATTAATATTCTTTTATTGATTTATATAAACATAAATATAGAAAGTTCGTTAAATTCAAAAGTATAATGTGAAAAATGTCAAAAATAAAAAAAAACAAGAAACTTCAAAATGATACAGCCATTTGAAGTCGGCTATATTGAATTTGATAATCTAATAGTAGTATATGTCTACTAATTTTTACTATATTTCTAGTAATTTTTGCTAGAAACTATAATAAATTTTTTGACAATGCGAGTCTGTCTCCCGGTTACAATAAACTATAGTAATTTTTATTCAAATGTTTCTCTCCGTGTAACGGTATTCTGATTTTCAAAAGTTCTCTTGACTCCGACCTTAGTTTTTAAAAATGTTCTGTTTTTTTTAATACAACGGATTAACTAACGAAAAATGAAAAATTTAAATAATAAACGTATTATCTTGAAATTAAGGATTGGGTGGCAGCATGTATATTAATATAGTCTCTGGCCGATATCTCCGTGGGTTGGCATATCGGCGTCTCAAGCGAGAACCACGGCTATTAAAAGTACTTCTACTATTAGATTATCAAATTCAATATAGCCGACTTCAAATGACTGTATCATTTTGAAGATTCTCGTTTTTTTTTTATTTTTGACTTTTTCACATTATACTTTTAAGTTTAACGAACTTTCTATATTTATGTTTAGATAAATCAATAAAAAAATATTAATGATAGTATTGCAGGTACGTTACCCCTAATCTTAAAAGTTTTAATTTCTTGCCAAGTTTCGTAGATTTTATTGAGAAAAAGGAATAAAAATAACATATACTACTATATTTTTCAGATGAAATTTATATTTCAACAGTCACTAATTATTGATTCGGGATATTAGATTTTCAAAATTCAAAATGAAATATCTGGTACGGCGCGGACGTTGATCCCTCATTCCGAGAAATGCGAAAACAAAACATGTTATCGTGTTTTTCTTGAAATTTGTAACAAAAATGGTTTTCTACATTTTTTTTCTGTTAAAATTCATAGTTTTCGACTAAAACAACTCGAAATTTTGTTTTATTGCTGCAATTCATATGATAGTTCTAGAAAAAAGAAATTCTCCAATTCTCGAAATTTCCAGCTACATCTATACACATACTATTTTTCTCTTTATACTTGTAAAATCAACATAAACTTCTTTAATTATTGATTACGTAACAATGACCGTAATAATAAATCACAACGTAGAAGCACAAAGATTTAACCGCGATAAACGTTAATTATCGCCGGTCGCAGGGAGCCGGCTATTTTATTCCACAAACGCGCAAATTGTCGTAAGCGACGCCGCGCGTCTCTTCCTCTCTCTCTCTCTCTCTCTCTCTCTCTCTCTCTCTCTCTCTCTCTCTCTCTCTCTCTCTCTCTCTTGCTAAAGCTCCTTTCATTAGCCTTTAAATACGGACATTTCTGCTGTCAAGTCTCTCCGTAACTACGCAGCAATCTTCATTTACTTCGCAAGAGTAGCGAGTGAATCGACGCGCGGGACGTGCACACCTTTGCCCCCCCTACATAGCTTACTATACTGTGCCTGAACAGAGAGTAAGAGAGAGAGAGAGTGAGAGAGAGAGAGAGCGTGTATACTCGTAAGAGGGTTGGTGTGCTCGCCGCGCGTCATCGATTTGCGCGTAGAAGGGTTTGTATCCCTTGACTACGTATTCATGGCTCTCGATGTCACGTGTCCTTTCAATTGCAAGTCGCATGCAGAGAGATACCCCCGACGCGTGCTGCTGCCCGCGCGTGTTGTATCGCTCTATTGGTCGAGAGTGTAGAGAGTATATGTGCATATATATATAGTATATAGATATATATGTATATATTGTGTAGTACGCGTGTGTCAGCTGCGGAGTGGACGCGTTACGGGTATATAATCTGCGAACAGCATATACGTCTGGCATTGATACTTTGTCCAGTGGAAATACAGTTTTTTTTTCTAGCGAAATTCCCGGTATTGTTAGGTATACTCTTTTTTTTTGACATATTGTGCGTCGATGTTACGCGAATAATAATTGTTTTGGTTTACGTGCAGCTGGAGAATTTTCGACATGCTGATTGTTATAGAATATTGCATAGATTCCAATAACATGGCAGTATTCAAAATTTTACAATATTTTTATATATTGATAAAAATGATGAACAAAAAAAAAGATTTTTGAGAAACGCGCCTTTTCACTTTATTAACAGACTGTCGCTATTCGATATCCCATAGCAATAAAGACTCATGTTTCTTTCTCTCTGTTTTTTTACAACAACGATAAAATTTCAAATATCGAATTCCGTTATGAAAATAAATATGAAAGAACTGCTACATACAAATCTATATAGATAAATATGCGAAAAAAATTTTTTTTTTCAAAACTTCATGTACTACACGGATTGCAGATTGGAGTTATACATATTTTTCTCGGAGTATAATTTTAATACTCTGCAGGCGTTGTGAACGCGTAAACAACTAAATTCGAAAAATTCAATTTACCACGACTATATATACCATCAGGGCGCAGAGCAACACCACCCCAATTTACTCGCATCCATCATCCTTCGCGCGCGCAGAGTAAGTAATTCGTCAGCGGGGCATCGATCGTATACCTTGATTTCGAATCACCCTGATGAGACGTCTAATATTTGGAATTGCGCGCATCGCCCTTATCGAGCGCATGCACGCATATCCCGATGGGACTCGTTATGCTTACTTAACTTGACCGATACGTTGCGCACTGGCAACAAAAAAAAAGTATGATGGATCGAATGTACCCCTCCTCGTCTTGCTCCACTCGAGAGTTCTTGCGTCCCTTGGCTTTTTCTGTTGGCTTCTGTTGTGGAGGTGGAGAGACAGTAGGAAGGCACCCTCTGCGATTCAGATGCGACGTTTTTGGTAGAGCAGAGAATGGACTAGTAAAGGAAGAGCGCGAAATCCTGTCCAATTATTTGCTGATTAAGCGTTTTCAAAGATCCTTTTTTGTCGAGCTTCTTTTGTTGAACGCTCAACGCGGTTATATATATATATATATATATATATATATATATATATATATACACGTATGTGATACTTTATGGAATTTGTACTGTTGGTTATGAAAGCAATATTGTTTGAAATAATTATAGTGTATATTCGTTTGAAATTGAGTTTAGATTGTAATATGCGAAGCAGCATCTATTATTACTAAACTGCTAATGAATTGAAATTGCGTTAATAAATGATTACATTATGAACGCAATTTCTCGTTGAACATACATCACCGTTAATTAGGTTTTCAGATCAAAACGAATCAGGCGTAAAACATGATACTATAATAAATAAAGTAGATTATCAAGGAATAGAAACTTCATAAGCAAGAGTTTTATCCAAAGCAATTTTATATTAATTAAAGAAGAAATAAGTAATTTATAGGCACTTAAAATTAAAAGATGAAAAGTAAAAAGTTACTTTTCCGCTGACTCATAAATTATAAAGCAGCACAGCAGTATCCTTTAACAATAACAGCCTACACAAAACGATGTACTCCTTGCTAACCTCTCAACTATCCCTTCTACATTACACGCAGTGCACCCTCTCTTCTACCTCTCTCTCTCTCTCTCTCTCTCTTGCGTCATTTCTTCTTAGACTCCCCGAGGTCCTCGGACCATACAACCTCGGAACAAATGAAAGCAAGTTGCGTACCTCACTCGGAACGCGCAAACACGGGGATATCCTTAGGACAAAGGAAAACCTAATGAAAAGTGCGTCCAGTAGAGCTCTTGCGCTCTCACGGATAGGATCTCTCTCCCTCTCTCTCACTCACTCGTCTCTCTGTCCTTTGTGCCCACCCGCGGAATCCTCTGCACCCTCGCGTACCCTTTGTTTCCACACATCTGATAATTCGCGCGCGCGTGCGTGGACGTCAAAAAGGAAGGACACGAGAGAGAGAAAGAGACAGAGAAACAAAAAAAAAGAGGATAGAACAGCAGAGAGCGTGATCCGGTAATTACCGGCGACGCGTTCGTTGCGCTTTGTGCAGACGAGCTTACTCTCTCTTTCTCTCGTCACATATATCGAACTTAGGCCGGCGCACCAACGTGGAATTCGTCCCTTTGCTCGCGTAATTAAAGCTTTGACGCATCGGCGGCAAGAGATAAAGAGACTCTCGAGAGCGAGAGAAAAAGAGAGACAGAGAGAAAGCTGGACGCAGTTTTTCGTACTACTCGCGCATCGTATGCAGACAGTGGAAAGAAAAACGAGAGTACCGTTACGTAACGAACTGTAAGAGAAAAATCATTTCGCGCGAGCGCGTACGACGGTAAAACTCGATGACGTATAGCGTGGCAGGCGCGACGCGAATGTCGTAAAAAAAAAGAAACTCCTCCCATACGCGAGCTACTGAACTTCGCGTCGCCGGGATATTCTACACTTCCTTCGTACTGTCGGCTGTTTATATTCGCAGGTCTCGGCTTTCGCCTATATACAGACGAGAGAGAGAGAGAGAGTGAGACAAAGAAAGCATAACGAGAAGGTGAGTGTAAAAAATCTCAGAGCCCGAGTTACACACCGTCGCTAGTAACGTGCAACGGCAGGCGGCGTAGCCTTATAAAAGAGAAATACGAACTTTGCGCGGTCGCGACGTAAAGTAATTCACGCGTCGCCTAGCGAGCTGCAGCGCCTACGCTTATTATACGAGGGAGTGAAGAGAGAGAGAGAGAGAGAGAGAGGGAGGAGGAAAAAACCATTCGAACTTTATATTAACTTGTGAAAAATGTCACTTTCACCCTACGCGCGCTCTCGTATATAGCAACGGCAGCAGCAGCAGCGGCGACTACCACCAGCATGAGCACCGTGCGGGTTACGTTCCTGCATTATTAAATTCACGTGCGCGTTCGCGTCGCGTCGAGCTGATGGATACATTCGTCATAATTGCTCTCGAACGGCCCGGCCATACGCGTAAAATTCATCAAGAATTCATCTCTCGCTGAGGACGAAAGTTGCGCGCGCGCGCGCGCGTGCGAGCCACATCAATCGGTGAGCGGACCCATATCGCATCATCTCCATCTGGCCATAAAATCTGCCGTTGCTCGTTAGCCACGCTCGTTACGTTTTGCGCGCTCGCGCACGCGTTGCAGTTTCTCTCGTCCCCCCCACCCTTTGTGTACGAGCGCGCGAGTCTGCGGTATAGCGGCGCCGCATATATGTACGCGTATACTGTATATATATATATATGTATATATATATATATACGTAGACCGTTCTCTCTGTCTCTCCCTTGTTCTACTATAGGGGGACGGGCGAACGTCCCTAATTATTTCGGGCTGTACTTAATGAGAGAAGCGCGTACTGTTACCCCACGCGTGTTCGTGTTACGCATCGCGTAAACGGACAGTATCTTTGCGCTCGCGCGCGCAATCAGTCGGACGGGGGTGTAAGCGGAGGAACTTTGCGTCCATGTGCGCGCACATGCACGCACGCGCACGGGTTACTGTATACACGCGGGTTTTGTCATCTTAAACGTCAAGCGTGCGGAGTATACGTGTAGGTGCGAGCCTTTATTGCTTTAATCCTTGATTTATGCGGAGAAGAAGATTAGGGTGGCGGTGGTGCCGAGGATTCTTGAGAGGGGATGGAAGTGTGTTGAGTGGATGTATATTGTTATGGTTCGATGTTTAAGCCACCTGTGTACCGCGAAAAATATGATGAGGGGTGAGAGTTTTGATGGGCGTTGGTTGGAGGAAAAAAATTTGTTGGAAAATTTATAAGGGCGACGGTTGCCAGACGAAATTACTTCACGTATACGTTAGTTAATTTCGTAAAGTGAATAACGTATTAATTCTAATCGTGCACAACACTAAGGGGCGGTTATATTTATTATAAATGGTAATTATTGTTCTGTGGCTATAAACAGGGGAGTCAGAATAATCCCAAAATGTCTGTTTGATCAAAAGAAAATAAAAACATTATACATATTGTTAACTTCTCTTATTTCTAAAAAAATTTATTTACAGTTTTATATTTTGTTTGCCTTTCCCCTGTGCTTATGCAATACAGTGCAGGCAGTTATACACATATAAACTAGAAGGCTAGAATATATATCAATAAACAATCAAATAGATAAAAGAAAATTTTGTAAAACGCAAATCTTACTGTTTGCTATACGCGTCGAGATTTCCTTATTATTTGTTTGCTCACGGAAATTTTGCATTCGGGGAAACTGTTCAATTTCATTTCTGCAGATAAGCCACGTAGCTTGAGGCATTCCCCGTTCGATCATGAAATACCCAAATTCAACATTGAATGTTTCCGCAAGTCATTCCTTATCGGAATGGCATATGCGTGAAATGTCCTTCTCTGCGCACTTACTAGTATTGGTTCGATATCACTAGGATCAATAAATTTGTCCAAAATACACAACTTTTCCATACTTGCTATGGAATATCGGATACGTAAAAAGCTTAAAATTATATATATTTTTACTAGTTATACATAGTTTAGATTAATTTAAAAGTTATTTATTTTTGTAAAAATTTCTGTGACTTAATTTTATCATTAAAAGAATCAATAGAATTAAACATTAAAAAAAGTTATTGTTAACTAATTGACAATGTACTAACAATTTTATTAATTTTTTTATACGCTACCGTGAGTTTAATTATTACGTGCGTTATTAGAGGGCTTCAATTTAAATAGTCATTTAGTCCTGTAGTCCGAAAATTGACGTGAACCAAGGTAGAATCATCTAAGGTAATTAACCTGTTTTGACTAGAAATCGAACGGTAATTGATTGGACTGCTATAGTATATGATTACCTTTTGAAATGTTATACGCATTTATATATATATATATATGTGTTTGTGTATGTATGTATATGTGTATAACAATAAACACCTATCGCGAATTCACGCTTATTGCTTTTTGATCGCATTACCAATACGTAGGGCGTGTTCCATTATTCCATCATCATCAAACATCCACTTATACAAACGATCTATTACATGATATATCTACATATATATACACAGGTAAATTAACAAAAGAATATATATATATACACATATAGAGGGTCGCTTCGATGTACCTCGTTAAGCCTGGGGAAAGTCAATTGTCTCTGTCTCTCGGTCGAGAGAGTCTGATTATTAAGGGCGTCTTTAAAGCTATGGTCTCCGATGATGTATACGCGTTAATAACTGATCGCACGCGGTCGATCGCGTTGCTGTTGCTGCTGCTGCTACCGTGTGACCAGGGCCACAGAGGCACGACAAATCAAGCGCGAGAAACTCATTTGCTTAAAACATTGGCCCGGAGAGTCGCTGCCATCGCTGTGTGTGTGTATATGGCTTGTAGTTCGGTAACAGCCGAGAGGGTCCAGGACCACCTGCTACTCCATTATAATAATGATTACATCCCGGCGCGTGTGAATTATTGACGCGGACGACGCAGTTTCCCATTATCTTCTCTTGCGCTCACGAGAGAGAGCCTCGGAATATCGGTCAAATTATTTCAGGCGATAGCAGTAGAGCAAGAGCGAGAGAGAGAGAGAGATTGAACTTTGCGATAGCTGTTTTCTTTACCGGGGGCCAGGAAAAACGTGTTTTTGAAAACAATGGAGTTGAGAGGGGTAGATTGCGAGAGTGGAGAGAGAAAACGCAAGCTCTCGAAAACGCGCGCGCGCGTGTGGTGCGCACGTTGGTACTGCTGTGTGGCGGAAAAGTTTTGAAAGTGATAGCTTTGAAAAAGTTTTTTCAAAAGTTTCGTCTGCCGACATGCAGGTAGTTTCTAGATGTTTTTTTTCTCTCTCTCGTTCTCTCTTCTCGTTTAAGTGTATATATAACGTAGGGACATTTACACGGAATCCTTGAAAAAAAAAAAAGGATGTGTGTAGACAAGCTGGCATTGTTTTTGAGTTTTTTGGCTTGAAAAATTGGCTTTCGACAGAAAGGGCAAAGATATTTAAATTTACTGTTCGATGAACATGCCTCGATGTATGTGGATTACACTAATGAGAATTAAATTAATACCGATTCGATGCGCGCCGCCGCCAGCTGAAATTAACAGAATATTTTCAGCCGCGCATTGCATTCTTTGTTAAGTTCATTGCAATATATGTCGTGTTGCCGGGTTAAAATTATTTCTCCTTTATGAAATGCTTTGTTGAATAGCAATTTTTTAAAAATTTACGTTCATTGAGAGCATAATCAAATTCCTTTACTTTATTGAATTTTAGAGTTAATATCGAACTTATTGTATTTTGTAATCGGAATTTTAAAGGCTGAGATTTTGAGAATTTATATAAAACGTCAATTAGTTTGAAATTAATTATTAAAGGTTAAAATTTGGTAAAAATGAGAAACGCCAAGCTCACGTGGGTAGGAATATTTTCTGTACATTGATATTTTGGTAACAAAAATATATATGTATATTATTAGTCTGGATAAAATATAATTTAATTATGTCAATAATCTCGTATAAATTTCTCGTTGCTTATTCGTAAAGGTTGAAGTAACAAAAAAATTCATTCAACTTCACATTTAATATAACTTAACCGTTATTTGTTTGAGATTTATGAAAATGCAACATTTTCGTTATATGCATTATATAAATATTACATTAAAACGTTTAAAAATAAATGATACGCTATAAAAAATATCTGCATAACATAACACTTGGCCTTAATAAAACCGCTTAATATGGTTCTATGGTTATGGTATACACTGCATACAAGTAACAAAAAATAATGTTAATCCTGAGATCAAAACTAATTTTTTAATATTTTTTTTAACGTCGGTTGCCACATTAATTTTCGAGAAATAAATTCCTGAAAATGATACTTTTAACACATGGAGATACGCGAATCATTCTTCTTTAAGTAAAAGCCTTTTACGTTTATATCGAGAAGCGCTGCAGAGGAAATCAGAAAAAGCGGTACAGAAAGTACAGATTTTAAGCTTTGTGACGAGTACAAAATGAATATATCAAGCCACACGATCTTCTGAGATATTAATTGTTAAAAGTATATTAATGTACGTTTTCTCGCAGTCTTGATAATGTAATACGTCGTAAGTCATGTATATACATCAAATATTATTTATTTTTAACAAAACAAATTTTTACAAAAACTATCTTCAGTTATTTTAATTATTCGAGATTTAAATTTATCAATATTGAAATCATAAAAATAAAGCAGATTTTTAATGTATTGGGGGGAGGTTACTCAATTGACTTCATAGTAACCATAGAACCACCTTAAGTTCCTCCTTTAAAAAGCAAAATACTATAATATCGTTAAATATTTTCTGAAAAGTAGGACAACTCGTGCGTTTTTTTTCTCCCCCACCCTATATGCACACCGAAATCGTCAGCACCGTGAAAATTCCCCGCGACAACGCGTGACGCATTCCAAAAAATCTCTCGCCAATCCCACCTCACATCTACATACATACATACAACAACGTCAAAAATAAAAATTCCAAAAAGTAAAAGATTAACGTTCACGAAAAGAGAATTGACCGTTCGCCAAAGCTCGACTCGCCCCAAGTCCGTTCTCGTCGCTAAACGTTTTTACGACCGGCCATTATCGATAACTGGGCTAGAACGAACCACACACACATACAAGCGAGATAGAAGAAGAAGAAGAAGAAGAAGAAACGTTGGTATGTATGCGTCTGCGCGTATATAGGAATCGGTATATAGAAGAAGAGAGCAGCAGCGAGAGCGAAGTTACTCCGACAGCCTCGTTTCCTGCCGGCGCTTCGGGTTCAATAGTTCTATTACCATACATTACGCGGTAAATTTGCGCCTCGTCGTATATGCGATTTCTCCTCCACCCCTTTTCCATCCTCTACCCGCGAGATTCCTCGACTTTCTATATAAGAATTCGCGCGCGCGCGCGAATCCAACGTTCTATGCGCGCGAATGGAATTTCTCCGCGCGCGACGATATCTGCATGCTCACGTTCGCCCTCATAGTTTATGCGTCTACGCGCGCTCTCTCTCTCTCTTCTATATTGATAAAAATATATACGTATATACTTCCGCGTATATATCTATATACGTGTGTACATCAGCAGGTTAGAAAATATATACGTGAAAAGAGCGGCGCAACCGATGGCATATAGCGAATGTAGAACGTCTCCAAATAAACATACGCGCGGGAATGATATCCGGCGATGTTCTGGCCGAGTGCCCGACTAGTCGTTTTCACTTTGTACGCGACACGACGACGATGGTATAATACTACTATATACTATCTTATACGCACTACTCCCGTCGACGACGATGTATATGTATGTGTCTTTTCCACAGTGTCGAATTTCTCTTACGCGACCTTCACCTACTTTACGAAATATATACAACACATAGATATAAGTACACTTGTGTACAGAGGAAAGAAAAAATAATAAAAATAATGGATGCATAAATAAAGTGTAAGATATGGAAAAGGCGAACGGACGGTGTGTGTGGCTAAATAAAGCTGTCAGGATTCAATGGGCGCCGGCGAAACTTGCAATTCACTAATCGCGCGGCGTATTTCATTCTCACCTGCGCGAAGATTACAGCTATACGGTAAGGAGGGGGAGGGAAGGAATATATATATATAGACCACACCCATACCCTCGTCGTCGTCGTAGTCGTCGTAGTCCCTCCTTGTCTACCTTGGCGATCTATTGCACCGCGCGTTCACCGTTCCTTCTACTTCTATATATATGTATGCACGACTGGTAGCAACGGCGTCGGGCGTCCCTTATCGATTTCAGCCCCCGCTGTATATACAAATCCACCTTCAGGTAACATTAGTCACTCGGCGGCGCTTCCACGCGGAACTCACTCCCGCGCGCGGTATAGCATGAGGCGAGCAAAAGGAATCGCAAGCCCTAAATAATGTATAACCGTGGACTACTTGACTCTCTCTCTCTCTGCGGAGGTAGAGAGAGAGACCTAAATGTCCGTTTAGTAGATGTGACGGTTCAGGCATATGTATACGCGGGGGCTATGACGATGATGGCCGATTTCACGCCGACTGTCCGCCTCAGCGAATTAATGCCGCGCGTACCCGCGAAATTGAATTTACGTTTGGCTAATCGTTTATTTGGGTCCACGCATATACGCGGATGTACGCGTATGTGTGTGTGGGTCGTTGGTATGGTGTAATCAAAAAGCGAGAGGAAGAGGAGTAATTGAGAGATGTGCAGCAGTGCCACGTGTGTTTTGACAGTTTGGAAGAGCGGATTTAGATGATGCGAGTGTGTGCCCTAAAAATTGTTGGCTAATGGGTTCTGAAAATTTTCACGTTGATGGGTTGATTTGTGCTGTTGTCGCACACATTTCGGTTCTATATTATTGCTAATATTAGTTGATATATATTTGTATATTTATTTACCAGAAATGTATGTCATTACATCAAATATACAATATATATTTGACCAACTGACATCCTACAGAATGTGATTAACACGTGGATTAAAAATTATAATAATAATATATAAGGAATGTTATTTTACTTACCTCGTCGGTGATGGAAAATGAACATTGGAATTGAAAAAAATGTTATTTATTTATTTATTTATTTATTTAAACTAGATCAAAATGATTTACAGAGTATAAAATTCTATATAAAACCCTACAAAGATGGACGCAGTTATATGCTCGCAGGTCTGACCACACAGAATATAATTACAAAAAAAAAAAAAGAAAAAATAAAGAATAAAATAAAAAAAAATTATAAAATAACAGCTATTATTTTATAAAATATATAATATTAGCGTTTCAAAAAACAACAAAATAATAAAACATTTAATGACTGCTCTTTATCCAGCATTTTAATTCTTTTAGATATGATCTTTTACTAATATTTAATTTTTTTAAATCATTTGGTATCATATTAAAGGTGATGAGGGCTTTCGAACAACTAATTTTATCACTAATTTTTTTTATGTCTAACTACTGTAAGATTTTACCATGCCAACATTTATTATATTGTCAATATTAATCTTTTCCACATTATATATATAACACCGCATCATTTTTCTAAAAGTCTATTTTCAATTGACACTCCGCCTTCCCCCCTCTTTTCCCGGATAATCCCATACCTGTCAAACCGATATCTCGAGACACCACCAACCCACACACATACATACACGTACATACGTATACCTATACACACACTTCAAAGTCTCCCCCCTCTTTCGTACAAGTGGATCTAACCGGATTGATTATTTTTAAATGTGTCATTCGATAAGGATCCCGCGTTCGCTTGCGCTTCATTCGCGGCGCGCTCTCGCACCGAGTGAATTCCCGACGATTCCCGCAGCAGCAGCCACCCTCTTTTCAGAGAGACGACCTTAAGATACAACGAGGAGGAGAGCTGCCTTCCTTTCTTCCTTTCCCTTCTATACATCGCCTTTCTTCTTCGCCTCGGCTTTCCCTCTCTCTCCCTCTCTCTTTCCATCTTTTCCCAAGCGCGCGGCAACGGCGCGCTTCGCTCTACCTCCGTGACAGTTACAAACGACGCGTTATCTGTAAGGATTGCACGGCGTGAGGGCGAAAATGGCGAGCACCTGCTCGCCTCTATCCATCTCTCTCTCTCTCTCTCTCTCCTCTCTCTCCAATGTACTCGCGTGTCAATGGAAACGCAATCACTCGGAGGGGGTGCTCTCGGGGAAAGCCCGAGTCCCCTATAATATCGGAAAGCGCCATCGTCGCGCGCGCGCGTGTGGCGGTACGAGCTCCCTTGGAAATCAGAGAGCATGATTGCAGGGACGAAGGATTCGACGGCAATTATACTCGTCGCGGCTACTACTGCTGCCCTAATACAGAGGAGAGAGAGTGAGAGAGAACTGTCGCGTCGAGGACGCGGAGTGGTCGTCGTTTGCGTTTTTTTTTTCCGTCTCTGCGCTAACGTCAGAGGTGAGAGGTTGAAATTCAAGTGCATGCGGCTGCTGCTACTGCGAGACTGTATAAGCAGTCGTGTAGAACGGTAAAAGCGGTTGAGAGGAAGCCTTAGTATATGTTGTATGGGAGTGTGTAGGTGTATATGCAAGCTAAGAGTTAATGACTTTTAGAAAAGTTTTTCTGGTTTGCAGACATTTTTTTGAGAATATGTTGATATATATTTAATGAAATTTATGATCTTGAAAAGAGATTGTAAAGGTTGGATTTTAACCTGTAAAATGATTTTTTTTTATGTAATACTTTTTAATTGGAAGGATTACATTATAAAAATAATTTTGTAAAGTAGCAGACTTTCTGACTGTAACTCGTGAGTTTCCCAAAGTTATTTAATTCCGCGAAACTTTATGGTTAGACTTCGAAGTTCGTTTAAATACGGAATTCGCTAACTGAGAGATTACAAAATATAATCTATATGGTTCGGGTATCTTTAAATCTTTAAGATTAAATCTTTGTAATAGCTTCGAGAGAAATAAAACTGCTGCTATTACTTAGGTTGATAACATTGTTACTGTGGGACACTCTTCATCTAAACATCACCCAAGGGCCACGTTAACACCTTTTGTACGCTAGCTTACTTTTAAATAAAAACTTGAACAATTTTTTTGGCGCTGGACTTTTTATTTGGTAGCCGAAATGATGTACAGCATTTAATAAGAAATTATTCCTAAGAATAAGAAAAACATTGTTACTTCGGCAACATAACAATCTTTGGTTATGATGTCAAGAACGACGTCTTGAGAAAATCAAGGTCATCTATCATTGTAGAACAATGGATATTGTTGGTGGTAATTACATTCAGAATCTTCTCCTGGAACGTTGCAGTACGATGTTACACGTTTGCTCAAAGCAGAATGACCAGCCAGTCATTGGATGACATCTGAAAGAAAAAGACTTATTCTTTATATATATATATATATATATATATATATTTCCCAAGGAGATTATTTACAAAGCCTACTATTGTCACAGAACTATCTGTTGTTACAGATACCTCGCAGACTGCAGCCCATAACTAAAATATACTCTCGACGAATCCGAAAAAGTAGCCAAAACTAATGTCGACTACAAACGCACTGACAACCACATTACATATACGTATAATATATATTTAAAACATATTCAACGTCCGCGAATCAATCAATTCTCGGAAGCTGAGCCAGAGTACATGCAGTTCTTATATACACACAACCGAACCTCACCCACTAATTCGCCAATACATAACCACCCCCCTACTTTTTCTCTCTCTCTCTTCCAACTCTTGGCATCCATCTAGCACAACAAAGCCTCTCGTACGCTCGTACAGCATCAAAGCCTCATTGTCGCAAGCTACTACTCTAATTCGCGCACGTGGTCATCGTCGTCGTCCACGAAGCGCCCCGTGACCACACACACATATACACACACCGCATGTATATAAATACAATCGTGACACTCGAGTCTTGGCATCCGCTGTCGAAGTTCTCTCACTTCTCTCTCTCTCTCTCTTGCACCCACGCTCCATCCATTACCAACAACGAACAGGTGTGTGCTGTTAAGCGAGTTAAGCCTCTCTCTCTCTCTCTCTCTCTCTCTCTCTCTCTACACACGAGTCTACATTATTGCCCGTGGGCTATCGAGTAATGAGAACACACGTGTTTTGCGCAACGAGGTCGACCAACAACGACTACGACGACTCAATTTATATAACTTAACTCCTCTGCCCTGTCAAATTTCATTCTTCCAATTAAACTGTTTTTCACAGCTTATAGTATCGTACAACCAAGCCTCCGCGCTCTCTTCTATTTCTGTAACTGCTATACGTGTCGTCAGATATATATACGTATATGTGTGTGCAGAGTAGAAGAGAGATACGCGCGGCATACACATTCGGAGTACGTAACGGAGAGAATACGGATCGCGGAATGCTGCTCGGTGGTGGTGGTGGTGGCGTGTCGAGGGGATCGATGGCTCTCCGGGGAAATTTGGAGGCAGCGACGGCGGCGGTGTGTAGCGCCTGCTTTTTCTAGATAATGAATAATCGTACTTTTCAAAGGCCCTTATACACCGCCACCCCCTACTCGTCCCCCCCTTCCCAGTCGTCCTCGTCGTCGTCGCGCTTATACTTTCCTTCCGTACAGGATCTCTAGGTAGTTGCAGTAGTACTAGTAGTAGTAACATGCGCGCTGCGCCCGTCCTTATTGCGTCGTCGTCGTCGTCGGAACCCTGGGATTGCGTCTGTTTTCCCCTCTCTCTCTTCATCCTCTTTCTCTCGTTGCTGGTATATATAAGGAGCATCTAGATTTCTTCCTTTTTTTTCTCTCTACCACTACTCCCCCATGCAGATTCAAAAGCTTGTGCCCACCAAGCGCGCGCGGCTCTTTTTGCCCTCTGAATTCCAATCAGTGTCACCTGCCGTTGTTATTGTTCCTGCCTGCGCTATTGCTGCTGTGGACCTTGTCGTCGTCGTCGTCGACGTGCCGTGACGAGCTTTTGAAGACCTTTCGGTGGAAGAGAGGAGGAAGCTTTTTCCATTATCGACAGCCTCCTTCTCCTCCTCCTCCTCGTCGCTATCGTCTATCGTCCTCGGACGCGTAATTTTCATGCAACTTTGCAGGAGGGAGAGAGAGAGAAGCGACAGTGCGTCGATGTAGACGAGGGAAGACGCGCAAGAGCGAGCGAACGAACGCTTGATGGAAAAGCAGTAGCAGTGGTGCGAGAGGTGGTAGAGGGTAACAGCAACACAGCAGCAGCAGCAGCAGCAGAGAAGCATCTTGCCCTGAGTTTAATTAGAGCGCGATTGATACGCCTGTAAGAATGGTTCTGGTCGAAGGATATATAGCTTCGGTCGAGGTTTTTAAACTGTCGGGAGGATAATTGTGTGCTGATAAAAGAAAAAAGTTATCATTGATGATGAGAAATGTAGTCATTTTTTAAGGTATTTTTTTAAATAACTGGTAACTAATAGGTCAAATAGAGAAATAAATAATGGTTTTATTTTTACTCCAATATGAGATATTTGTGTATCTAATGGTAGCATATGCTATTTATGTTTTAACGAAATATGTGTTTTCAAGTAACTTGATGACGCGATTGAATTTCCGTGAAATTTTAAAATACATAGTTTAAAGTCATGACTATTCGGACAAGTCTTGTAAATTAGAGTATTTATTTCTATTACGCTATAAAGTTAAGTAAGATTTGAAATTTACAAATTTTCTGTAATTTACTGGTTTATTTAATTTGTTTACTATGAAATTAGAACTTATACTTTAGACAATGATTAGAAAGTAACAATTATTAAAATATGAGATATAAATAGTTATTTCTTGTTAAAATTATATTAATTAATATTAATTTTGCATGTAGATTGAGTCTTTCATAGCTTAAAATAATAAAGATTTAGTAGAAATGTCTGCTGTTTCACAACATTTTAATTATAAAAAAATTATTCGGCTGCATTGAAATGATATAAAATTGAGATAAACTGAACTAAAAAATAATTAATGTTCGACATTTGTTCAAATTCATTAAAATATAACAATAACGAAACGTAAACTATCATCAAAACAGCTTCAAAACAGGAATCCGTAATCTAATTTTTTTCACTTGTAAATTTTGTCACTATTTCTGATGATAAAAAAGGTTTGTACTATACGATAAAGTTGAAAAATAAATTTATTTCTATTACAGAACACGTAGACAATTATTCTTTTGTATCTACAAGCATTCTGTAATTTACGCGTTGCCATGAAATTGCGAAATACAAACTTAACGTAGGCATTTTAATTTGAACAGTGAGCACCAGATTTCACAGTTCGCAGTCGTCAAAGTAACCGTGTCTTCCAGGTCAGACGGCAAGGATAAACATGACCTGTTGATTCGAATTGAGAGAATAACAATTCTTGTCTCTTTGGCATTCTGTAAATAAGGATTTTTGCCGTTTGTAGCGTTGTTTAATTAGCCACCTTGCGTTCTTTTATTATTTGAAAAGTTTCGCAGAAATTGTTATGCCAAAGTTAATTAGTTGCAGGTACCGTCAACTACACTAGAAATATTAGAGGCAATAAAAAGGGGCAATAATTAAGGCTAGTAGATCTAGGGTAAGACATGCCTACGTGGATGAATAATTGAGTTTAATAGACAAACGGTTATTTAGCTAATGATCTACTTCACTTTGAATACGAAAACCAGGAAAGCCAAATTTAAATTACTGACATTACTTTTTCTTGGAACATTTTCGTTCAATAACCGCGATCCTATACGTTAACCACCTTAAATTACTATTACGACAATAACTCGCATATCTCTTCCTCTTCAATCAACAACAACCTAACTCTCGAAACCTCTAGTAATAGAAAAAATACTATCAAAATCATCCTTACAATTCTCCCTGCAAACAACCCAAAAATGATTTTTCCATCAGTCATCATAAATAAAGCAACCCTTCCTTCTTTCTACACACCACCCGATTCTCTCCAGCGTGAAACAACAACGTCAGCCAGGTGTAGTATCCTCTCCGGAGTTCCCTCCTCTCTTACTGTTGACCTCGCGTGCGGTCGCATCGCACACTCGAAGCTTTAATCTCCTTCCTCTCCCTCTCTCTCTCTCTCTCTTTCTTTCTCAAGGAAACAATCTCCTGGTGTACACGGTGGCAGTTCGATACACCTCTGATGGGAATTCGCGTAGCCTCCTCCGTAGCTAGAGAAAAAGAGAGCGTGAGTGAGCTTACTCCTTTCGACCTCGCGAAACTAAACTTTCGCTATTAAATACTAATTTGCCCGTCCTTCCTTCTCTCTCTCTCTCGACGGTAGGATTCGCTCGTGGAATTGAAGACAACACGTGAGAGTAGGAAGCTCACTGCCGCTTCTTGTTCTTATATACCCACCTACACATATATAGATATATACAAGTGATATTTAGAGGCACATTGGTGCTGCGTGTATAGTAGAGACCCCAAGGGGACCTCGTTGATCTTAGATACTGCCGGTAATTACCCGCGCATTGTTGCCACTTTACTAATAGATCGATCGATGTGCTATACCCTCTTCTTCTTCTATACTGCTATATACCGTCGTTGCTTGCTTGCTTGCTTCTTCTTCTTCTTCTTCTTCCGGTCTTGAAGTCGTCTCACTCACCGTCGTCGTTGCTCTCTGCTTCTTCTTCCCCATTGTGCTGATGGGCTCGTGCTACTGCTGCTGGTTCTGCTCTTCATTCGATTATCTCGTCTCTCTATTCTTTTCCGAGAATGAGAGAAGAGAGCCGCCGGAGTAACTTTTTAATTGCGTCGTTTCGCCTTTCTTCCTGATACTCCTTTCTCTCCCTCTCTCTCTTTTCCCGATGCGCCACGCGATTATCAATCGCAGTACTGTTGTTGTTGTTTGTTTCTACCGGGTAAAAAGATTTGTCGAAATAAATTATCGGATAGCTGTTGTTGATTCGTGTTATATAAAAGTTTCTCTTAACGCGCGGCGGCGGCGGCGGCGGCTGCATTTTTCCGAAGTTTTCTCTAAATTATATTTTCATTGCGTTTAAAAGCTTCGATGACGTTTGAACTAGTTTTGCTTGTCGACCCACTTTGCTCTCTGCTGCTGCTACTGCTGCTGCCGAGAGGAGGTATTAAAGTTTCGTGTAATTAAAGTAATAAAAGTTGAAAATCGATCGCCACCCGCGCGCGTTTTTCCAATTATTTTCGAAGGTAATGGTTTCCGTTAATTCTTACATCCGTGCGCGCGCTTCGTATAGCGTATAAGCACTTAAGAAAATGACATACACACACGCGTATTTACTATATATAATGGGCAGAAGAGAAAATTATCCCTTTGTACTTTAATTCCCTAATTCGTATATTACGACCGTTAACTATATGTTTTGATATCGGCTCTGCGTATATATAATCACAAAATCGACCCTAATCAGTCATCCTAACAATATATATATATGATAAAAGCCACATCGTATAAACCAACCTTTCTTTTTCAACGTCACAATCGTCCTGTGAATTGCTAATAATAACAAAACAACAGCAGGTCTCTTTGTACCCCTCCTCCCCCCTCCCCCCTTCCACTCCGATTCGATACTATAGAAGCTTTATAGCCCGAACAATTAGCGACGAGTAATTTGTTTTCGCTGAACAATGAAGTATTGGAAAACCCATAATAATGTTCTCGTGCTTATAAATTGAAAAGCTCCTCGGTCCGGTCGTCGCTCGCTCGCTTGTCCGTCCTGTACATTGTTATTCGTCAAACAAACTTTGTTCAATATGTTCTGGCACAATCTAATTACGTCCTTAGTGTCGGCATGAGGCTTGATGTGCGTATGTATGTGTGTATGTGTAAATGTGTGTGTGTGTGTGTGTGTGGATGTATGTGTGTATAGTATGCGGCTCGAATGACATTATATAATGCACGATGACTAGCCGCGCGCACATGGAATTTAACGTTTCATGAGTCGTTAGCTGGTAGTCGAAGAACCGAAAGACTATTATGAATTTTTCATCTTAATAGAGGTGAAGTCTTTTTTTCCGCCTCTTTTTGTCGTTTTATATACACTTGTTTGGTTATAGTAGTTTTTTTTATCGTAATGGTTATTTCTATTTTGAAAAAGTATTTTGGAAAAGGTTTGAATATTCAATTTTTTGTATTTTCACATAGCAAATAAATTTTATTAAAAAAATTAGTTCAACTATGTTTTTACGTTTCACTTACTGTAAGTTAATATCTACAAATTTGTATCATATATTTATTTAGCGAAATCCTATGCCAGAGAATATTTATTATCAATTTAACGATAAATATTTACTACCTTAAGTTTACATTAGAAACTTTGCGAAACCTTTCAAAGTAATATTTTAATAATGTATATCTCGTAACCTGAGGTACAAATTATAAAGTTGGCAAATACCGAATGTCTCACCGTCTATTCGCTTGTTTCTACTACTCCACATTTCCTTCAAATCACATCTCATATATACCCTCGAAAAAAAACCAAAGAAATATTTTACCCCCCCCCCCCCCCCCCACAGAGAAGAAACTCCGGGGAGTTTTAATTTTCAATTTAACGGCTCACGCTCGCGGCTCGCCGCTCGGAAAAAGACCGCCTCCTCTTCTCCTTCTCCACCACTTCACCACCCACACAGCAGCAGCAGCCAACGTGTGAAAAGCGAGCGTAACTTATCGAGTTGCCGTCGTATAGCGCTCAGCAACGTGGGCACACACCACCTCCCCTTTGAACTCTCGAGATTCCCTGCTACTGCTGCTGCACACTTTCACTTGACTCTCGCGTGGTATATAGCACGTACATACATACCATCCCCTTACGTCTATTAGGGTCAACGGGCAGGCAACGCGCGAGATTATGAGCGACGCACGCGATATATATTTCACAGAGGGGGGAAGAGAAAGAGTGTCCAAGTGAACGCAGATATATATAGAGAAAAACAATCTTGACTCCCCGTTGCTAATTGAGCAACGCACCGCTGGGGTATATATAATAATAACGTACGTCGTGTGTTGTAGCTATAGCAGTTCGTTTGATTTATAGCACGCGCCGATTAATCAGAGCTGCTGGCTCGTGATTTTTGTATAGTTATATATATATACACGTACACATATATACAGCGGAAGGGTGGGCAAGAAAGAGTGAATAGGAAGATCGATCGGTCCCCGGGAAAAATGCAAAACATTTTCACGGCCAACGTACCGTGTATATATATGTATATATACACATAGGCTATTCTATGCGTTCCACCTCTCTCTCTCTCTTATATTGAATTCTTCCTCTGCGCGCGAAACCCTTTCGCTTGCGTATTCCGTACTCTCTCTCTCTCTCACCCCCTTGGTGTCGAGACTCGTAGCATAGAATTCAACAAATGAGTCTGTATACACACGACGACGACGACGACGACGAGCAGCGTGTAGGGGGTTCTGTCGGTCGTCGTCGTCGTCGACGCTAGATGCGATTTATATTGTTCAACCCTTCCGCTATATCGGCGCGCTCCGTGTGTGTGTGTGTGTGTGTGTGTGTGCCTTCTCTCTGTCTTCTTCCCCTTCCTTTCACCGATATATATATGGGGATTGGTCACGATATATAGTATATATACACTACGCGCGTGGACTACGACACCGATCGATATCTTTATTACGAGAAGGAGAACCAGCTGCGCAACAGACGCTTGTCTCTCTCTCTCTATCCTTCCTTCCTTCCTTCCTCTTTTTGTATAGTAAAATATCGGCAGGTTACCCGTGCGACTATATGGGATTTAATTAGAATTAGCATGTACCGCGAGGCTGGCTTTTTTTTCTTCTTCTTTCCGTACCCTACCGACCGTCAAACGTTATTATTTCTTCTTCCTCCTGCATTTACCACTAGCAAGAGAAGTCCATTCGGCTCTGGTGGTTGGGTTTAATTAAAGCACGAGGAGTTATGCTTCGCCTCTATACCGAATAGTGCTGCTACTGCACGCTGCTGCTGCTGCTACTCTCGCGGTGATTATAAATAGTTTTAATAACGCGCGAGTATAATAGTGTGCAACGCAAGGCGAATTAACTTTATTCCTAGCAGTAGCTGCTCTTTTCCTCCTTGTCGCGGTGGTCGTGGTGGTGTCGCGAACGATCGAAACGTCTATTAATATCAAGGTTATTAATATCCCCTTACCGATAGGGCTTTTTAATTATACGAGGGAGGGAGGCTGCTACTGCTGCTGCTGCGAAATCGATAGGTGCGATAGGGAGAGAGAGGGAAGAGGGAGTGGGAGAAAGGGCATTGTACTTCGCGTTTTGTGAATTTTGATCGGACGCCGGATGGATATTTTGTTCTGTCTGTGCTGTGTATAATAGATATATGCAGTGGAGCATGGTCGGTTGTTGCGGATTTATAACTTTTATACTTGCGTCTTGAGTTTTTAATCAGATATTTATTTATGTGCTTAATAAAATAAACGAAAGTAGATCCTTAATACAAATGGTTTATACTGAAGTTAGTAAAAAAGCAAAATAAAATAAATATGTAACCCAAACAGTAACGCTTAATATCATATAGGCATAGGTAATGGAGAGCCGATTTGAAAGTGAATTGGGAAGAGGTATTGGTGATATGTAAGGGGACGAAGGTTCCAAGATCTTTTTAACTTGTTCCACAGTTGAATAAAAGTGGATGTTAGAGATTGAGTCTATGTGTGTGTGTGTGAGGGTGGATATCTGTATATGCAATATTTATGCAATGTTTAAATTTTAAAAATACAAATTTTTAAATTACATACATTTCTTTTTTAAAATACACATTGTCATTTATCCGTTGCAGGCTTATCAGAAATACCTTCTGGAATTATCTCTCGTCCCAAGCAACATCGTCCTAAGGTAAGTAACTATACGCCGCTAAATAAATTAGTTTTACACATAATTTATTCAAAACCCTAATTTAATTTCAGCATCTCCAATTTTAACAATCTATTTATATATTTCCATATAGAATCCCCCCCGTCGACCCTCCAACCCTTTATTTTACCGAATATTAAAAATCAAAACCACCCACCCTACCACCCGTTTAATAAATTTTTGAAAATTACCCACACCTGATACAACGTCCGCATAACACTATCGGCACCTCCAATATTCCTCCATTTCACCGTACAACAACCACCTAACCCATTACCTTCGCGTAAAAATTCTCCTCCCAACGTCTCCCTCTCTCTCTCTCTTTCTCTTCCTTTCAGCGCAGCACCTACATAGCATTCTATATACGCGAATCGAAATCGCCTCCTCCTCCTCCCCGTCCGCGCGTAAACAGCGATCGACTCAAATCCTCCAAATTGGCGTCATCGCTAGCGCACGTGCCAACGATGCGAAGAAGAAGAAGGAAGGAAGGAATCCTCCTCTCTCAACGTATAGCAAAAGCTCTCGCATACAGTGCAGCTAACGCTTCTACTCATCTCTCTCTCTCTCTTCCTCTCTACGCGTGTACAGCGTTCTACACGCGCGGTTATTAAAATGCGTTCTAGAGGTCACCACACCGTCGCTGTGTACACGCGCACTAGAGAGAGGTAGAAGACGTTATGAATATTAAGAGGAAAACCAGCAGCAGCCGCAGCGCACAACGTTGCTGCTACTGCTGCTGCTGCTACGAAATTGATTCTCGTAAAACGACAAAGTCCTCGGTCGACGTCGTCGTCGTCGTCGTCGTCGTGACAGGACGCCGATGCTACCACCACCACCAATCCCTTTTCCTCTTTGCGCCCTTGCTCTCTCTCTCTCTGCTTATCGTGGATGCTACGCACGTAGCGTTTTGGCTGCTGCTGCTGCGCGCACGCGGGAACAAAACGTTTCAGCTCTCGATTCATCGCGCACGCTTGCAATTTGATTCGCCATCGTCGTCGTCGTCCTCGTCGTTGTCCCTCACCCAGAGTCGCTTCTCTGTGTGTATATGCGTGTGCCTTTATAAATAATTAATGCCCCAACTGCTGCTACTGCTGTTGCTGTTATATTGGTGAGAGGTATATATATGACTATTTGGAGATGCGCGAGGGAATGAGGACCACCACCGCTGAATTGAGTAATGGAAGGCAAATGGTTTATTGCAATAATATTGCGCGACTGGCGCACCCTGCTATTGGATATAATCGCTTTATTGTAACTGCCTGAGTCTGTATGTGTGTGTGTGTGTGTTTGCGCGTTGATTCTGCGCGCCATTGTTGTTGTTGTTATTGTGTATATTTCGAAAATTTCTATTTAAACGCGTGAGAGAGAGGATGATGATGAATTGGTGTGGTGGTAGCCGCCGCATGGGTCGTACGCGAGCGCTGCGTGTCTGTCTGTCCGTCGGCATGTGTGACCGTGGGAGCAATTAAAAAGTAATTAGAAAGAAATTTTCCGTTCCCCAGGGAGAAATAGCGAAGGTTGCTGCTGTGTGTTGTGACACGCGTGGTTGGCGTTTGGTAGCACAAAGAAGCGTTTGAGAGAAAAGAGGTGAAGATTTGAATTGTAGTGCGCGGTAAAGAAATGTATAATATGTATATGCATCTATTTGTTTTCTCTGAAAATTAAGCAAGATGTGTATACATATGAAAGAGGCTTTTTCGTACCTCGGGTAAGGGATGAAAATTTCTCTTAATTAACGGTGCGGAGAAAAAAAACTTAATCGAGAAATCGAAGCGCTCGCGCGTCTCTATACTATGTACTATAGTCAAAGGCCACTCTTCTCTGATGACATTTTTTTCTTTTTTTTTTCCTATTTTTCCTTCAAAAAAGTCAGCGAAGCCCGACAATGCGATTTGCGCGCGTGCGCTCGTCCCCGGCTTCGCTTTGATGAAATTGCGTGCGGAAAGAGAGAGCGAGCGAGTGGTGAGGGAGGGGGTATAGACGGCAAAAACGCGTGGGCTAAAACTCAAAAGAGACAATAAAAGCTCCCGCGGGGAAGAGAGAAAGAGAGAGAGAGAGAGAGAGGATTCCACTCCAAGTGCGACTTTCGATGACACAATGACGAAGGAAAAACAAAAGGCGTGACGTCGTCGTATATACAGTGTAGTCGTTTCCCCGAGAAATACACAGACTTTGTCTCGTTCGATGAAGGCTCATGTGTATAGAGATGTGTGAGAGGGAGAGAAAGAGAGCAAAAAAAAAATCGAAACGTCACTCGCGCGTATGTGTGTATACGTCTTTTGTCACGCGTTACTCGCCTATCGAGCCGGTTAATTACCTCACCACCAGTGTGTTGCTTTTCGCAGTCGAAAAAGAAGAAAAAAAGGGTCGCTGAGAATGTTAATCGAAAGCGTAGTAAAGGCAAGTGGTTGGTATTTTTCGGTGACAAAGTGTGTGTGCACATACACATATATATATACTACCAAGTTCCGAAGAGAATCATGCATGTCGCGTGTGCAAGCGACAAAAGGTGTTAGTAGTATATATATATATACGCGCGCGCGTTGCATTCAAATGCAACAATGCGCAGCGACAATGGCCGATGCTAATTGGAACTTAGCGTCAGGTAGCAGCGACGGTAGTGGTGGTGGTGGCGAATTGCGACGCTCATAGTTTTTGGGGAGTTATAATAGAATGGTCGAGTTTTGCAGCGCGCCGCGAGTGGGATGTATATCAGTTGACTATGCATTTCGTTATACAAATTCATGGCACTTGTTGGAAAGTGCCGTTTTAGGTAAGTGAAGTATAATAACTTGGCAGTCGGAGTAGAGTTGGGTTGCCACACTGTGCGGCTGATTGTTTTAATTAATGCCCGTGGTATAATTTTAAATCGATGCGTTACGAGATATAATGTGTGTTGATTTTTTTTTGTTTTAATTTTGATATAGAATATAGCTAAATTTTAATGGCCATGGAAATCTAATGAAATACGGTAAAGTGATAAGGTAAGTAGTACAAAAATTTTAATTCAAATACGAAAGAAAGTAATTTTGCCATTTTGATAAAAAATATGAAAATTTTTTATAAAAATATTGCACACTTGCATTTGACAATATTCAAAGATGTTTATTTATTTATTTAAGAAAATTCTTTGTAATCTATGATTATCAATTCTGTTGTTTTAATGTGGTGTCATGAAGGTCTTTGTCGACGTTTAAACAACGTAGAAGACGAAAGACCGTCGATTCAGCGAAAAGAGTAACTATAGCTCGTGTGATGCACTCGTCACGGCATCGCAACGTTAGCTTCGTGGTTGAGAACGACACTACAAACTGCCAGTTCGCGGGTTCACATTCCACTCGTTGCTTATATTTTTAGGTTTCATTATTCAATCCCTACGTATATAATATTACCAAAAAGCAATAGGAAATCATGAATACAAACGTTTTATGTAAATAGTACATTATCAAAAATTTTTTTACAGTAATAACTATACGTTAATTCGTAAATAATGCAAATTGAACAATGGCAAATAATAAAAGAAAAATATAGAATGTATCCATTATCCATATTAATAAATTCTATAGGTAGAGCCTGTGTTATGAGCTTTTAAGCTTTCAAGTACTTTTTATCGTATAATAAATAAAAAAAAATATGTTAACCAAACGATAATGAACCGGTGAAAAAAAAAGCTCCCATACTTCGAGGCGTTCTATACATCCAACAGCAGTAAAAATGCATCTAATGAACCTATTACCACCGAATAGGCCATATTAAATAAACTCGTTCGTATCAAATTTCCCATAAAAAGTAAAGTTAACAAAACATGGGTTAACGCATAACCAACATGTATAACAAAAAAAAAGTGTTTACAGGTCGCCTCACAGTGTTAACATAAAATAAACCCACTGCGAATCACTTTGTCATTCGAGAAAACAATGAATCTAATATCGATTGGTACCTAATAAAAAATGTTCTATTGCCCCTTCAACAATCAAACCAACCCCCCCATTCTTCAAATACTACCAAAACCACTGTATCTCCCACAACAATCCTCAAAAAATGTATAACACACATTGTCCCCGAAAAAAAAACACGAGCCACAGACGACCCTCTTGACATCCGTCGACTACAAAGCCCACAGTATACCCTTATACCTCGTCAACGTCATTCCTCGCAACAACAACAAAATCATGCCATCCCCCTTTCATCCCCCCTCCCAAAAAAATCAAAAGAAACGTACGTAAAAACTTCTCCTCGAATCCACTTGCGCGCTTCACTACACCCTATATACATGCATTATACGCGCGCACGCAGTATACGAAACCAGACGCGATTGATTCCACGCCGCCACGGAATCTACCGGCATAATATTAGCATTCCGTACGCTTCTCTCTCTCTCTCACTCTCTCTCTAGCTCGCGTACGCACGCTCGTTAAAGAAATTCGAGTGGCACTTTCGACAAGTGCCAATTAAACGGGGAAGACGCGAAAACGCTTCTCGCGCAAAGGTGCGCGCGTGCGCGAAGCTCTGAGAGTGAGTAGAAGGGGGAAGAATATCGACCTTTCTCTCTCTCTCTCTCTCTCTCTCTTTCTTTTATGTAAAATCAGCTTTTGTGGAAAGACCGCGCGTGGATCATTTTCGAATTACGCCGAGAGAGAAGAAGGAGGAGGAAGCAGCAGCTACGCTCCGGCGGTTTATTTTTAACAAGCCCATTGATGTCTTTGCATCGAAGTGGAGAGAGAGAGAGAGAGAGGAGGGCTTTATTTAAATTTAAGATATTCAATTACTCGGCTAATGGACGTATAATGCTACCTGATGTATTCTTTATCGCGAGGGATGGTAAGAGGTGGGAGACGATGGAGTGGATTTATTTCGTTCTTTGCGCAATTACACTCTGTCTTTGATATGATGGAACAGCCATCGTCGACGTCTGCGCAGAGAGATGATATAATGTTTATCCCTCGAGTGTCATCGTTTTATATATATAATATTTCTTTTTTTTTTAGATTTACGCGTTTTGATGCCTTAACATTTTTTTTTCATTTTTACGTCGATATACTGTTTCTGCTAATCGAGACCATTGTGGTGTATAATTTATTTTTAGATCAGTGAGAGATTTTACTATTGTAAGGTGGCAGACAAAGACGACAAAAGATAAAGAATATATATACCATATATATATGCAACGTTTAAAAAGGCGAAACTATCTGTGTATTGTTTGACAAGTGTCTTCGGTTTACGGATAACACTCAAGAGATAAGGCCAAGTTCATGAAAATCTACCAAAGCCGAGTGATTCCACTTGTTTTCATTCCAACTATATATATAACGTAAACTTCACAAGCATATGTGAAAAGTATAATCTCTACACATTCTCTTGTATATACATATACGTATACCTAGACAGACATATGGAAATATTTAATCGAATCTTAATACATCTGTAACGTAATTCGAAGAACCCGCTGACTGGCATTACAGTAATCTCCGTGGCTAATTATAGCTGAACTACACGCGCGCGCGCGCACAGCCACACTATTTGCTCAAACATTATGACACAAAGTTGGCACGCCGCGCGCGCTCTTGGTATATACGTGCAATGCTACAGCTCTCTTATCAGTTCGAGTTTCAAACCCGCGCGCGCGCACAAGTCCGTGGTTTTGTCCAATACCATAATACATCGTGTAGTAGTAGTAGTAGTAGTAATGCGCTTGTGTTTTATCGTCCTGTTGTTTTTTTTTCTCTACAAGGGTTAATCGATGTACGCGATTGCCGCGTGATAATAATTGGCACGGGATTTTGTAACTGCTATGTGTTTATATACATATATAGCGAAAGGTAGCTTGTTTTGCCCGGCGATTAGTATATATATCGTGGTGCTGTGCAGTTTTTAATTGTATATATATACATGCCAATCGAGATGTGTGTGTGTGTGTGTATAATTGTAGAGTGATTTTTCGTGCGAATAAACAGTGTGAAAAATGACAGGGGAGGAGAAAGGTTATTTTATGTAAAAGCCTACTTTCGCACGTTTGTAATTGCGAATTTACGTGCGTTGGAATAAATTGGCTGAGAGTCAGCGCCGCTGCCACCACCGTCTTTTGTGTGATTTTGAAACTATGCGCGCGAACTGGTTTTGTATTATATGGTGGTTCAGGAGTAATGCAGCGGTATTAACGGTAAGTGGAATTTATTGTATCAATAGTATTAAATAGTATAGGTGAGTAATTGACAATGTCTGAAATAATGTAGCTTTAAGAATGCGTAATAAATATAAGGTTATATTGAGTTGGCAGTGGGCCGATGTTTCTTATGATTTTGTGAATATATATATACCAGTTGTTCTTGGTACAAACAATCCCGCACGCGCGCGTGCATGTATTCAAGTAGTAATAATGGATACTTCTTGAGAGTAACACTTTTAAAGCTAATAATGTATATTATTGAGCAATAATGTTGTGCAACGTGACAGAATAAATTATTAAAATCCTGTATTTATGCACGAGAGGTCGGTTAAAATGAGCTTTTAAACTATGTAGGATAAATAGTTATATATTGATTCATCAATCAATTTCTTGTTTTACGCAATTTATGCAAAGTGATTTCGTTCGTTATGAGCTTTAAAATCACAAATCAAGGCAAAATTGACGAAGTTTCATTGTTTTTTATGATTGCGAGGGGGAGGGAAAGCATAATTCAGTGGCTTTTTGACGATTTCAATAAAACAATGAAACTTTGCCAACTTTGCCTTTATTTGTGATTTTTAAGGCTTATATAAAATTCGAATTGTACGCGGCCCCGTATAGAGATCATGCAAAGCTAAAAATGGATCATTTGTTTGATATAAAAATCTGTCGTAATCTTATTATTATTAAAAAGTATTTTTTAACAATCACATTACTATACTATGTTCGTAACTTTTCATATAACTTTGACATTAATATACACTTAATCGAAATCCAACTTTCCTCCACCTAGAAAAAGAATCGATTTTGCATGTCTATACCATTATACTACAACAAACATGTAATAAGCTTTACAATTGAATTAAACTATAATCACATACATTATAAAACAATTTTTTTTTTAAACGACTATATCCTCTCTCAAAATACCGATAGACCATAAATCTCCAAAAGTTACCACAATCTATACACAATTTCATACTAGTAATCAAAACAAATGATTTCATCCCAGAATCTCCTATACAAATTCCATTATCATCGAAGTTTTTTAATTTTCTATCAGCTCATACCAACATCTCGAAAATCTACATCAATTCCAATCAAACCTTCGTCTCTCCACAATCACACTTCAAAATTCACCCCCCCCCCCCCCAACCATTCCCACCCACACCATTAAAAGAAAAACTCTTTTCAACCCCATACCCACCAGCGTAGCACTCTCGCAAGCTCCTCAACACACACATATCGCGTGGGGGGGTTTAACAGCAGCAGCAGCAGCAGCAACGTCGCTCTCTCTCTCTCTAGCCGGGTCGTGATGGTGGGGGCGTACGGGCGGCGCGCGCGCGTTGTACGGACACAGGCGCGTTTGGCGCTGCTCGCGCTTGCGGCGGTGGCGGCAGCGCTCGCTCTCTCTCTCTCTCTCTCTGTGCTTGCTCGCGCTCCCGGCGAGTGTCAGTCGACGACAAGCCGTCGCGTAGTCGCGTGGTGTCCGTTGGTGTGTTTTTTTGTTGTTGTGTGCTATATAATAATATTATTATATATATAAAAAAAATACCCCGTAAAACCGCAGCCGCCATTCGCCCGTCGTGTCGGTTGTTTATCGCGTATTATTATTATTATCATAATAATAATAATAAAAAATAAAGAGTCGGTGGTGCGAGTTTAAAAATTATATACCCTTTTTGTTTTGCCAGGGTGGTGTTTTGGTTCTAGTTATCTCTCTCATATATACATACCACAAAGGCTAAAAAGTATACCCCTGAGAGGAACCGGAATGACAGTAGTTATTATGTAGCACACGATGTGTTATAATAATAATAAAGCACAGTGATAGATAAAAAGGAGAAGAGAAAAGGGTTCAAGAGAAGTCTTATCTACGTGGACGAGAAAGTGCAAGGTTTGTGCATTTTGGAGAGAAAAAGGATTACACACATTGGAGGTGAAGAAGAAGGAAGAGGATATGCCCTCGTGGTACGTACGCGCACGAGTATGTATATGGTTCAGGATTTATAAAAAAAGAAAAACGCTGTTGCAGCACACGGGGGGGTGTATACGATATATTTTCGTGTCTATCGGATACAAGGTGGCCGAGGCCGGGTACCATACACATAGTCGCGTGCGCGATAGACACACACAGGGAGGGAGAGCTTGCGTACCGAGAGAGTCACTTACGCGGTTTTATTTATCGATTCGTTTAATTTATTTATCCAAACCAACGCGCGCGTGTTATTATTGCCAAGCGAGCAACAACACGTCTTGGCAGAGACGCGAGCTTTCTTCTACAACTGCTCGCGATAGCTAGCATGTCTACATCAATGCTCCGCAATGATTATGTGTAGACGAAATGTATAAAAAAGGTGAGAGGACGATTGGTATAGGATAGACAGAAGGGTTGTGTTTGTTATCTTACCGGTATGCGTTATGTAACGTATACATATAAAGGGAGAGAGCAACGTGTGCGTCTCTTCTCTTCGTTAAAAGTCAATTTCCACGAGTTCTTGATGCCTTGCCGCGCGCATAAATTAAGAGCTTTCGAGCGAGAGAAGTTTGTACGGAGAGTAGGAGAAAGTAAGATATAGAGAACGACTGAAGTAGATTTCATCAAGTTGTGGATGTATGTTTGTGTGTGTGAGAGAGAGAGAGGCTATTAACTTTTAACGAGAGGAGAGAGAGAGAGAAGCGATGTGATAAGCGAGAAGGTGTGCATGAGTCGCGTGTAATTGATAGGTGGGAGGAGGAAGAGGATATAGGCAGATGTGTGTATAATGGCTCGCGTAATTGTCCCCCCTCCCTCTCGGGCTCTCGTATAGCCGCTGATCGGTTATAAAGATGATTGTGATGGACGTGGATTGTCTTTTGTGCATACATGCGTGTGCATATTTTTAGAACGATATTGTTATTATTAATGTGTTAAATAGAGAGGCGAGGCTTACATGCGTTCTTGAGAATCGCGAAAAAGGATATTGTAGGATTTTCTTTTTTTTTCGTTGGACTTGCTGATAAAGATTATACGTATATTTAGGTTCGAAAAACAATTAGATTTTTATCTGACTATATAATTTGCTTTACGCGTACTATGTAAGCATATACCAAAGAATTACCATATATAAGTCTCCGACGGATTTTATACTTTAATCTTCAATCATTAAAATATTCGTACAACCAAAAAAAAAGAGAAATTCGCAATTTGCTCTATAATATCACCAAACAGTATTTCCACCGCGCAAAAGACGAACGGATAGCCAACCTATATATATACATATATATCTAGCTACATTCACGTACAAACATATAACACACACGTATACATAGAGACTTGCATATATACGCATATACTCAGCGTGCGCACACACAGTATGAGTCGGGAGGTTTATTGGTTAGCCGCCTCGGCGATATCGCGCGTGTTTGCATAGTTGGTGCGCGTCTCACTCTCCTGCCGCGCGCGTTCGCGTATATATATATATATACGCTACCGTAGACCGACCGACAGAGAGAGAGCACGTGGTTCTCGTGTATACATACACCTCTCTCTCTCTCTCTCTCTCTTACTCACTCTCAAGATTCCCTCCTCTCACGACAACAGACCTAGGAAAATTAAAAGTCTCACTATATACTTACTCGTATTATACTCATTCACTCGTTATACATTTTTTTTTGTTCATCGCTTATATATGTGTGTGTGTGTATACGCTCTCTCGCTCGCACACACAGCTGCGGATGGAATTTTCGATCCGAATGCAAATGACGACGCGAGAGTAGTGTGTGTGCGAGAGAGGTGATAAAACGAGTGAACCGTGTATGATAATGCTCTCTTTCTCTCTCACTCACTCGCGTATGTACGTATGTGTGTGAGTTCCGAGGTGTTTTACGCGCACGCGGAAAAAGGTATTTTGCGCCGGAATTTTAAAGCGCGAACGCTCGCGTGCGACCCTTTTGATCTGTACGAGAAGAGAGGTATATAATATATATAGTAGCGTATATTTTGTATGAATTTTTTAACAACGCAAAGGGCTGTGTATACATGGTCGTCTCCTCTTTTGTAAATTTCGATGGTAATAATAATAATAATAATAATAGCCGAGCGTACAACGGTAATAATAATGAAGATGATTATTAATTCGCGTACGTTTAATTGAACGCGAGCGTGAACCCATACCCGATATGTATATATGTAATCGTATAAACAATTGGACACAGCGTACAGTGTAACGTATATATAGATATGTCTATATATATATAGGTGGGCGGAATAATCTCGTTGTCAACGTCTGGTATATACCGTCTGGCAAGTGTCAACGCAGAGCGTTACATGTATCCGTTGTATATATCGGTACGATTGATCATTATTTCTATATACTTCTATATATATCTATCTATACAAAATAATAAAAAGACAAAACGTACGAATATCTCTCTATTCACCACAGCGGTATTTTAATTACACTCTTCCGTAAGTCTCTTACACAAAGATATATATTAACCCAATGGAAACGAATACTCAAAGCACACGCGGGTGACAACGAAAATCGCATAGGATTTACCCAACTCCGCAACGTATCATGCAAAAGAAACAAAAAAAAACAGAGTATAAAAGGATAGAAAGAAACAACGCACACACACTCGTACATACATACACGCGAAGTATACCGGAAAATATAGTATACGTTTGATCTCTCGCGAGAGAAAGATTATTTCGTCGCTGTTTAAAGCATGATGCACGCGCACATATATATATACGCATCAAAAGCTGTTTACGGGACGCGCGTTCTTTCACTCCGCTCGCGGATAAGCGTCCGTATATATGCGCCGCAGGCTGCACTGCTGCTGCTGCTGCTACTCTGCACGTGCGTCTGCGTGTATATGCGCGTGGTGCATGATATATACGTATAACGCGCGCGAGAACGTTTTCTCGCGCAAGACGCGTCGACAAAAAGCCCGCGCTGTATAATTATTATGTAAATAGAGCTGTATAGTCAATGGCGTACGCGTGTGTGTATGTATATATACGCGCTTTTCACGGTGAGAGAGAGGACAGTATCAACGTGTATACACATATACACGTGTGGATGTATATATGTGAATGTGACCTACCTGCTAATATCCACCCGCTGAGAGAGAGAGAGGAGAGGATATACACTCGCTCTTTATTCATCGCATTCAACTTTATTCATTTTATTCAGTCCGCCTCTCCAGAGAGACACAGAGGGAGAGAGAGAGAGAGAGAGAGAGAGAGGTGATACTTTGTGTGCTTACGCAGCGCGGCAACGACGCAACAGGGCCGTTTTCCAAATTAATGTTGATATGCGTGCGAGATCGCGAGGAAAGTATATAATACATGGTATATATGGAGGGAGGTCGATAATATACGTACATATATACGAATATATGTACATGTGGGTAAATGTATGTGTGTTGTATATATAGAGGTATGAAAATGAATCGGTAAAGGGCTTAGGTTAATTATTCCCCGTAAACGATTCCCGCGAAATTGATATTACAGTAATGCGCTCGAAAGAGAGAGAGAGAGGAATACGCGCAACATGAGTACTAACACAGCAGCAGTAGCAGCAACGCAGAGCGGTAATTTCAAAGTCGATATATATATAGGCGTTCCGCGCGGCGATAACCTTGTTATTTGCGAATAGTTTGCCTTGGCGTATATAGAGTTATTTCTTTATTAATGGGAGTAGGGGGGAGAAAAGCCGAATAAAGGTATGTAAAATTTGTTGGAAAATGTTATATACACGAGTATTAAATACACACGCGCGTGCTTTTTATATATATTATATTTCGTTATATCTGTAATATATGTATATACATACATGGTAAACTTTATTTAGCTGCGATATATATTTTTCATATATATAACATAGCTTAATTAATGTTCTATAAAGCGATAAAGCGCCGTCGTAGCCACGTGCATTATACGCATATAATAATAATAATTGTATTAATCGTCGTGTATATACCATAAATTATAAATCGCATCGCGTTGAGCCTTGCGCTATCGTTATATATATGTGTA